>CM045988.1:56747383-57347383 GCA_025175895.1 Wurfbainia villosa
GGCGAAGGGATTTAGAAGGCGAGGAAGGGAAGAAAAGGAAGGGTTTGGGGAAGGAATAGGGCAAAAGGGCAGAAGCGAAAGGGAGGAGATGGCCGCCGATGCGAGAAGGAAAGGGGGCATTAAGGTCAACATTTGGCAACGACGCCTGTTATTATGCAGTAACATTACAGGGTTGCCCTTTCATCCACTTTAACGAGCCGGATCCGTCCCCCTCTGAATCCGATAACGTAAATGGGAACATTCGACCCATAAAGTCATTATAATTTATCATAAATATATATATCTCCATTTCACAAAGCATATCAGAGTGGCGCAGCGGAAGCGTGGTGGGCCCATAACCCACAGGTCCCAGGATCGAAACCTGGCTCTGATAAAAGGTTTCGCTATTTTACGCCATTTTTTAAGTATTTGGTTTGATACTTTGATTTGTCTGGTAAAGGCCAATTTTGAACCCAAACCCAGCCCATATCGAGTCTGTAGGGGGCCAAGAAATGATAGCAAATGGCCACATACTTGTTAGCCTGCTACAGGCATATTTTCCATGCTCACACCATACATAAATAAATAATCCTTAAATATATAAAACATATATATATAATAAAAAAAATGTACCTTTAGCACTAACAATAATTAGGAAATAATTGTAATTTAATTGTCTTATAGTTTTGTTATTATTTACCTGTTATAAAATAAATAAATTGAGTTGAATTACGCTGTGTGTATTCTTACTAAATGAGAAATAATCTTTTTTCAACTTAATCTTTATTTTTTTAAGAATGAGTTTAAATTTGTAAAATATTATAAGACGTCGCATATTATCCAAAACTTTATCTAGACAATTAAAAGCCCTTTTTAAAAATACTAATTACGATTTATAAAAAAAACATATTTATGCACAAGTAAAGACATTGCAGACGCCAACTTTGACCGCCTTGAAATCGATCGATCGATCGATTCTACTGTGTCTGAAATATTATCCACGAATTAGACAATCCAATCGGAAATATGATCTCATAGATGATTACACTAATCACCTTAATTAATTCATCGCGAGTCGGGCAAAGTATAATTAATTGTAGTTGTTAAGGCAGATATTGACTCGGCATTCCCAATCAATTCCTTGAATCAAATTTGAATTGTGTGTGGTATACGAACCATACCAAATACAAATTATTAAGGTATATTTTAATAATTTTACAAAATATGAAATGACATTTTAATAATTTTAAAAAGTTTAGGTATATTTAAAAATAAAAATAAAAATCAACTAAGTAAGTTAAATTATAATATATTTGGTATTAGTTAATTATGAGAACAAAGAGCAACTGTTGTTGGTGCATTAAGTTATCTACTCATTCTACTTTATTTATTTTAAAATTCAACACGATAAAAATGTCATCGTCTTCGGATATATTTAATAGTAATGTTTTTTATTTATTCCTACCTGCATCAATCAATTCATGGGGAAGCATAATATGAATATCCCTCTCATTTTTTTTTATTAGTTTAATAATACTAAAATTGAGCAAAAGCACCAATTGGCATTGATTTAATCAACAATTACTAATATTTGGTCAAAAAAAGGCGAAAACAGAGGAAGAAGAAGAAAATGAAGCATATAAATGCAGGAAAATCAAACATCGCCATGGCATGACCACCTTCCTTCCCTTTGCCTCCCCTCCTACGTCTCCTGCTTTCCATCTTCGCTTGGATTCGATCACCGCGAGAAGGAGCCGTCGGTGGGCGGAAGGATGCGGATTCCGCCGTTGATCCTCCTCCTCCTCCTTTCTGCCTCCGCTGCCGAAATGTTTACCGCGCATCGTCGTCCCTCCGACGCGTTCCAGGCTGGTCTGAGGCTGGAGAGAGCGCTGCCGACGAAGGGCGTCCGCCTTGATCATCTCCGAGCGCGCGATCGCGCCCGCCATGGCCGGTCCCTGCGGGCCACATCCGGCGCGGTGGATTTCCCCGTCGACGGCTCCGCCAATCCCTTCATTGTTGGGTGCGTATGCGCTTTCTCTTTGCGGAAAGTTTCTCTCTTTTTTTATTTTATTTTATTTTTTTGCTCATTTTGCGCTCTTGCTTCCCTTTTTGTGGAACAAGTAAACTATTTTGGGTTTGTTTAATTCCTATGATTCAGAATTGAATCAGAATGTTCGTGCTGTTCTTGGATTTGTTTAATTCTATTTTTCTGTTCCCGATGGAATTATTAAACCAGGGCTGCCCCTAATTTAGTCTTCCTCTACTGCGCTAGCTCGGTGTTTCTTGTTTTACCAAGTTTCATTTTGTTCAGCTTGCAAAAACGAAGAAACATGTCCGACAATTTAATTAGTTGAAACATCTGAGTCAGTTTACGTTGACGTTTAAACTGCCTAAATCTCTCTGGCTATGCTTCTTCAGGCTTTATTATACACGCGTGAGACTGGGGAACCCAAGTAAAGACTATTATGTTCAGATCGACACAGGGAGCGACGTCTTGTGGGTGACTTGCAGTCCTTGCGATGGGTGCCCAAGGTCTAGCGGGTTGGATGTAAGACCTCTCTATCTCGATCAATTAACATGAAGTTGCCTCTCGTTTTACTACTTGGGTGATTGCGTTTTCAGGCTCAAACATGTTCGTGTCAGATATTTGGATGCATGACTTCTCATTTTTCTCATGTGCAGATCCAACTGGACTTCTATGACCCTGACAAGTCATCCACATCTACAGTTCTTACTTGTTCCGACGATCGTTGTACATCTGCCCTCCGAACTGGAGAGGCTGTGTGTCCTTCTGGCTCTTCACGTGATAATTGCAGTTACTCCTTCCAGTATGGCGATGGGAGTGGAACTGCCGGTTATTATGTATACGATACCATCTACTTTGATACGATTACAGGAAATCAACAGTCAGCAAATTCTTCAGCTCAAATTGTTTTCGGGTATGTAATCTCGCTGACAGCCAACAGTACAGTGGCATACTATTAACGTATCTAGTCTTGTTTTATAACTTTTATCTAATGCAATGTGTTTTCTTCGCTATCGTCTCTTTGACCATGAGTGATGGAAGGAGCTTTTTTCCCCTTTTCTTATTAGATTAATAGAAGCAAATTCTTAAATACGTTTATGGACTTGAAATTAACTTTTTACACAGATGTAGCGACTCTCAGTCAGGGGATTTGACAAAGTCAGACAAGGCAGTGGGTGGGATTTTGGGGTTTGGTCAGAGTGGTTTGTCTGTCATTTCACAACTGTCTTCTATGGGCGTTGCATCTTCAGTTTTCTCTCACTGCCTGAGCGGTTCAGATACTGGTGGAGGCATCTTGGTGCTCGGAGAGATTGTGGAACCGGGCATTGTCTATACCCCGCTCGTGCCATCCCAGTAAGTGCTTACTGATCGAAGATTTTGTACTTGGAATTAGAAGAACCAGCCATGTTAATCGTACACTAGTTCTTGCCTAGCATTGTATAAGTACATCTTTTAGGTGTACTATGAATGTTTGCGTTTTGAATACTGATTTTTTTGAATTTTCTGGCTAGTTTTGAGCTTCTAGATTTTTAATATACTGATCGCCACATCAGGCCTCATTACAATATAAATCTAGAGAGCATCACTGTCAACGGCCAGGTGCTGTCCATTGACTCATCAGTCTTCACCACAACTGACACTCGAGGGACCATTGTCGACTCTGGTACCACATTGGCTTACCTCGCCGAACAAGCCTATAGTCCTTTGGTTAACGCAGTAAGTTAGCTTCTTGTTGCTTCTTATACCTAAAACATTAATTGCAATGTAATTAGCAAAATATTGAGAATCTTTCTACTGATTATCACCCTTTTATAAATCTATTTTGGCATTCCGTTCTAATCTACTGATAATTTCCACACGCCTACTTGCAGATAATTGCTTCTGTTTCATCGGCAGTGCGATCGATCCTTGCTTCTGGTGGAAATAAGTGTTTTGTGACTTCCAGCAGGTTTTTCTAATGCACAACATGATGCTTCTTCATTTTTGGAGCAATTTGACTTGTACAACAGCTTCATGCCATGTCTTGAATTTACTAATACAGTCAATACGTCTCTTGATTGTCTCTTGATTACAGTCTTGATGAATCATTTCCCTCTGTTACACTGAACTTTAAGGGTGGCGCTTCCATGTCACTAAAGCCCGAGGACTATCTATTACAGCAGGTTGTTGACGTAAGTTACTTTCTCATGCTATCGATGTATTCTCGACCTTCATATGAGTTCTTTTATTAGTATGATGTCTCGAGAAAGCATTACACCATTATAGTATCTGATATGAATATCAATTATCTATGTCGCAGGGTAATACTAACATATGGTGTATAGGCTTTCAAAACAACCAAGGTTCAGAAATAACCATTCTAGGAGGTTTGTAGACTAAACCCTCATTCACTTCGTTGGGTGTTGGATTATCTAGCAGTGATTGTCGTAATTTCCCTCGGAAGCATTTACTAGTATTAATGATTGTTGCTGAATGATAAAATGAAAAGATAATCCAACAAAAAATTCTCAAGATTTATCGATGCCTGTGTAATGTAAGTGAAGGCTTCGCACATATGAAATCCACTGATTAACATATTGACATCGATACACATCGACTTTAGATTTTCTGTATCTAATTGTGATTCACATCCTTCTCTGCAGACCTTGTTCTAAAGGATAAGATAGTTGTTTATGATTTGGCTAATCAGCGCATTGGCTGGAGGAATTATGATTGTGAGCCTCTAATCACTAACAAATCCTTTTGTTCCTTTTACGACCGTTCTGTTTTGCAAGACTGCTCAAACCATGCCCTACCCTGTATTTATATATACAATTTTCAGGTTCTCAGTCTGTCAATGTTAGTACATCATCTAGCAGGAATCAGTTCCAAAACACTGGGCAATTCAATGTTAATGGAGCATCACACATCGTCTACAACAAGCTTCTACGGACCAGAATAAGATTTTTGTTCTTGTTTCTGTTCTTTTTCTGAGCAGCTTACCAAGACAGTAGATCACACACAGAGAATTTCTTTGATTCTTAACGATAGAGTATACACATAGTATAACATTGATTTTTTTTTACTGATGTAATTAGATGGATATTGCTGTCATTTCTTTGTAAGTTCGATTGTAATAGACGTCGATGAGTTTGTACATGATTAGGCTTCATCTTATGAATTGACTTTTCAGAATATAAAATTCAATTCGATCTGAATTCTAGATCAAGTTTAGGTCAGAAACTAATGGAAATCTAGATCAAATTGTGCCACTTCCTAAGATCGATCATATGGCATTTCTAACGTGATGGGAGGGAGGATCATTCGCTTTTGAATGCCTCATTTCTCGAAGCCTTTGAAGGCGACGATCATGGTCTTGTGAGATATCTACTTCTAAAATCATAGAAAGAGAAAGACCAAGATCCAAGTCCATGAGTACCTTCCCCAGGGGTTGTCCTGCTATGGCATGAAGAGGAAAAGCAACTTCTGTCTTTGTCCTTGCGGGTACGAGGTGGCTAGTCCGTGGATCATGGAGACAATCCACCTCGCATGCATGCCGGTCACGAGCATATCTTCGAACCAGTACCTCAGATCGAAGAGCCCAACTTCTCCTTGGCTCTCTCAAACAGAAGGTCGCTGCATCGCTCTTCTGGGAGACGAAAGATACGAACTTTTTCAAGTAGAGGATGATGCACGGCACGGGCCATGTTTCCGAGGAAGAACAAATCAAATCTCGGTCAAGTTGGGAAAAAAATTTGTGAAATGGGGGAAAGCGAAGCCACGAACCGTATTGCTCTATGGGGATCGATCTGTATCCAGTGCCCGACCGGAATGGCGTCGCAGAGCTCTAGAACTGGAAGAGTGGCGAGGAAGAAGGCGACGAGCTCACCGGTCCAACCTAGCCTTCGCCGCGCCGTCCCCACCTCAACCCTAACCCGGATGCTCTTACGGAGGCGTCGGCCAGAGAACGCCACAACAACGAAAGGCGATACAACTTTCCGGACCACGGCGATCAAGAGAAGCCTCCGAATGCCGGAAGGGTTCGATTCTTCTGCCGGCCTCACACAGGCATCTCGATCTCCGGATTCTCGTCGAAGAAGCGTTACCGAGCTCGGCGAGCTGAGACAATGAGTGGTGAAAATTCGAAGAAAGGAATAGATAGGAAAAAATAAAATAAAATAATTATACTTTTTGTCCAAAAAAAACCTCATAAAAAAAAAGAGTTAGTGTAATAAATGGGCCTCATGGCGTAACAAATGGGCCGGATTTCCCCACAATAAATTTGATCACTCAGAGAATTAAGATTTTATTAAAGGCTAATTTAATCATTTTTATTAAAAATTGTAATCTAATCAAAGATAAATACTAGTTGGAGCGAGGTGATGGTCACTCAGCACTAGTGCCCGAAAGGTTTAGTGCATCCTAAAGATGAAACATATTAATATGTAAATTAACTTTTGATAATGGTGTAATTGTTTATCTTCTTGCCATTTTCATTTTTTTTTAAAAAAAAATTATGAGTTCTTAGTTGTTAAATGACTACCATGATCCTTAATTAGGCGAAAAGGTTAGCACTAAACGTTGGACCTAACAATGATGCAATCAGGAGGCTGTTTAAGCATCAATTTGGTTAATGTGGGGAAATCATGTATATCATTAATTTAATGAGTTTGATTAATTAACTATTATTATATGTTCTCAATCAACCACTCCATTTCTTCTTTTTCTTTTTTTTTTTTATTTCCTAAAGAAACCTATAAGTATTAGATATGACATATAGTCATTATATATTTTGAAGCTAAAAGAAATTCAACGAATCCAGTTTTCTAGAAAAATTTGAATAATATTATCTAATTTTGATTTTATAAAAAAATATGTATATTTTGAAAAATAAAGTGGGTCAATGGTCATTAAAGATAATTAGGAAGACGAAGAGGAGGACATCAAAACTCTGTCCTTTTTTTTTTTAAACTTGAAGGTGGAAAAGTTAATTGCTTACCTAACCATCTTTCATTAGATGGACATTCTTAAAGAAAGCGATTAAATTGTCATTAAAGAACTTCTAACCTAAATCTAGTCACTCAAATCACACATTTATAGTCTTCATTGTAAATTCATGTAAATCATAAGAGTAATTTCAAGGAATTTATAATAGAATTTAAGACTACAAGTTCACTCCTCTTTTTTCTTTTAATAATAGAATTCATAACAAATTTGTCTCTCCTACTTAATCAACTCTCGTCGAACTAAAGAAGCAAAATAAAATTTGACAAACTAGCGTCGAAAATTGTTCACCTTGCTCTTGCCAAATCCTTGGGGGTTTTTTTAATCTTTGTTTTAATAAAATAAATCTCTCTCCCATATATTAGGAGGAAACGAGTCATATTTGGAGAACAAATTCTCCAATTGGATATTGGATCTTCTTCCTCAATTCTCCTCGTATCGCCACATAAAATCATATACGTGTGTAAAGAAAAAAAAAAAAAGTATAAGAAAATAGAATCAATGACATATTGGTGAGTGGTCCTTATCAAATTAGGCCAATTGAGTCTCAATCAATAATTTTACAAGGTGAGAAAATGTGGCCATGTCTTTGTCAAAATTGTGCAAGAAAATCCTTGCACGTTTCTCCTTTTTTTTTTTTCATTTTATTTTTATTGTTTGGAACTTTGTGCCCTTTCTCATTTCCCTCATTTTCATAATTTAGAATGAGGAGTTAGTGTTCTACTTTTGAATTTTTGTCTCTATTAGGTCTAATAGAATATTACCTCACTTTGGGACATGTAAAAGTGTTTTAGTTGGTCAATAAATAAACATTAAATGAGATTTAGCCATACAAAATTATACAAATAAAGCTCTAGGATATCTTTTATTTTCTAAAAAAAATCTCAAATAGATTCGCTAGGACTAGTCTAAACTATAATTTGTTTATTATCAAATCCAATTCTCTAACACGATTAACTTGTGAGTTTAAAGTGCGAAATAAATTTAATATTTAAATCGGTGAAAAGATGAATTCATTAGAGTGAACGAATTTCCTTAGCATTAATGGGAAACTAGATACTCCTTGAAATTTTCACAGCTTCTAGATATTTTGTTATTATTAATTCCATTTTTCATGGGATCTTAGTGAACAACGCACAAGATCTAGAACAGAAGATTTTCAAGTCAGTTTGTCGTTTAGAATAATCAAATCTTTAATTAATTTTGCGTTGAAACGTACTTGCGTACTTCTCTGTTATACTCTTAATAATCGGGGGGTGTACGGACACGTGGCAAGATTTTCTAAATTATCTTTTGGGTTGGACCTTACGACGTGGCTGTGTACGAAAATTTCCATGTATTTCGTCGCATTAAAATTTCACTCCTCTCCTTAAAATTTACTGTTTTTCATTTGATCCGCCGGAGTTGCCTTAATTGCAATTTACTCTCACGTTTGATTCAGGATTATTTTAGATAACTTTGATTATCCACTTAAGATTATCTATAATCATCTTGATAATAGAATATGCAACTCGGAATTATATTATTTATGGGGATAAAAAAAAATTTGATTTCGGAATTAAAAAATATTTTTTTTAAAAAAAATTATTCTTTAAATTTTATAAAATCTCAATTTTGTCCATATATAATCAAACCCTTAGTTGATTGTTTGCCGCTACTACCGTTGATTGTTGTCGTCGTCGTCGTCGCCGTCGATCACCGATTGTCAATTGTCGTCGACAACCGCTATCCATCGCTGACCGTCAGTTGTCGATCGTCGACTATCGATTGCCACCCACCGTCCGTCATCCACGGTCAGTTCGTTGTCGACAATCGCTCGTCGATTGTCGATAGTGGTCATTGCTCGCTATCGCCTCTGTTGTTGTTTGATGTCATCGATGGTTGTCAGATGTAAATCGTTGATATAAATCTCAATATCATTTTTTGAGTAAACCTAATTTGGAAATTGAATCGGAAATAATATAGTAAAATATTAAACTATATTATATACTAAAATCTCGAAATATATAAATTTTTATTGCATTACTTATGAATCAAATAATATAAATTGTATTTTATTCTTCATAATTCTAATTATATGATTATCTGATAATTATATGACTAAGATTATACATGATAATTTGAACCAAATAGAATTGTCTCGCTTGTAATATTTTATTTGGAATTATTTTTATTAAAAAAATATATAATTTTTTTAATACTCACTCTTTTAACAACTACAATTTTAAATGACTAAATATAAAATAAAAAAAACTTATATTTTATTAAAATTACAAACAAATGAAGTAATATTATATTAAAATATTTGTTATTTACTTAGTTAAAATTATTTTTGTTATTGTCGTCGTAGTCGACGATATCAAATAATTAGCGATTCCCACGCACTTATTAGATAAAGATGCTTTTAGAAAAGTGCGGTGAAAAAGAATAAATTATTAAAGAGAAGATGGCGCGGTGGATTTGCGGCCCCACCAACACAAAGGAATCGTTTTAAAAAGTCGAAGCTATCCACACCAACTATCATCTCTGATCTCTCAACAAAAATAAAAATAAAAATAAAAATATTTTTCTTAATTTTTTAAATAAAAAAAAAGCATTTTAACATCAATCTTTTCCTGATAATATTACCGCATGGTTTAAATGTTTTATAAGTTTTTACTCGAACACCTCTTTAGATTTACTCATTTAATTTATTACTTAGGCCAAACATTGAGAAAAATATTAAGGAAAAGCATTTAAAGAATGATAAAATATTAATTTCATTTAGGTATTTTTAGGTGAAGTAGATATACCAATGGTACTTCTCTTTCTTGCTCGGAGGGGAATCCAAATGGCCTTTTATAACACTAGAGCCTAGAGGGAGGATTCTAATTAACTAAGCACTTTCTTCTTTGAATTATAAATAAAATAGTGAGAAATTCGATGATAAAATATTGATCTTAAAGGTAGAGATCAGGCATGCAAAAAGAAAAAAAGACAAAAAAAAAATAGTGGAAAGAATACAATTCAATTCACAATTGATGATTAATAAATTTTATTATGTTTTTTAAATTATCACTCTATGCTTTACTAATATAAACTATCATTATTTATCCTTAAAAAAGAATTAGAGTTGAAGTAAAACATGGTACCGTACCACGATAGCTTTAAAATTGCTAAAGTAATAAAAAAAAAGAAGATAACTTTAAAACGTTATATTGCACTAAATAGTTGCCCAACTAAAACATTTCGATGAACTACACAAGTCACTTTGAGAGTGTGTGAAATACATGATGTAAAATTAGAAATTTAACAAATAATAAAGAGCAAAGATAAAATAATAATAATAATAATAATAATAATAATAATAAATCTTGGATGAAATTAATTTAAGGGAAATATCGTATTACCCAAAGGTTGATTTGCTTCTTTCTAAATGCTTAATGTCGTCGAAATGCTCAGCTTGGGAAACCTTCTTATTTCGGACCTTTGCAGGGTGTTTTTTATGTTTTTAATTTATAAAGAGTTTTTGTGAAAGAAAGAAAAACTTACGGGGTAGACTATAATTTTCCGCAATATTAACTGCAGTTCGTGCTCTTGCTCTACTGCATACGCTTGACTGCCCCTCCGATTCCTCCCCTTGCTTCTTCCCCTTCGCCTCTCATGGCCGAGAAGGCGGTGGACATGGACGCCGTCCTCAAGGAGGCCGTGGACCTGGTTATTTCTCAACTGCTTTTTTTTTTCTCGTGTTTTAGTTTCTTCTTTTTGGAGGAGTTCCTTGATTGTGGCAGTGGATTTGTGCAGGAAAATATACCTTTGGAGGAGGTGTTTGATAACTTGCGATGCGGTCCTGGAGGCCTCACCTCCGAGCAGGCCCGTCAGCGCCTCGAAATATTCGGCCCCAACAAGCTCGAGGAGAAGCAGGTGTTCGATTGATTCTAACTCTCCTCCTGCCACCCCACTCAATTTTTCGTGTGTTTGAAAAGAATGATTATTGAAGTCGGTTCGTTGACGATTTCGTTCAGGAGAGCAAGATTCTCAAGTTCTTGGGGTTCATGTGGAACCCGCTTTCCTGGGTTATGGAGGCCGCCGCCATCATGGCCATCGCCCTTGCCAACGGAGGGGTCGGTTAATGTTTTTGCCTAATTGAAGCTGTGATCGATCTTTTTCTTGTTACACTAGGCGTCTTACCTGTTGGTGTTTCTGTAAATTGTTTCCTTGAACAGGGAAAGCCTCCAGATTGGCAGGACTTTGTTGGGATTATCACTCTTCTTATCATCAACTCTACCATTAGCTTCATCGAAGAGAACAACGCCGGCAACGCAGCTGCCGCCCTCATGGCTCGCCTCGCTCCCAAGGCCAAGGTCTCAAATTTTCCCCTTTTCATTCGATTTCCACTGTTATATTTCGTTTCTTAAACCGAAGGCTAAGTGAAAAAACATTTTTTCTTGTTTAAGCAACTGATATGATTACTGTTGATGTCGGATACTATAGGTGTTGAGGGATGGCAAATGGAACGAGGAAGATGCAGCAGTTCTTGTCCCAGGAGACATCATAAGCATTAAGCTAGGGGATATTGTTCCTGCTGATGCCCGCCTCCTTGAAGGGATCCTTTGAAAATTGATCAGGTTCTTGGCTACTCCACTATCTGTAATAAAAGAAATTACATGATCTTATATTAATTCTCTTTGAACTCAATTTGGCAGAGTGCCTTGACTGGAGAATCATTGCCAGTCACGAAAGGCCCTGGTGATGGAGTTTATTCTGGATCTACTTGCAAGCAGGGTGAGATTGAGGCTGTAGTTATTGCCACTGGCGTGCATACATTCTTTGGAAAGGCTGCCCACCTTGTAGATTCAACAAATCAAGTTGGTCACTTCCAAAAGGCAAGACTCTTGGTTCCTTGTTTATTGAATTTGTTTAGTACCCTTTACCATGTAATAAAGTAGGACTGAAATTATCATCTACCTGTATGCCAACCAGGTGTTGACTGCACTTGGGAACTTTTGTATTTGTTCAATTCGGTGGGAATGTGTCGAGATCATTGTTATGTATCCAATCCAGCATCGTGCTTATCGGCCTGGAATTGACAATCTTCTGGTTCTTCTTATTGGAGGGATTCCCATAGCCATGCCTACTGTTCTGTCAGTCACAATGGCAATCGGCTCTCACCGATTATCTCAGCAGGTGAGATAATTTAGATCAAGAGTTCAAATAAATTTGATTCAGCACATTTCTTTTATAGCCAAGTGCACACTATTGAACTTTCACATGCATGGACAACACTCATATTTATTTATTTTTTAAAGCATATACTTTCTTTCCTTGAAGAACAATACTGCATCTGATCATCCTTCAATTGGTTTTCCCTTAAGCGATGGTGTGTCTCTCCCTATGCTGCCCTCTGGGGGTGCATGAGAGGTTCAAAACTTTTTTTTACGTATTTTATCCATTATAATTGGAGCGACAACTGTTTCTATGAATATTTCTTGAAGGAAATCTTTACAATAACGTTTGATAAAAATGACAGAATAACTTCACTATTTTTGCTCATATAGAGTGTACAGTTGAATGCTATACAGGATGAATCTTATTTGGTGGTTGTAATATTTATTGATTACAACATATTATTGAACTTTTTGCAGGGGGCTATTACAAAGAGAATGACTGCTATCGAAGAAATGGCTGGTATGGATGTGCTTTGTAGTGATAAGACTGGGACTCTGACACTAAACAAGCTGACAGTCGACAAGAACCTTATTGAGGTTGGAAATAGGAATATTTGTTTGTTGATGTCACTTCTCAAATTGACATTTATGCAACATCAACTGTTTGTTTAGGTTTTCTCAAGAGATGTAAACCAGGACACTGTGATTTTAATGGCTGCTAGAGCCTCAAGAACAGAAAATCAAGATGCTATAGACACTGCTATAGTTGGGATGTTGGCTGATCCAAAGGAGGTCAGTGGATACTTCTATGATATTCAAGTGCTTTTAACTTGTAGCTTATACCTGTCGTGGGGAATTGAATCGTTTTTTTTTTCTTTGTTTTTCATTGTGTAAAAGGCCCGAGCTGGTATTCAAGAAGTGCACTTTCTGCCATTTAATCCAACAGACAAGAGGACTGCTTTAACTTACTTGGACGGTGAAGGGAAAATGCATCGGGTCAGCAAAGGTGCACCAGAGCAGGTATTGTTTGCTAGACATCTAAGAGAATCCTTCTTTCATCTACTTTTAGATGATTATGCTTCTATAAGGCTGAAATTGAACCTACAGATTCTAAATCTTTCACATAACAAGTCGGAGATAGAGCGCCGTGTTCATGCAGTTATTGACAAATTTGCAGACCGTGGGCTTCGGTCACTGGCAGTAGCACATCAGGTGAGTTAGAAATCCCGCCGTATATATTTTGTACTGGTTGCACCTTGAGAAATAATGTTGTTGGTTCTTCATTTCAGGAAGTTCCGGAGGCTCGGAAAGAGAGTCCGGGAGGTCCTTGGCACTTCATTGGTCTTCTGCCACTGTTTGATCCCCCCAGACATGATAGTGCAGAGACAATTAGGAGGGCACTAAATCTTGGTGTCAATGTCAAAATGATCACAGGTCTGTTCCTTGATTGAGTCTCTAGTATCTTATTTTCTTACACTAAGTCTTTCCCAGTGCAACTTACGATTTATTTGATAATTATCTGTGGATGACTTTTTTTCCGTCTGGTCAGGTGATCAGCTGGCAATTGGAAAGGAGACAGGCCGGCGCTTAGGTATGGGTACAAACATGTACCCTTCATCTGCCTTATTGGGGCAGAACAAAGATGAATCTATTGCTGCTTTGCCAGTTGATGAACTAATAGAGAAAGCTGATGGCTTTGCTGGTGTCTTTCCAGGTATTGCTATTAATTTGATCTTTCTTCTATTGGCTCACTTTTGTTCAACTTTTAACTGAGAATCCAAGTGTAAACTTCTTCCTTTCCTTCTAGAGCACAAGTATGAGATTGTTAAACGTTTGCAAGCAAGGAAACATATTTGTGGCATGACTGGTGATGGAGTGAATGACGCTCCTGCTCTCAAGAAGGCTGATATTGGAATAGCAGTTGCGGATGCAACTGATGCAGCACGTAGCGCTTCAGATATTGTGCTTACTGAACCTGGCCTGAGTGTAATAATCAGTGCTGTCCTTACAGTCGTGCAATATTCCAGAGGATGAAGAACTATACAGTAAGTTGTGTATCGATAAGCATTTGAAGATAGATGTTGACTTTTTTTTTTTGAGCTTCTCTGCTAAAGTAGTAGTGAAAATTTGCAGATATATGCAGTCTCCATTACAATTCGGATAGTGGTAAGTTTTCCTCATCAACTCCATACACGTTTATTCATTTATGTTCAGTCATACCCTGTTCAAGCATCAAAGTAATGAGGTATCTTTCCTATTACTTGTTAATGTTCACAATGTTCACTGGGATCACTCACAGTTCTGCCAACAAGAAGAATATTTCTTTTAAGAACAAGTCCTCACAGCTTATCTTGTTTTCTATGCAACATTTCTGAGGTTGTGTATGTTTTTTTGTCTTGCATCTTCTAGTTCAGTTCCAGTAACAGGGATAGTTCTCATTTCTAGGCTTGTACTAAGAAGTTGTTTCTATGGTCAGTGTGTCGAGTGACACGGTCAAAATATATCATTTTGACAAATAATCGAAACTCGATACTATGTGGCATAGACAATGTCTCTTGTGTGGAGACAACAATATCAGTAAGTATCATGTCATTACCAATACTTGACATCCCTTGGCATGCTACAATACAGATCAAAATATCCTTTTCTTTTTCTTCTCATGTCTTCGCCCTCTTATTTTCAATTCGCCATCAACATCGCATATCGAAATATTGACACGATACCAAAATTGTACAGTAAACTCCGGCAGCACTCGAGATTTTAAATCTAAGTAGTTTTGTCATTCATTTGATATGTATATTTGTTTGTACAGCTGGGCTTTATGCTGCTTGCACTAATATGGAAGTTTGACTTTCCACCCTTCATGGTCCTTATCATTGCGATCCTGAATGATGGTAAGGAAACTTTTTATGTCTCTTCATTGTATTGCATAAGAGCAGCACACATTTCATCTATTATTTTATTTAGATTGTTGTTCCACTTCATGAAGTATCTTCCTTTTTTCTCCAGTAATGACCCCATCTATTTATTGGCATGATCAGGTACTATAATGACCATTTCGAAGGATAGGGTCAAACCATCCTCTCCTGACAGCTGGAAGCTGGTTGAGATTTTCACAACAGGAATCGTACTTGGTAGTTACCTGGCAATGATGACGGTCATTTTCTTCTGGGCTGCATATGACACTGACTTCTTCCATGTAAACTATTATATTTATTGCTTATGGTTTTCTTTCAAGCAAACTATGCCTTGGTTTTAGTTTTTGTCTTCTAGATTCTCTAGGAGTTCTTGTGCTGCTCATATCCTTTCTTGCTAACATTGTTATTGATGGATATTCAATCAGAGAGTATTTAAAGTTGAAAACCTTGAGAGAACAGCACAGGATGACTTCAAAAAGCTTGCTTCTGCTGTCTACCTCCAAGTGAGCATCATCAGTCAAGCACTCATCTTTGTGACAAGATCTCGCAGTTGGTCCTTTGTCGAAAGGCCAGGATTCTTGCTTGTGGCAGCTTTCTTGGTGGCTCAGCTGGTAAACCTTTTGTTCCTTTCATGTATGACATGCTATAAATGTGACTGTATAACTATTGAACCTACCTCGCCATGGGCTTCTGCAGATTGCTACACTCATTGCTGTATATGCGAACTGGGGCTTTGCTTCAATTAAAGGGATAGGATGGGGTTGGGCTGGTGTTATTTGGCTTTACAATCTCATCTTCTACTTCCCGCTTGATATCATCAAATTCTTTATCCGATATGCTCTGAGTGGAAAAGCATGGGATCTGGTCATCGAGCAAAGGGTAACACTCGTACTCTATAGCTTGGCAATACACTGACTCAACTCTAATTATCTGTTGAACTATGTCATTTTTTTTTCAGACTGCTTTCACGAGAAAGAAAGATTTCGGAAGGGAAGAAAGGGAACTCAAGTGGGCTCATGCTCAGAGAACCTTGCATGGACTGCAGCCCCCTGACACCAAGATGTTCAGCGAGAGATCCACAGTGACTGAACTTAATCAGATAGCGGAAGAGGCCAGAAGGCGTGCTGAGATTGCAAAGTAGGATTATACTCATTCCCTGATGATACTGAACTGTCGTCTAGTTCTTCAACTAGTTTCATTCATGCTTCATCTGTTGTAACCTTTTGATTGTTGAACTGGCACTTGCAGGTTTAGGGAATTAACCACATGGAAAGGGCACGTGGAGTCTGTGGTGAGGATGAAGGGGTTGGACCTTGCCACCATTCCACAATCCTACACTGTCTAATTAAAGCTATCAATCATCTGTGCCCCTGAAGGGGTTGGACCTTGCGTCCATTCCACAATCCTACACTGTCTAATTACAGCTATCAATCTCCTATGCCACGAACTCTCTTAAGTTTAACAATGTATGGGGATGAATCAAATTGGCGTGTATATTGGGTACCTTAAGTTGTTCCCCTTGATTTTGTTTCAGTAGATGTTTGTGGGCTTTCTTGTAGTCCAGTGCCTCATCAAACTTACATTAAAGTAATCGAATGTCACAGAGAGAGTTCAGCAAAAACTATGACGATACCATGTGAAAAGGGGATGAAAAAAATCAGTCTTGTTTTTTCATCTTCTCTGTGTGTTTTTAAGCACAAATTTCTTTCAAGCAGAATATGTGATCGATCTGTATTGCTAGACATTGCAACAATTGAGATGGGGACCAACAACTAAGGACATTCTGAATAATCTGCAACATAAGACCAACCCATATCGAGCCAATCAAGTGTTGAAATCACTCCAATCCCTCTATGGCTTTTGAATTCTTTCAAATGGTTAAGAACACAACCTGGATCAACCATTATGGGCGCATTTGCACTGCAGTGATTGACATCCTTGGACATTCTAAGCGATTTGCTGCTATGAGAAGAGTCATACGGGATATGGTTGTCAGTTGACTAAGGAAACTTACATTGTCTCATGCATGTTTGTGGTTGTGATAAGAGTAACAAACATACTGTACACATTGATTTATTGGCTATCTGGAAGTTGCACTAGATTTATAGCAGAGGATGCGAGAAGGCATTTCTCAAGACACTTTTACATTCACTACAATTGGTGAATTGCTTTGGGAAAAAGTGACCTTCTTTACTATGTTCCATGAGATGAATGGATGAACGAGGCTGTGAACGTAGCCTGGATACTTACAACATCATGATTCATCTTCACGGCAGACACAAAAACTATCCCAAGGTGGTGATTGTTATGTTATTCACATATCAATAGATCAACCAACTGAACACAATAAATGTTTCAAAAATCTTAAATAGGTTTACGGAAGAAATGAAAATAACCATTTCTAAAAAGTAGAATAGACTAAAAAAAATCTTTTATGCTAAACAGAATATATTCTAGCCTCTCTCTTTTCTCCTTCTTAACTATATCTCTTTTTAAAAATAAAAAATAAAAAGAAATGGTTATTTTTTTGGAATTCATTTTCCTTTTCTGTGGTTCACACGATGAATTAAAGAGGCGCATCCACTATGCATTCCTGGTCATCAGCCTCAACTCTCAAATTGGTCCTAAATGTCGAATTTCTTTGCAACTGAGAAGGTGTAGCGGCAATGTTTATTAATTATCAAGCCTTAATTTAGCTTCTAAAAGAATTTCAATGATATATTGTAGCAGGATTCACGAGACAAAAAAGGGAAGAAGATAAGTAGACAACTACAATAACAACAAATATAAAAGAGAAACAAAAAATATTCAGCACACTGGAACTGAGTACTTATTCAGCAATGGGCAATGAGCAGTGATTGAACAGACATGTAAGTAAGTGAATATCCTAAAACAAGAGGTATGTTCCCAACACTTGGCCCAAGTTATGTATTATGTCTTATGTGAACCAGATAAATTGTCTATCCCCATGAATCCATCAAAATCAATAGCAAAAGAAATTCAAATTCGATAGGGAATCCTAGTAGCCTTTTCGTTGATATATAAATCCACAACATGGTGCACAATGGGCATGTCTAATGCGTTATACTGCTAGCGACTGACAACGTACGAGGCTAGCAGAGCAAATCACAAAAAACAACATGCACAAGTCAGTTTTGAGCAGAAACTAACGCCGACAAATCAGAACTAAGGAGAGCTGTCAGCTGGTTGGATTAGTCCTTCGGATTAACTCGTCCCGCTAAATAATTTAAGCGGGTTGAATTAAATTTTTATCAATTAAATCATTTTTGGCGGCTTAGCGGATCGTTCATGCAGATTCTGGATCTAGAGCGGATTGAGCCGCATGACAGGTTGACATGAGTTGAGTAATGTTAAAAGATAAATTTTTCACTATTACAATCTTCTTCTATCGCACATGCACCTCAACAAAGTATAAAAAAAATTAAGAGTAAAGAACAAAAAAATATTTTTTACACTATAATTATTTTTTATTATCTTTTCGCTACTATTTTAATTAATATAAGAAATAATGACTGATATTACTGGTACCTTCTCTACATAATCCCCGATAGAGGGGTTAGCGGGTGACCTAAGATCCGATCCAAAATACACGGCTCAGCTAAGAAAGGAAAGGAAGATTGGCGCGGGCGAAACGCAGGAGCCATTGGCACGGGCGAACCTCAAAAGTCATTGGCGCGGGCGAAACACAGAAGCCATTGGCACGGGCAAAACTCAGACGCCATTGGCGCGGCGAACGCAGGCCATTGGGCGGGCGAACATCGAAGTCATTGGCAGGCGAACCTCGAAGTCATTGGCGCGGGCGAACGCGAAGACATTGGCGCGGGCGAACATCGAAGTCATTAGCACGGCGAACATCGAAGCCATTAGCACGCAAATATTGAAAGTCATTGCACGGCGAACATCGGGCGGCCATCGCAGCGCAAATATTGAAAGTCATTGGTACGGGAGAGTTAATGAAAGCAATTGATACGGCAAAGGAGAGGCGGAAGGCGCTTCGCCAAGAGGCCAGTCCAATCTGATCAATATAAGGGGAATTTGACGTGGGAAAAGAGGAGTTGGTTCGGGTTGATAAAAAGCCTTAGGGCTAGGTCACCCGTGGGCTATAGACCTAAACTAGCTTCCCTCAACACGGAAGGTTGAGGGAGATAGTCTAGCTTAGTTTCCCGAAAAATAGAGGAAAGGGTGTTAGGCAACGGCCTGGGAGGCCCCATATAATATTCCAAGGAGTCTTCACTCCTGATATCTGTAACAGAATTATTCTCCAGGGAAAGGTGGTGGTCACGTGTACGATGGAGATAACCTACGACATTACAATGAAAGAAGGAAAAAGAGATAAAAGGGGAGGAAGTAAGGAGGAAAAAGGGGATCCGCAATCATTCCATCAGACACGAAACGAAGACACAGGAGGAGAAGGAGGAGAGAGTCATAGGAGAAGAAGGGCAGCGACCTTGATCTTGAGTCATACGTACTCTCTCTTGTATTTGTAACCCAACTGTAAGAGGTTTTCTCCTCCACCTCGGGAAGTTTCCTTTCCGTAAAGGAGAGCATTCATAGTGGAAAGTGCTTGGGCATTGTCCCCGGTGAGAGAGCTCACCTCCGTGGAGTAGGAATACTCATTCCGAACCACGTTATATCTTGTGTTCTAGTTTCCGTTGTCTGTTTGGGGGTTTTGCGTTTCTTGACTTCGTCTTCTACATCCATTTTACTGTTGCGGTCTGTGAGAACCCCCCAAAAGCTCCCTTCGTGCCTTCGTCGCGTCGAAAAGGGGGTAAAGCGAATTTTCCAGGCTGCATCAGTTGGCGCCGTCTGTGGGAACATTTGAGCTGGACGTCGAGATGCAACCTGAAGAAATCTACAAAGATGATACTGCGTGAGGAGGGCGCCCCATCACCCTTCTACCATCGCGGTGAAGGCCCCACGATGGATAGCGCTATTACAGAAGCCCTCGCCAGGGAAAGGAGAAGGACCGGATATCTGCACCCGCACTCCGGGGAACCTTCTTCCAGAGGCCCACCCCCAGAAATGCCTCCTCCCTCTCGTACAGTCGCCAATGGGGAAGTATTGCTTGGAGGCAGACTTGGGGGAAGAACGCCTCAGAATACTATGCCCTTCACTCAAATGCGCAGAGAGGAACAGGGTGAAAGTCAATCAACCAGACCTCCGGAAGTATATGAGCCTAGTCCCTTCACGATGGACATTCTCACTGAGCTCCCTCCATCCTACTTCCGGAATCCTCAGGTCAATAAGTATGATGGTTCGACGGATCCTGAAGAGCACATATCTCAATTCGACGGAGCGGCCTCGCTTCACTGTTATACTGGCGCTCTCAAGTGCCGAGTCTTCCGAACCACCCTGACTCGCCTTCAAAGTGGTTTACTACTCTGCCCCCGGGGTCTATCACCTGTTTCGCTGACTTCCAGAGAATGTTCAGTCGAGAATTTGTCAGTTGCAAGGCGTATAAACAAGACGCCTCTATGTTAATGCATATCACCCAGGGACCTTCAGAATCCCTTAGGGGGTATATTCATCGATTCACTTCTGCAGCCAGGGGAATCCCCGCCACCCGATCTGAATCTTTCAGAGGCGCTATTCAGCATGGGTGAGAGGCCCCTTCCTCGATTCCTTGTTAAGACAACCTACGGATAGTTACGAAGAGTTATCTTGGCCGTGCGGAAGCGGTTTATCCGCAAGAAGAAGGATTAAAGGTACGGAGGGCGAGCAGTTTGCCACTGATCCCATCGAAAGAGTTCGTCCCGTTGCTCCTCAAGCACCCCCTCGGCGGGAGTATACAAGACCTTTTCGACAGGAGGTTCCGAGGCCTCGTCGATCTTTGCAAGGTGTCGCCCCCGCGCCATTACAAATCATGGCGGCTGGCGTTTCCTCTGTGAGGACATGGAAAGAAGCGTGAAATGGAATTTTACGACCCGGCGAGTCTCGCTAACGACCCTTAGGGACACAGAGGATCCCGCGTAACCCCCTTTGCCAATATCATACGAGAATCGACCACGATGGTGGTCGATGTTTAAGTTACAAGAAGAATTGGATCGCCTCCATCTGCGCATATCCGCAAGTAAGGTTTCAGCGGGAGGGCCGTGGCGAGGCCCCCACCTAATGTAACCGTCGAGGCCATATAATCAACAACCCCGGGTCACTTTCCCCCAAACGCCATACCAGGAGGTTGTCTCTCAAGAAGGTCCATTAGGTGAGGGCCCTTCATCCAATCTAGATGACATTCCCACACGGAGAGTTATTCATGTTATAGCTGGAGGACCTACCGACGGAGACTCCAACCGGGCACGGAAGTCGTACACCCGTCTCATGGAGAGTTTGACCATCGTCACCGACCAGACTATTCAAGTTGTACCGCCTGTTTCGTTCGGGCCAGAAGATCTGCAAGGTGTCTCCTCTTTGCGGCGCCTTGGTTATCCGTATATCCACGCCAATTATGAAGTGGCGGGTACTAGTTGACTTCGGGAAGCTCTGTTAACATCCTTTTCGAGATTCGGACAAATGCACAGAAATGCCCAATTAGAAGATGTGTCCACTCCTCTTCTGATTCGCAGGCATATGGTTCACCCGGCGACAGATATCATCGCCTTTAACTCCGAGTGTAAAACCCAACCAAAAATCAAGATAATTCCTTTCCTTATCAGGACGCCCGTCCACTTATAACGCTTATTTTGGGCGCCCTTTCCTCACCCTTTTCAGCAAAGGGCTTCCCATACCACCGAAGTTGAAATTTCCGAGGTCAATCGGTGGCGAAGTTCGTGGAGCAATGTATAGGCCTCTAGGAGCTGCTACGTGCAAATGGTTCGGGACGATCAGAAGAAAGCCCGAACCGAGGACCTAAAGGGCAAAGCTGTCATCATCACTGATGTCTGCGTCCTGGAGGAATCCCCCCCCAAAGTTGATAAAATAGAGGAGGGAGAACTGGTGGAAATCGCTCCAGGAAAGGCCACACGGATAGCACAACAGCTGGATGTCAAAGAAGAGCTGGTGGCTTGCCTGAAGGAGAATGAAGACATCTTTGCAAAAGATGTGCATGATCTCACGGGGATCCATCCTCAAGTGGCGGAACATCATCTCAATATCATTAAAGGAGCCCGACCCGTCCAACAGAAGAGGCGACATTTTGGACCAGAAAAGGACAAAGTCATAGCAGAAGAAGTGGACAAACTACTAAAAGCGGGTCATGTAAAGGAAATCCAGTTCCCCGAATGGGTTTCTAATGTAGTCTTGGTCCCCAAGCCTTCGGGGCAATGGAGGATGTGTATCGATTTCCGTGATTTGAATAAAGCATGCCCTAAAGACTGCTACCCCTTGCCTCGTATTGATCAATTAGTGGATTCTACTGTGGGATATGAAGTGGTGTCTCTAATGGATGCATATCAAGGGTATCATCAAATACCTTTGGCCCAAGAAGATCAAAAGAGGGTTAGCTTTGTGACTGCGGGGGGGTTATACGCTTATGTGGTAATGTCGTTCGGACTAAAGAACGCAGGAGCCACCTATCAGCGCCTTATGGACAAAATCTTCGCGGAGTAGAAAGGGAAGAATGTGGATGTCTACGTGGATGACATCTTAGTCAAATCGAAAGCCACTCGGGATTTAGTCAAGGACTTACATGAAACCTTCGCTACATTAAGGCGGTTCAATATGAAGCTAAACCCTAACAAATGCCTGTTCGGGGTAAAGAGTGGCAAGTTCTTGGGGTACATAGTAACGGAGAAGGGGCTGCAAGCCAACCCTAAGAAAGTGCAAGCCCTATGCAACATGAAATCACCTGCTAATCTGCGAGAGACTCAAAGGTTGGTGGGCATGATTGTTTCTTTATCCCGATTTATAGCCAGATCGGCGGACAAGGGGCGCCTTTTTCAAGATCTTGCAAGGATGCTAAATTCGAGTGGGATGATCAATGTGAAACGAGGCTTTCCAGAGTTGAAGAAATATTTGGGACTCCCTTGCTAGCCAAACCAATACGAGAACCATTATGGATGTATCCGCCGTCTCGGAGGAGCCGTTAGTTCGGTATTATTGAAACAAGAAGGTTCTCACCAGCAACCTATTTATTATACCAACCATATCCTGAAGGGGGCAGAATTCCGTTATACGGAGCTAGAGAAGTTGACATATATCCTAGTACTAACCGCCCGCAAATTAAGGTCGTACTTTTTGGCTCATCCCATCACCGTTCTAACACATAATTGGGTGGGTAAGGTCACTAAGCCAAATTTCTCTGGAAGATTGGTCAAATGGGTGGTAGAACTAGCGAGTATGATATTCACTACCAACCTCGAACGGTTATCAAGGCCCAAGCACTCACGATTTTACGCAGGTACCTTGCGGCGTGGAAGATGGTTAAACAAAGGAGGAGGATCGAGGCATGGAATATATTCGTGAAGCGGTTCTTGAGATCTACGTGGCGTTGGTATTTTATTAATTTCCCCGGAGGGTGAAGAAACTCGATTAGCAGTTCGCCTGGAATATCGGGCATCTAATAATGAAGCAGAATATGAAGCCATTCTAGCGGGACTGCAGGCTGCTAAAGCGGTGGAGGCTTCTTCCATTGTGATCCACTCGGATTCCCAGTTGATAATATCACAACTTCAAGGTTCTTTTGCGGTTCGGGAGGAAAGGTTGCGTAAGTACTTGAAGACTTTTGAGAAAGAAAAAGCTCAATTTCGTCGGGTCCTCTTGAAGCAAATCCCGCGGGAGCACAACGGGAAGGCAGATGAATTGGCTCGGATGACTAGCGCTATGGGAGGAATAAAATCCTCGGAAGCGATCCATACGAGAATTCATACTTCCTTAGCAATATGCATCGTGGAGGGAGACGTACCTGAATCGAGCCTAACTCTCGATTGGAGGACCGACATCATAGCTTATTTACGGCACGGGAAGATCCCTGAAGGGAAAATAGTGGCATCCACTTTAATAAACCGAGTCAAACGGTTCATCCTCTTAAATGAAGACCTATACAAGACCTCTTTTGGGCGACCCTTGTTAAAATGCCTGGGAAACGAGGATGCGGAATGGGTGCTCCGGGAGATCCATGAAGGATGTTGTAGCAATCATTTAGGAGGGAGAGCTTCAGCAAGAAATGCCTTATTGGTAGGATACTTTTGGCCTACTCTTCAGCAAGATGCTGCTCATATAGTGCAAACCTGCATCGCTTGTCAGAAGCATAGCATGAAAGTCGTAATCTCTTCTTGTCCTTTCGATCAATGGGGAATAGATATAGTAGGTCCGATGTCGGCGGCACCTTTACAGAGGAAGTTTTTATTGGTAGCTGTGGATTATTTTTCCAAATGGGTGGAGGTAGAGCCCTTAGCCAAAATTACTGAGAATGTCGTAATACAGTTCTTATGGAGAAATATCATTTGTTGGTATGGTATCCCTCGGAAAATAGTCGGTGACAATGGGCAGTTCGAGGAAAAAGATCGAGAATGGTGCCAAAGTCTCAACATTCAACAGACTTTCACTTCGGTAGCCCATCCTCAAGCGAATGGGCAGGTAGATGCCAAGTATTCTCCAAATTTCATTAAGGGGTTATTTATAAGGGCAATATGGTATTATCAATACATTTTGAAGAAGAAAAAGAAAAATAGAAAGGAAATTCCCGTGTCGAAATGGGATATTAAATTACGACAAGCTTAAGGTCGGAGGATAGCGTCGAAAACCGACCTCCCAATTTAAAGAAAATGAAGGATAAGTGGGAGGAGGTAATCCTTGGCGTATCTTCTTGAGCCGCGTCATTAAATCCGTCTTGATAGGTGGCGCGCATTAAAATGATGAGCCGCTCCTCGCGGTTCGGACGGTCAGGGATTCGCTCTCGATGTAGTCTCTCGCATGTTTCTTGTTGCTCTTGAAGATTTCGACGCACGTCCACATAGCGCCGCGCGACACCTCCATAATAGCATCGGCGAGATGGAGACATCATCGGCTCGGGAACTTTGGTCTCTTTGCACAAGATCGTCATCTCCACCGTATTTTGGCGCATGGAAGTGAAATCCCCTCCTTTAGCCGAATCTGATCTGGTTCGGGCAAGTTCAGTGCTCATCCTCTGGAGGAAAGTTTCTTGCCTGCGTAGACGGGCATGAGCATGCGCTCGGAAATTTATAAGGGATGAGTTTTCTTGTACCTCCTTGGACAAGCGGGTGCGAAGGTCCCCTATCTTATCTTGTGCTCGCTGATATTGAACCTGAAGGCGAGCGATGACATTAGAATCCTGTTGCTTCCCCTGGAGGAGCTCTGCTACCTGCCTTTGAAGACGTAGTAACTCTTGAGCCGAGGAAGATTCTGTATCGAGAGGCCGGTGGACTTCTGCTAGGGGACAAGTGACTCTGCACGGGCGTGGTTGCTCCTTTAATCTTTGATAGTGTCGACATCCTTACGAATTCTTTGGCGAGCCGGCTAATTGCTCTTGACCCAGGTGCAATTGTTGTAACAGGAGTCGTTCTCGATTCTGAGCATTCGCCAAGCCTTCCCGTTGTTGTCGCTCCCATTTTTGGGCTTGAGCCTGGTATTGATGAAGAGAGCGATCCAATTCTTGATAGTTGGTCAGGGCCTACATACCGGTTGTGGGAAAAGAAATTGGTCAGCTAGACAAAGCTAAGGAAGCTGAGTAAGAAAACATACCAAGTCCAGAGCATGGCGCAGGCCTTCCATGCGAGGAACCACTTCCTCTAAGTTCAGAATCTGAAGACTCACAGGAGAAAGGAAGAAGAGGCGGGACGGAAGATCTTTGAAAGAGGAATCTAAACATATAAAGGGGAAAATGGGGGCGGTATCCATTGGTTGAGAATGGAAAGAAGGAGGAGTATCATTCGGACGGCCCATGGAGGTGGTAGTCAGGGGCGGCATATCCGGAGTTGCGGGGAGAATATGTGTCACGCCTGGTTGGGGGTTGGGTTTGGAAGGAAAAACGGAAGGAGGTTGATCGGAGGAGGGATCTTGAGAAGACAAGACGATGAGCATTGGGCTGGAGGAGCCTTCGATGGGGACGCAAGAAGTAGAGGACTCGTCGGTGGTCCACAGAGGAGAGGGATTCTTCAAAGAGCGATGAGCGAAGGGGAAGTTAGCGATGAAGGAATATCAACCGCCATGGGTTCGTAAAAGGAATAGCGTCAGGAAAGAGAAGGCGGGGTGATCCGACCTGTCATTGGCTGACATGGGAATACATCCTCCCCAGGTTCATCCTCAGGTTGCGGGGAAGAAGAAGGCGATTTCTGAACGTCGTTGGCAGAAGGAGAAAGAGTGGGAAAGTTAGGACTTGTAAAGACCGGAAGAAGTGAGGAGAGACTAATGACCCTGGCTTCCTCTAGGATGGAGGTAGTGAGGGTCGCCGGAGGAGGAGAGGGAGAACGACGAGGTGAATTAGATATGGTGGTGATCGGGGAAGGTGAAAAGGAAGAAGAAGCGAAAGGTTGACCAGCATCCCGTTTGCGATTCGGGTAGCGGCCCGCTATCTCCTGGAAGAAGTTGGAATGCATCTTGGGGGTCTAAAAATAAAAGGAAAAGAGGGGCTGGGAAGAAAGGATCGAGGAAACGAGGTTTGACGGCGGAGGAGCAAGCAGATGAAGAAAAAGGAGACCAAAAGGCGAAGGGATGAAGATGGCAGAAGAAACGAAGACAAAAGACCCCCCTATAAAAGGGGGGAAGAATGGGCTTGCAGCCATTAGCGGGCTTCTCGTCTGTGGTGAAAGGGAAATAAGGGTTTATATTTCTAAATGGTCCATTATGTGATAAAAACCCCCTTCAAGAGGAGAGTCAAAAGAGGAATTATATGAAGGCGTTGCCTCCTTTATGCTAATGGCCTTGGCGCTATACATATAAATTTCTATCCCCGCAAGGCAGAGCGGAAGATATCCCCGTGTGGTGGTGGAACGGAAGAACCGATATCCTTCGGTTATTATTTACTTTATATATAAATTTTTATCCCCGCAAGGCAGAGTGGAAGATATCCCCGTGTGGTGGTGGAACGGAAGAACCAATATCCTTCGATTATTATTTACTTTATATATAAATTTTTATCCCTCATGAGGCGAGCTAAGATATCCCCGTGTGGTGGTGGAACGGAAGAACCGATATCCTTCGGTTATTATTTACTTTATATGTCTAAATTTCTATCCCAGCAAGGCAGAGCGGAAGATATCCCCGTGTGGTGGTACGGAAGAACCGATATCCTTCGGTTATTATTTACTTTATATATATAAATTTCTATCCCCGCAGAGCGGAAGATATCCCCGTGTGGTGGTGGAACGGAAGAACCGATATCTTTCGGTTATTATTTACTTTATCTATAAATTTCTATCCCCGCAGAGCGGAAGCTATCCCCGTGTGGTGGTGGAACGGAAGAACCGATATCCTTCGGTTATTATTTACTCTATGTCTAAATTTCTATCCCCGCAAGGCAGAGCGGAAGATATCCCCGTGTGGTGGTGGAACGGAAGAACCGATATCCTTCGGTTATTATTTACTTTATATATATAAATTTCTATCCCCGCAGAGCGGAAGATATCCCCGTGTGGTGGTGGAACGGAAGAACCGTTATCTTTCGGTTATTATTTACTTTATCTATAAATTTCTATCCTCACAGAGCTAAGCTATGCCCGTGTGGTGGTGGAGCGGAAGAACCGATATCCCGGTTATTATTTACTTTATATATATAAATTTCTATCCCCAGAGCGAAGATATCCCTGTGGTGGTGGAGCGGAAGAACCGATATCTTCTGGTTATTATTTACTTTATCTATAAATTTCTATTCCCAGAGAGAAGAGCTATCCCCGTGTGGTGGTGGGAAGAAGGCGATATCCTTCGGTTGTTATTTACTCTATATATATAGATTTTTATCCCCGAAGAGCGGAAGATATCCCCGTGTGGTGGTGGAACAGAAGAACTGATATCTTTCGGTTATTATTTACTTTATCTATAAATTTCTATCCCCGTAGAGCAGAAGCTATCCATGTGTGGTGGTGGAACGGAAGAACCGATATCATTCGGTTGTTATTTACTCTATATATATAGATTTTTATCCCCGCAAAACGGGAGATATCCTCGTGCGGTGGTGGAACGGGAGGACTGGGACTTCCTCAGTTGTATATCACTTTTTCTCCCCGTAAAGGGGGGAGTTGAAATTCTTGTTTAACTTTGTATTGTTGTATTCCTGTGAAATAGCGGTTGACTCATTTAAGGGTTCCATATACGTGATTGAAAAGACGGAAGAGCCAAATATACAACTTAGAAGATCTTTGGAGAAAGGAGATAAACTAGGAAAGTTCATTAATGTGAAGAATTACATATTACGAGTCATCTACGAGGAAGATAACAACAACGGCCCTTATATATCCGGCGTTCTGAGTTCTTTGTTAGGAGGGGAGGAGTTCCCTTGTATGGTTGAGGTTGGCACCATAGTTGGCCTTGATAGGATTCTTTGCGGGAAGATGCCTTGGCGGTTCCTTTTGGAACCCGACCAGTTGTTGGCGTAGGGAGTGATTATTGGCGTAAGTTTCCTTCAGCTGTTGCTGTAAACACTTCACTTGTTCCTCCAAGATAGCTATGTATCGGCGATCATTTATCTGTTCTTTAGAAGGCGAGGAACTGCTACTCTGTTCCGATATCTTGTCCATGACAAGCAAAGGAAAAAGGAGAATGATGGAAGCTATCAAGTAAAGGTCGGGGTTTTTTATGGCAACGAAGGGGAATAATGCATTTATTGGTGGAAGAAGTAGTGACCATAAATGCCAGTAAAGAAGAGGAAACGTGGGGGCAGTAGTGGGAAGGTCGACGGGACTACAATTGTAATTAAGAGGGTCCGAATCCCCGAGAAATGATAGAGGAAGGTATGTTCGGATCAGACTACCGTCCTTTTGGAAGACAGAAATCTTACTTCTACAGGAAAAAGACAAAAACAGATATCATTTGCCTCCCTTATTTTTTATTAACATATTTGAAATGATTACATTAGCTTGATCTATAAAGACTTTCCATGATTACTCCTAACAGATGAAACGGGAGATGTCTCTTTGGGGGGAGAAGGAGCTAACATGACTCTGAAGCGTTCGCCTTGAGGGGGAGGAAGAACAGGTGGACCTTCATCGAAAGAGGAAGGATGAGTCCTCGCCAGGAAGGCCGGGGCGAAAGCAGTCTTTGGTGGAAGTGGGGAAGTTAGGCAACACGAGGATCTCCCCAGTATACTCCCACGTGAAGGAGGATTCCACACGGATTCTGGAAGGAGGGAAAGGCGCGGAAGGACCTCCCTGGGAGGTAGGAGGCTGACGGACGAGAGCGGAAGGCGGAAGGCTGAAGTGGCGATTGGCGGGTCTCGATCTTCAATATCTTGAAACCAGTCTTGTAGTTCAAAAGATTCGACTCAAGAAACTTGATGGGATGCCCGTAAAGCCATGATAGAAAGATAGCGGGGGCGAAGACATGGGGGCGAAGGATTTATAATGGAAGGAAAGGCAACAAGAGGTTACAGGAAAGGGAAAGAAGGCGAAGAGTTTGATATCATTTCCAGCGATAGAGAGATAGGGAAGATCAACAAGCAAGAGCTGTTTAAAGCGTCGCCCGAACCAGAATCAGGACGGGTATGAATGATGTCAGGCAGAGACCTTTCAAGCGAATCCCCGAACCAAAATTAGGGTGGAGGGGAATAGCGGTATTCTACATCTCTCCGATAAACCCGAACCAAGTTAAAATTGGTTCAGAGTTCCCAATCCCTCAAGGAGCATAACAAGAGGATGATAACTAGTTATAGGGACAAAAGTATCGTTCAGAAGCAAGCGAGAAGCCCTCAGGAAAGTTACTAAAAAAGAGAATGTTATAAGTTCTGATTCGAAGAGATCGGCGGACTTGGCTACTGCGCCCTTCTGGATCCAAATAACTAGTGTCCGCAGGCGGGTATCCCTGCTCGGCGTTTTGAGCCGAGGACCCCTCAAAGCCTAATACAAATAAATCTACCTCCTTCTTCACATAGCGTCTTTTAAGATCAGTCTCCTGCTCTTTCATCTGATCTCGGCATTGGGCTAGTTGAGCTCGACTTTCCGCCAGTTCAGCCGCCAGAGTATCTTTTTCAGCGGCTGCTTGGATGGCCTGCCTACCCATAGTCGAGAGGGCTTCGGAGTATTCTTGGTGAAGAATGGATTGCTGCTGAGCCACCGATGATAAGGTTCGGGGAATAGCCTCTAACATGGAGAAAAGCTCCTGACACTTCTTCGCACAGGATTCTCTGGTGACTGCCCAGGCCTGACGCTCTAGGTTAAAATGGTGACGTTCTTGTTGAAGTTGTGTGATAGTAGCCGAAGAATCAGCATCATTGATCATGGCATCCATAAGATATCTCTTATACTCTTTCAGTTCCTGAGTCAGGATATCTACATGTTGCAGCTCGCTAGATTGCAAAAAGATGCGCTGTTCTAGTTCTTCATTTTTTCATTGCAGTTCCTCTTTCTCGCTTCGAACCAAGGCTAGTTGCATCGTGACATCTTCGCACTGGCCCCTAAAGTCTGCCTCCTTTGCCTCTTGCTCGTTTTCTCCACACTAGATTGGAATCGGGCTAGATGGGCTACCATGTTGTTATGTTGAGTGGAAGCCTAAAAGGAGAGGAAAATTATCAGCCTACATCAGTATAGGGAAATACCCATAGCAAAGAGGAGGAGAAGAAGGAGTAAATACCTCTGCCAGCAGTTTGCTCACTTGTTCACACGGGCCTTGTATACCCGACTGGTTAAAGAATTTTACCTCCGAAGGGTGCCGAATCTTCAAAAAGATCCCAGTGGCCCTCGGAGGAACCGGAAGGGAAGGATCTTCTCCTTCCGTCGATGATGGGGGCATGGTACGGCGAAGATGGATAGGAGCGGTTCTCGAGTCGGAAGGTATTGGAGCTTGGAGGGAGTTCGTATGAGACTGCAGGGTGAATTGCAATGCGGAGGGAAGAATCACGAGAGGGTGGGAGGAATCTCCTCCTTGGGAGCTAAAGAAGAGGCGGGGAGGTGTTGCCTTCCCTTACAGGTTCATAGATGATTAAGGGTTGAGCTTGGTGGTGGGAAGACAAGGAAGAAGAGGTGATGAACTTGAAGCTCCTTTCTTGATAAGCCGCTGACTTCTTAGGAGATAGCCGAGTCTTTGTGGATTTGCCTCTTTTAGTCGAGTCTTCTTCTTCTTAGCGACCTCGATCGACTCCCCTTCCACCAAAGCCTTACGCATCATTATCTTGACAAGATATCTTGGTAAGAAAGATGAATGCCCTAAAAGGAAGTCACATTGCGGGATAAATGTCACCTACCTATAGCAAAAGTCGTCAAGGTAGAGGAGACAATCAAAGTGGCTTAAGAGGAGTTTCTATCGGATGGTTTGAGCGATGTAGCTCTCCTAAGACTCTATACACTTCTGGGAAGGGACATTTGGTCCTCATTTCCCGGAAAGAAGGCAATTCAGGAAGGTCTACCTTCCAAGTATCAGAGTAAGGTAAAGACTCTGGAAGTTGTACAAAGAAATATAAGGCTTCCCAACCCTTGTGGGAAGTAGGCAGGTTCACCAGGAATTGGCAGTCTGAACTAGACAAATAGAAGAGGCACACTTAGAAGACTTTAAGCTGGAAGAAGCAATGGAATATTTCGGGGTCAAAGAGAGGTTCGAATGTTGGAACACTATGTGGGCTCGATAGAATCGGAAGAGTTGGGGTGAATTGGTTCGAGGTAGTCAGTAGAAGTTTAGGAGGTCGAATAGACACGTAGTGCCGAGAGGATAGTAGTTAAGAAATTGTTCATAGAAAAAGCATGTCAAGCCGGGAGGAGGATTATGAGGCCGATGCAGTTTGGTCGTGAAACAACATTTTATAGAAGGGTCTATGTAGTTGTTCTTCAGGTTAAAGAAATAATGGTTGCAATCTAACTGAGTTATGGTATGTTCATACCAGGCGGGTGAAGAGAGGGTCCTAGGAGCCATGGGTGTGAACAAAGCAGAACACTTACTCAGAGGATAAGGAAGAATCGTGTGAGAAAGGAAGAGCTGGATCGCCCGCTACGCCAAGTGAGAATCACGGGAGAAGAAGAAATATTTGGATTATCAAGCACACTAAGCGATACCTAAAGAAGAAGGCGAGGGTTTATATAGGGTTTTCGCGATTGGTGCCTGAAGGAGAAGGAGAAGCGGAGCCCATGGGCCCAGCGGGCCTCCTTCAATATACTGGGGGGAGTTATAAGGGAACGGATGGATTTAAGTCGAGAAATGAAGAATAGGTCAGAAACTTTATGTACATTAGGAAAGTCAAACATAACCCGGCTTGACTATTTTTTGAGGTTGACTAATGATACTCTGGTACCTTCTCTACATAATCCCGATAGAGTTAGCGGGTGACCTAAGATCCGATCCAAAAATACGGCTCACGGCTCTAAGAAAGGAAAGGAGAGCACGAGAACCTCAAAATCCATTGGCGCGGGCGAAACGCAGAAGCCATTGGCACGGGCGAACATCAGAAGCCATTGGCACGGGCGAACATCAGAAGCCATCGGTACGGGCAAATATTGAAAGTCATTGGTACGGGAGAGTTAATGAAAGCAATTGATACGGCAAAGGAGAGGCGGAAGGCGCTTCGCCAAGAGGCCAGTCCAATCTGATCAATACAAGGGGAATTTGACATGGGGAAAAGAGGAGTTGGTTCGGGTTGATAAAAAGCCTTAGGGCTAGGTCACCCGTGGGCTATAGACCTAAACTAGCTTCCCTCAACACGGAAGGTTGAGGGAGATAGTCTAGCCTAGTTTCCCGAAAAATAGAGGAAAGGGTGTTAGGCAACGACCTGGGAGGCCCCACATAATATTCCAAGGAGTCTTCACTCCTGATATCTGTAACAGAATTATTCTCCAGGGAAAGGTGGTGGCCACGTGTACGATGGAGATAACCTACGACGTTACGATGAAGGAAGGAAAAAGAGATAAAAGGGGAGGAAGCAAGGAGGAAAGGAGATCCGCAATCATTCCGACGCAGCAAGAGAGAAGAAGAGGCAAGAGGAGAAGGAAAAAAGGGAACAACCATCTCGCCGGAGAAGAAGGACGGAGATCAGCCATTGCTACATCTCTTGTATTTTCCTCGTCTTGTAATATCATTGTAAGAGGTTTTTCCCTCCACTGCGAAACTGACTTTACGTAAGGAGGACCTTCATAGTGAAGCGTGCTTAGGCACCGCATCGGTGAGACAACTCACCTGCGTGGAGTAGGAATCCTCATTCAGAACCACGTTACTTCTTATGTCTGAATCTCGATTGCTAGCATCAGCTTCTTGCATTTCATCTACTTCATCCTCTTATTCTCTACTGATTGCGGTAGGAGAATCCTCGAGACCTCCTCTCGTGCTTCACTTGCATTAAAAGCGGGCGACAGATTGTTTCCCATACCCATCGAGAATTAAGCGATATTTGGTAAATATGAAAGTATGAGATACTGTTTGGACATTTATAAATTTCACGTGCGTTGTTTGATAAATCACCGTTAAAAATTTTAAGATCCAGATTAAAAAAAATATTTATGAAATTCAATCAAATAATATATCACATAAAATTATTATATTTAATTAGGGTACAATCAAACCCTTGCAAATCTAGTCTTTCCTAACACTTATCCTAAAATTGATTCAAAAGAATGAATACATCTAATGCAAATGCTAAGTCAAAGGGCAAAGTCTTTCCAACCAACCGTGAATGGTATATAAACCTTGATTCCTCAACAACTTTTTATAAGCCTCAAAAGTTCAAACATATATATTATGCATACGTAGGTTTTCTCAGTAGTAAATACACAACATATATAAGAGGATATGATCGAGGATATAGGTATTGAAACTGATAGAATAAGCTTAATTGTAAAGAAGAGAATGAATTATCTTCAAATATTTCTACATAAAGAATATTGAGTCACATTACGGAATTTAATAATTTTAAATTTTTTCACAACAACAATATATCAAATGTGATTATTAAGCTCTAGTCAATTTTACATTATGTAATTAAATCAATTTAATAATTGTTTTAAAAAGTTTTCTAGACCCTTTACATGGTAGCCCTATAATAATTAAAGCCTTTTCTAAGGATGCAATGATAATCTACTATCATAAGGACCTTCAAATGACTAAGGGATTTTAACCTAGCCTTCATTGCCATATACAAATAATTTTTACTGCATTGTGAAAATGAAATTTAAGATATAGTATAGAATTATGTCACTGTATTGTTTCATTGCATATTTTAACTTGTTACTATATGATACTGTACAGTCTAAATTTGAGTTATAAAATATTTGATTAATTATCTTCGACAATTTATTAAAGGACACACCTAAGTTTAATATTTTTCAAAACACATACAATGGTTTGATAATTACCAAAAGTCCTGAATGCTTTAATCCAACACCATAATCTCCAATCCTACACTATAGTGGTGCCTAGCATTCGAACCTAGTGCCACCATCCCTATTACTGAACCACCGTGTTATCGATCATTCCATCATAGAACTAGACTAGCGTTAATCATTCCATCCTATAACTGCAATGAAATTGTTCTGAAGTGTCTATCAACAGTTAGCCAGTGTATCAATTAGCACACAATCTATATCTTTTCCATGTTGGTATAATCGATCCAAATCATGATTGATCAGACTCGGATTTGACTCGAGTAGTATTTTGATATTTGACATTGATGTCTAACAAAGTGTTGGAGAGATTATTGGTGCAATCGATCCAGGTCATATTTGATGTTTGACGATGGTTTGACCATTGTTATGAGAGAAGTCCAAGTCTTGTATACTTGGTATGGAAAGTCTAAGCATGTGTCTTGGCAAGGGAAAGTCCAAGCTTGAGTCTTGGTAATTGAAAAGTCCAAGGAAAATATTGGCAGCATAAAGTTCAAGGGTAGTCTTGGCAGCATAAGTCCAATAGTTGGCGGCGTAAAGTCCAAGCGGAGTCTTGGCAACGTAAGCCCAATATGCCTTGGCGGTGTAGACCACATTATCATGACAATAGTTGATGAAAGCACCTGAAGACTATCGTATGGATGACTTGGAGGGATCCGATAGGTGTGAGGCTGATGGAGGTGGCTAAAAGGCTTAGGTCTATGCTAAGGGAGGTCTAGCAAGTATGGAGGCACCATACTTGGAGTTAAACCTCATGTTTGAGATTATCGGTTGACCGAGACTTTATACTGGTCGGATGGTCAAGTGTTTGACACTTGACAGCCGAGTCGATACTCAGCAGTCGATTGGGATTATGGCCAGTTCGACTGCTGTGAGTCGACTAGTGCTCAATTGTCGTTTAAGGGTGTTGGAACGTCGGTGGCCGGCTAGAGGGGAGTGAATAGCCATCTTGTAGAGGATTTGTGACCGCTAGATAGGGGTGAATAGCGTAGTGCTCGTATGTTGATGGAATTCGTTTCGCATTCGTCTACAAACTTCGTTAGTGCGCAATGAAATAATAATATATCAATAACGAAACAAGACAAACAAGCAAACACAAGTATTTAACGTGGTTCGGAACCGAACGGTTCCTACTCCACGGATCGAGCTCTAAAGAGCTCTAGTGATGCCAATCATACACCACTATACAATAACTCCTTGACACAAGTCGGAGGCGAAGAAACCTCTTTCAATAGTTTACAACAATAAACTAAATACAACAAGCAAATACAATATGAAATACAACAAGAAATGCAAAGAAAACTTTACATAAAACTCTTTTAAATGCTTGATTGCTAGGTTGATCGAGTAACACTTGGAGACCCTGAATTGCAGCAACTCGCCCCAAAACACCTCAAAGAACCTTGTTGAATTCCTCCTCCACGAGGTCCATTTAAAGCTTCTGCCTGGGTTGGAAATCGTCGATCAGTCGACTGATGATACTGTTGCTGTGAGACAACGGTGTAATCCACGCTAGAAAAATCCAACGGATAGGACATCAATCGACTGATCATGTCCATCAGTCGACTGATCGAACCTTCACTCGACTGCTAACCCCAGAAGTCGAGTCTCGACTCGATTCTGTGCCCGAGATTTCGAGCACCAGTCAACTGATCACAAGATCAGTTGACTGCTCGGCCAATCAATCGACTGCCCCCTTTGGCAGTCGACTGCTAGGGTACTCCCCGCAGTCAAACCCTAGTTGACTGACGTCAGTCAACTGTCATATGATACTAGTCAACTGACACACCTCAAACATGAGGTTTTAACCTCAACCATGAGGTTTAACCCAAATATGGCTCTCCCATGCTTGCTAGACCACCCTTAGCCTAGACCTAAGCCTTCTAGCCACCTCCGTCAGCCTCGCGCCTCTCGGATCCCTCCAAGTCATCCATGACTTGTTCATCCATTGCGCTAGCCTTCAGGTGCTTCCATCGGCTATGTCATGCTAACGGTGTCTACACCGCCAAGGCACATTGGACTTACACTGCCAAGACTCCGCTTGGACTTTACGCCGCCAACCATTGGACTTATGCTGCCAAGACTCCCGCTTGGACTTTACGCCGTCAATATCAAACCCCTTGGACTTCTCAAATGCCAAGACTCAAGCTTGGACTTTCCCTTACCAAACCATGTTGGACTTTCCATGCCAAGACCCATGCTTGGACTTTCCTTGTCAACCCATGTTGGACTTTCCATGCCAAGTACCCAATACTTGGACTTTCCCATGATAATCACATTGTCATATATTTTTATCGAACATCAAAATATCTCTCGAGTCAAGCTCGAGTCCTGGTCAATCGTGACCTAGACCGATTGCAGCAATAATCTCCCCTTTTTAATGTTTGACAAAAACCGATCAAACCATTGACTTAGACCATCTAACTCAAACCAATCATCCCCATCAATTTTCCCAATTGATGTCATTCTCCCAATAAGTTCTTCCTTTTTTGGCTAATATAAAAAAAAATTCCCTTCAAGGAGGTCAATGTCTCATGTCCCAATGAGATCTTACAATCTCCCCCTTAGTCCAAAAATACCTAGGATGCCTACCATCTTCCTAGTGATAAGTCTCATATCACTCAAGAGAGGCAATCCTATACACTCTCCCAATTTCCAAATTGGGTATCTCAAAATCCCATTTTCCCTCTCATGAGAAAAAAAATACCATCCATCATCCCATGATGGATACCTCCCCCTAAATGCTTGCTCCCCCTTACCATTGCACCAACAATGTCCTTGGGAAGTCCCTAAGCCAATAGGAACTCTAAACCATCAAAAATAAGGTTCAAAGTTCAAACATGAACTCTCCACGCCTTAAATTTGATATATCATCCTAACACCTCTCCTAATCCATATTCAATGGATTTTCATCCTTTATAATGCTTCCCAAAGCATATCCTTGGGTTAGGAGTGGTTAGGAAACTCTAATATAACTGAAAATGGATAAACCTTGTTTTCCCAAAATCAGCTTGGCAGTCGACTCTATCAAAAATTAGTCGACTGCCACCAAGAGCAGTCGACTGATAACTGAAATTTTCGAATTTCAATTATCAGAAATGAATTTTGAAAATTCATAAATAATTATACGTATATAAAAAAATCATGAAAATTCATACGTATAATACTTATGACCAATACAATGGGTGAAAATGATAGAAAAATATTTTACCCATAAAATATTGAAATTGACACAAAGTTCAAAACCATTGAAATTTTTAATGTTTTGGCCCTACTTTGTATCAACTTCATCAATGGTGATTGCTATCAAAAGATAGACTTCACCAAGGTTTTCTAAAAAGATTTTAAAATGATTTTGAAAACCTATATTGGATCATGTTCCTTGGGCTCAATGTACATGACTTGTACATAAGTTTTCCCAATGATCCACCAATAGTTAAAGATCAGTTTTAGTTCATCTAGATGTAAAAACTATGCACCTTGAACTTAACTCATATCCTAGCATCTCACATGTATCTAGGCTGTATAAGTACACATACATGTCAATGTAATATGAGATGTAGGTTTTGTTCATCCTAAATTTAGGGCCTCGTGCATTTTCTAAGGCAACCATACTTGATTCCCTTATAAATGGGACTCCAAGTCATGCCAAAGTCCTTAATTCAATTTTAATCAATTTAGATGCACGAATGATTATGACATTAATGATGGTATAAATAGACACATGCTCATAATTATGATGTCATGGCATAAGATGGAATTTAAAAACACATGACATTACACCTAATCCTAAAAACATGATCATGACATATTAAATGGTAAAAATAAATATGATATCATGGCATGTTATATAGCAAACATAGCATGACAAATAAAATGTATAGGTATAATAATACCTAAATTTTAATATTAATTGTCATTTGATATAATTCAGTATATTTTGCCATAATACCAATTTTCTCCCAAGTGTGTCAAAAATCCAAAATGACACACTATGACTTCTAAACCTAAATTGTGTCAATTTGATTGATTTTTCATAATTCCAACAATGTATTGACACATCCTAAAATCTTTTAGGATAAAAAATCAAACCTATTTCCAAGGTATCGATAACCTTGAAAATGACCTAAAATGTCACCTTTACCATGGTTAGGTTAACTACCCATCCATTTAAAATTGCCACACCTAAATCCATCTAGCGTGAATCGATCACGCTCTTGGGAACCCAAAACCTATTTGAGCTCCTAGGGTTTACTAGGTATTCCTTAGGGATAACCTCCCTAGATACCTTCCTAATGACTCTTCTAGGCTTATTGGCCTTGGTCATTTGGGTCTTGCCATGGTTAACTCTAGGGGTGACTCCCCTTGTAACGTTCTTAGTGGTCACCCTAGGTTTCTTAGAAACCCTAGCCACTAGGCATCTACCTTGGTCAATCTTAGGGATGACTTCCCTATTGACCTTCATCTTCCTAGACCTAGTTTGTGTTCCATAATCAAATGGAACACTATGATAAGCCACCTTAGGCTTAGGTTTGTGACCCAAACCTTCCTTGCCCTTGGTTGGCTTTTGTCTCTTAGGCCCTAGGTGTTGATTTTGACTTCTAGACCCTTGACTTTGACCACTTGACCCCTTAAATTGATTTTGCATAATCCTAATGGTCTTCTCAAGTTTTTCAAGCCTTGACCTCAAGGCTTGATTTTCAACCTCTAATTGCCCAATTTTAGAATTTTGATTTAATCCTTGGGCATGGTTCTTCCTAGGCATATGCCTAATCCATTTGGGGTTAAAACCTAGGTGTTCTTGTACCTTTCTAATTGTCTCCCTAGGTAGAATTGGTCTAGAATTATTTGACCTAGATTTATCTTTAGATAAATTTATTTTAGGGACATTAGTCCCAAATTTCTCCTTATTATCTAAGTGGATATTTTTAGCTCCTAGGCAAAAATATTTATTGTTTCTAGCATGTTTTTTATGAATAATTGCAAAATTACTTAAGTTATTTCTAGCATTCTTTTTTATATTAAAACTAGAAGAATGAGCATTATTGAAATGATATACCTTAGGGTTTGCCTTAGTGGCTCCCCCTACTTGTGATGCTCCCCTTTGCCCCTTCTTCTCCCCATTCGGGCATTGACTCCTATAATGCCCTAGTAGCTGACATTTAAAGCAAATCACTTGCTCCTTGCTCTTGATTGTTGGAGGACCGACATCCTTGACTTTCGGTGCCAGAGGAGCTTTCTTTATCCTTTTCGGACACTTACTTTTGTAGTGTCCAGATTCCCTACACTCAAAACACATTATATGCATTTTATTTTGAACCGATGTGTTTGAGTTACCTAGGTTGGTGGTAAATGCCAGAGTTGGAGCTTCTTCATCTTGACCGGAAGTAGAAGCTTCTTCTTGTTGCTCCGGTGTGGGAGTTCTCTCCTCCCCCTCAATCCTAGAGGTGGGAGCTTCTTTTACCTCTTCCAATTTCTCTCCCACCAATCCGGAAGTTAACTCATTCTCAACTTCCGAATCCTCACTCACTTGTGAGGATGAGGATTCATTTTTGGCCTCCTCTTCTTGAACCAGTGATGGATCTTCATGGAGCTTGGCCAAATCTCCTTAACATCCATGCAATCACCTAGGCTACACAAGAAGTCATTAGGTATCAAATCAAAAATAAATTTGACTACATTCTTGTTTTTCTCAAATTGTTGGAGTTGCTCCTCGCTCCATCTCTTCTTTTTGAGGAAGCCTCCCTTTGGTCTTCTTGGGTATTGGAATCCTTCTATTAGGATGGACCACTCCTCTAAATCCCTCATCATCAAAAAATCTTCAATCATTCTCTTCCAAGAATTGAACCCTTCTCGTCCATATAGGGTGTAGGTCACCGGTGTGTTGATGTCCCAACCTAGTTGTTCTTTCAACTCCATCTTCACCCTCTAGCGTCTTTGTCTTAGCTCCCAGCGGTTAGTCCGTAGAAGAGCCCCGGGCTCTGATACCAATTGTAGAGGATTTGTGACCACTAGAGGGGGGGTGAATAGCGTCGTGTTCGTATGTTGATGGAATTCGTTTCACGTTCGTCTACAAACTTCGTTAGGGTGCAGCGGAATAATAATATAACAATAACGAAACAAGACAAACATGCAAACACAAGTATTTAACGTGGTTTAGAATCGAACGGTTCATACTCCATGGATCGAGCTCTAAAGAGCTCTAGCGATGCCAATCACACACCACTATGCAATAACTCCTTCTCAATATAAGTCGGAGGTGGAGAAACCTCTTACAATAGTTTACAACAATAAACTAAATATAACAAGCAAATACAATATGAAATACAACAAGAGATGCAAAGAAAACTTTACACAAAGCTCTTTTGAATGCTTGCTTGCTAGGTTAATCAAGTAGCACTTAGAGACCCTGAATTGTAGTAGCAACTTGCCCCAAAACACCTCAAAGAACCTTGTTGATTTCCTTCTCCATGAGCTCCATTTAAAGCTTCTACCTGGGCTAGAAATCGCCAATCAGTCGACTGGTCGGGACCATCAATCGATTGATGACACTATTGCTGTGAGACAACGGTGTAATCCACACTGGAAAAATCTAATGGATAGGACATCAGTCGACTGATCATGTCCATTAGTCGACTGATCGAGCCTTCACTCGACTGCTAACCCCAGCAGTCGAGTCTCAACTCGATTCAGTGCCCAAGATTTCGAGCACCACCGATCGGTGATCACAAGATCGATCGCTCGGCTCACCGATCGCCTCTCGGCGATGATCGCTAGCACTCCCATGATCAAACCCTAGTTGACTCACACCAGTCGACTGTCATATGACACTAGTCGACTGACACACCTCAAACATGAGGTTTTAACCTCAAACATGAGGTTTAACCCAAGTATGGTGCCCCCATACTTGTTAGATCACCCTTAGCCTAGACCTAAGCCTTCTAGCCACCTCCACCACCTCGCGCCTCTCAGATCCCTCCAAGTCATCCATGACTTGTTCATCCATGCGCTAGCCTTCAGGTGCTTCCATCGGCTATGTCATGCTAACGGTGTCTACACCGCCAAGGCACATTGGACTTACACTGCCAAGACTCCGCTTGGACTTTACGCCGCTAACCATTGGACTTATGCTGCCAAGACTCCCGCTTGGACTTTATGCCGCCAATATCAAACCCCTTGGACTTCTCAAATGCCAAGACTCAAGCTTGGACTTTCCCTTGCCAACCCATGTTGGACTTTCCATGCCATGACCCATGCTTGGACTTTCGTTGCCAACCCATGTTGGACTTTCCATGCCAAGTAGCCAAGATTTGGACTTTCCCATGACAATCACATTGTCATATATTTTTGTCGAACATCAAAACATCTCTCGAGTCAAGCTCGAGTCTTGGTCAATCGTGACCTGGGCTGATTGCACCAACACCTCTTTCGTCGTACGGTGGAATTCGCTCTTAATTGATCGTCTACAAATATGATTAGCGCAAGTGGAAATATAAACAATAAAGACAGAGCAATAAGTAAAGAAAATCAAAACGCTAACACCAAGATGTAACGTGGTTCACGGCCTTGCCGCTAATCCATGAACCGATTCGTCCAAGGTGAATCACGCCTTAAACCTTCCACTAATCTCTCCTTTGCACAAAGCTAGGTGGAGGTAACATTTTCTTACAAAATCACTCCTCTTACAATAAGATGAATATAAGCACAAGAAAGAGGAGGAAATTCGTTTGGGCACTTTGGGAGATATTTAGAATAGAAGCATTAGGTTCCCTAGTGTCCAAAGGCCCCATTTTATAGAGAAGAACTCATTCTTCCCGTTGGGTGCCTGACAGTCGACTGATGCCCCGATCAGTTGACTGTCCCTATAGCCGTTGCCCCATAATGACTTCTTCCATGTTGGATTTCAACCAACGGCTCCCACATCAGTCGACTGATCATCCCATCAGTTGATTGATGGAGCTAACAGTCGAGTGCCAGAAGTGAGCACTCGACTGATCAACATTCTGTGCCCGAAACCCTTGCGATCAGTCGACTGCTTCCATCAGCGATGACTAATGGTTTAACGATCGATTGCCAACCCTTGGCGATCAGCTAACATCGCGACTCGAACACCGGTTGAGTCACGCGGTCGACTTGGGCGATCATTGCCATGTCATGCCAGTCGATTGATGTCGGAAAATCTCATCCGACACTTAGCAAAATGACCATGTTTCACCAACAATCTACCCCGTCCTAGGTTACAATCGCTCACTCTCATTCCCTTGGAGTCCCTCACCTTTGAAGTTGTCTTCGTCCGACCACATCCCTCGGCTGCGCCAAGCGCACGGCTTCGCAGCACCATCCTTCGCATCTCGCCCTGAAGTCTACTTCCTCCAGCTTCACTCCAATGCTTCTTGTCCGGCGATCCCTCGGATTCCCCAAGCGCACGACTTTTGCAAAGCTATCCTTCACCAACTCAAGGACTGAGTCATGAGAGGTGAAACTCGCCAATGCTCCATGTGAGAATTACTAAGTCCTGCACAACTTCAACACACATATCAAATCTATTACAATCCTAACTTAAACTCTTTGCCACACACATCAAAACCATATCACATGGGTTGATTGCCCTAACAATCTCCCCCTTTTTGATGTGTGACAATCCGTTTAAGTTAGGTAAAACAAATAACAATAAAGACATAAGACAAGAAAGCATGTAAATAATATGAGTATGAAAACTCCTCCTTAAACATGCAACTCCCCCTTAAGACATGCTAAATTTTTCCTTTTAGCATGATTAACTTAAACATATCAATTCTCCCCCCTTTGACACCATCAAAAATATTATCTAAATATTATACATGCATGACATCAACTCTAAAGGAAGAGAAAACCAAAAAACCAAACAAAACCTAATAAAATCAGGTTACTGTGCTCGTGCACAGTTCATCAGTCGACTGGATCAGACTACCAGTCGACTGACACTCAGTTTATAAATTTTCTAATTTTCAAAATCTAATTTCAGAAATATGTTAAAAATTCTAGGAAATTCGAAAAATCATGAAATTTGAAATACATATTTCTTGTGAGTTCCTTTATCAGTGAAAAATTATTTTCCATGAAAATTCATTTTATTTTTGAAAGTTTGGCAAAAACTCAAAAGTTACAAAAATATCTAAAGTTTGTATCCACTTTTAAAACTAGTTTTGCCTTGTAACTTTTAAAAACATGAACTCACTATTTGAAAAGCATAAAATGGTTTTAAAATCATTTAGAATATCCAACCATGATCTTTGGGCAATATGTCTATGAATTAAACATATTCTTTTCCCATGATTGGTCTATTATTGCTCTATTAATACACTTAATGATCCATCTAAATGTCATAAGCATTATTGGACCATTTGCATCATCCTATCATCTCACCCATTGCTATGTTCTCAATCAAGTTAACCTTATAGTGGGTGTGAGATGTTCCTAAAGGTATTATACACTTAACTAAAAATTTCATGCATTTCTACCTATGGTTAAGTATTACCCTAAAAACCCAAACATGAACATGCATCAAGAGTTATCAGTCATGATCATAAGTCATCAATCATTGCATATCATGATTATAAATTATAAAATTGAGCATGAATCATGATTAAAACTTCATATGGTTCTCTGCATATATAGATATGTCAATGAAGTTCTTACTGCAGCTTAAGTGCGATGTTCCTTTGACTTGCCGTAAGACTTCATATGGTTCTCTGCATATATAGATATGTCAATGAAGTTCTTACTGCAGCTTAAGTGCGATGTTCTTTTGACTTGCGGTATTCAAGTCATCTTGATCATAAAGACTTATGCTTTGACATCTTATGCAAGCATCTCTGAGGAGATGTGGACCCGGGATGATTGGGTATAAGTCGAAGTGATCGAAGGTGTTTGAATAGCCTATAAAGGATTCACCACTCCTTGCGAGGAGATGTATACCCATGGCCTCTCATCGGATTGTTACTAAAGTCTTTGGCCAAAGCATTACATGTTTAGAGTAAGGTACTCTAGGATACATGTGCAGTAACTAGAATCCGTAGGATGAGAAAATGATACTTGGGCTAGGTGTGACGTAGTCAACCTAGTGGGGACTGACACTATAGACCATGTCCTGAACCAAGTGGGTATAAGATGAGTGAAGAGAATGGGGCACGATTCATTCGAGCTACTGAAGGGTTTCAGAAATAGTTCTGGAGCAACCGTTGATCTTTTCGGTTAATTGGGGATCATGATGTACTACTAGGTGTCACTCATGATCGTTCTATAATTAATAGTTAATTATAGACGGCCAACATAAACCGAGAACCTATTTGGTCACACGCACAACGAGCGTAATCTGAAGGATTTAAAACAAGCTTGAGAATGAGATTCTCAGACCGAGAGAAACTAGGTTTGGTTGGACCAAACAAGGAACGAGCATGAAATCGTTTCAGTCGCAATGGAAGCGTGGATGGGCCATGTCTTATGAAGACATGATGGATGAACCAAATTGGTTTGGTTCTAATCCAATGGAGGAGAATAAACCAAAGGGGTTTGGTTTGTTTTAAACGAATGAACCAAAGTTAGTTCGGTTCGTTTTAACTTAAAATAGACCAACATGGTGTAGGGATGTATACTTAAAAGTCTTTTTTTTGTATGAACATCTTTATTTTGAAATAAGAATCACATGATCATTGTTTGCATATTTTTATGGTTATGCAATATTGTCTAATACCTTACATTGTAGATAACATGGTGTGTGGTGTCACACGGGAGATCATGTTATCGGCTCCTTGTAAAGTATAAGTAAAGGCTCACAACCGAGATGGCTTTGGACAAACCATCGGAATGGTTGTAGTGTGATTTGGTATTGGTTTGTCTTGACCATAGAATCACACTAGTGCACTTTGTGTGTATTGAGCAGGACCGACACAGAGGTGATTCGATTTATTGCTGACTACATAATCGAATCGGACCTCAGATATTATTTAGTACATGCTCCGATATAATAATGGGCACATATACTTGGTACTCATCTCTTTGATTTACCAATGGGCGAGATTTATAGATTAAATCGATAGACTCGGTAAGTTGGGAGATGATATTATTTATATGGTGTGTCGTTGATTATAGGAGGAAACCGTGTCCTATATATTAGGATGATGATGTCCCCTTGAGGAGCTCATAAGGTTCATCATGTAAACCCTGCAGGTGGACTTGGTCTGGCGTGATGAAAAGGTTGAGTGGTACTACTCATGGAGTTAGATGTCGATTAATTAATGGTCAGTAAATTAATTAATTGACGGACATTCGAGATCTTAAACACGGGGAGAAAATGTACAAATAATATATGGAGCCCATATTATCATATGGGGGTTGGTGAGGTAGATCAATGATGGACCTTTAGTGGATTGGACCATCATTAGTGGATCGGACTTTATGTGGGCTTGATCCATGGGTGACCAAGACCCAACTCCTCCTCATGGTCCCTAATGTAGCCCATTAACACCTCAAGATGCTTAGATCCAATGGATAGAAACAAAACACTAAGATCCATTGGTAGAGATTAAATCTCTAAGATCCGACGGTTGAGATTAAATCTCTAGATCCGACGGTTGAGATTAAATCCCTAGAACCAATGGAGGAGATTAATTCATGACTTATCCCTAACTCTATAAAAGGAGGGCATGGGAAGTGGTCGTGGATCACATGATTGAGAGGGATCAAGGCTTGGCGGCAGAATAGGGCAATCCTAGTTGAGATAGGATTGGAATTAGGGTTAGGGTTTGGAAGCAAGGGTGGCACCAAATAAGGCAAGTTTTCCTTCTTCTTCCTTGCCTTGTGGCCAACGTCCAGCAGCTATTCCAGCCCTTCCCAGCCCTTCCCAGCCCTTGGCCGGCGCCCAAAACACTCCCCTCTCTTCTCCTTAGGTGGTGGAAACAAGATATAGGGTTTCCCTTGGTGTCTTGGTAGTTTTCCATCATCTTCTTCTCCTTCTAGTTGGCCGGTGGCAAGAACTTCTATAGTTCTTTGTTGGTTGAGTTTTTGAAGGAGAAAAACATTGTTTCTCTTCTTCCTCTTGCTTGGGAAAAGCAAGGAAGGAAGTTTTGCGATCTAGGAGCTTCGACTTTTGGTGGATCGTCGCCCACACGACGTCCAAAAGGAGGAGGGTCATACATTAGAAGACCAAGAGGTATAACTATTCTTCTATCTCTTTTATTCATTGCTTGTGTTTGTTTTTCAAAATATAAGCATGTTATATTTCTGTAAATAGGCTAAATAATACTTGGATCCCGAGTATAAACACAAAAACAGGCAATCCGGACATCGTCTATTCCGCGGCTACTCGTAGGATAGAGGATGGTCGCTTGAACAACTAGTTTGTTCAAGTGACCTCTCTAAATGAATAAGCACGATGACTTGGTTGCTTTGGGAATCCCTTTTGTCTAAGATTAAATTTTTAATCCGGGGACATCAAAGGGATCACCATGGTCAAGCAACCGAGGTGAAGGGGAAGCGAAGTTTCCCCTCACGGTTGGTATCAGAGCCAAGGATTCCGGTTTTGTGTGTTTAGGATTCGGTTAATTTTATGCACTTTTTCATATATTATATGTGCCGGATAATAGTAGGATATGCGTAGTTTAACTCTTTGGTTGCAGGCATAAGATCCGACTATTATGGCCGTGTGTGTATGTGATTGTATGTGTGTAAATATTTATTTTGTTGAATCCTCGGGGTTGACGAGGCTAGTATTTAGTTTTTTTTTGTAAATTAAATACGGCATTGTTTAGCCGCTCTTTATTTTATTTTACTTTCGATCTAGATTCATGTACACTCCCTCGTGGAGTATAGGATCGATGGATGTAAATTAAAATAGGTTTTAGTCTCGGCTCGGATCTCCGGAGGGCTTGTACATGGCGTAGGAGGAGCGGACGAGATGGCGGCACGGAGCCATATTGAAGACAAAGGCCATAATAGTTGGAAAATAATTTATTTTTCATATTTATTGCTTTTTGTTTGATATGCATGTCGTAGGAAAATTCCTCATTTTAATTTACTAAGTGGGAGAGGGATATTTTAATTAATTCCCGCGGCCTCCATTACAATTTGACGTGTGATGCAACAAACTTGCGTGTTGGCTCTGAGTGCCTTCCTCCCTGCGGATGAGTTTGTTTGCGGATCACTAGGTCAAATAATGGTTATAGGAAATTATCTAGGAGCATGTGTACTTCCACAGCGGTAAGGCACATAATCCGAAATAATTCCCTTAGTATCGTGTAATGGTGCACACTTAGATGCAAATTAAAAGTATCCTCCCCATCGGAGTCACTGCTTTTATTTGTAGGGCCAAAGAGGAACCAACTATTAATTTTATTTGTCGAAAAGTAAGGTTGACAAGATAATAAAATTAATGGGTAAAACCTCCTCTTACAAATGTAGAATTAAGTATCGTCCACCTTTGCGTGGCATGCGATATTCTCGGTGGATTGAGGTGTTGGTTGATATCAAAATTTTATTGTTTGAGGAATCAATAATTTTTTGAAATCTAATGTTTTGATTTATGTGATTCTTAGGTTTTCTTTCAAAATGACTTTCAACCCACTTGCTGTGATACTAAAAGAGAACAAACTTACTGGACCCAACTATGTAGATTGGAAGAGGAATCTAGATATTGTCTTGACTGCTGAGGAATACAAATATGTACTCCTCGAAGAGTGCCCTCCCAAGCCTACAGATAATTTTGGGAAAAGGAGAGAGAGCTATAGGAAGTGGAACAAGGCCGATGAGATGGCACGGTGTTACATTTTGGCATCTATGTCAAATGTACTCCAACATCAGCATCAAGCCATGCCCACTGCCTATGATATGATGCTCAATCTCAAGGAGCTTTTCGGACACCGAGGCCGAGGCAAGAGGCCATGAGAAACTTGATGACGACCACCATGATCGAGGGAACACCCGTGAGGGATCATGTTCTCAAGATGATGGCTCATTTGAATGAGCTAGAGGTCCTAGGAGCTGAGATCGATGGGGAAACCCAGGTCGATATCATACTCCAGTCTCTGCCTAGGAGTTTTGAGCAGTTTCGCCTCAACTACAACATGAACAAGAGGTTGTATTCATTGGCGGAACTTCGGTAACTCCGAGCGCAGAGGGACTATTTTCAGTGCTCAGTGCATGCCGTGATGACCCGAGAAGGTTTCGCTTCTAAGCGAAGGCAAGAAGAAGAAGAAACAAACCGGGCAAAGCGGTGGGAGGTACTCAGGAGGAGTGAAGAAGCCGAAGGCAAGTGCTTCACTTGTAAGCGCGATGACACTGGAAGAAGGACTGCCCCAACCGCAAGAACAAAGGTATATCTTTTGGACTAGTCATTGAAACATGTTTAGCGGTGTTATCTACCGGCACCTGGTGTGTAGATACGGGAGCCACTGATCATGTCTGCAATACTTTGCAGGGGTTCAGAAACGACAGGGGTGAAGGAGATTCATTTATCTTTTGAGAAAAATAAACTTTTGGTTCTTAAGAATTGCCTTTATGTACCCTTATTTAGAAAGAATTTAATTTCAGTTTCTAAATTGTTTATGGATGGATATTCTATTTCTTTTAATGACAGAGTTGTTATAAGAAGGAATAGGGACATTATCTGTTCGGGTACATTGATAGGAAATTTGTACACACTTGAACCAAAACCTCCCACGATGCAAATTGAAGTTAATAACTCATCTTCTAAATCCAATAAGAGAAAAGAACCTTCGAAGATGAACCAAACATATCTTTGGCTTCTTAGGCTTGGTCACATTAACGTAAGCAGAATTCAAAGGTTGATAGCTGATGGACCTTTGGGTTCATTAGTGGTGGAGGATCTCCCAACCTACGAATCTTGCTTGGAAGGTAAGATGACCAAGAGGCCTTTTTAAGGCCAAGGGGTATAGAGCCAAAGATGTGTTAGAAATGGTTCATTCTGATTTGTGTGGTCCTATGGCTATCTAGGCAAGAGGTAATCTTGAATATTTCGTCTCTTTTGTAGATGATTATTCAAGATGTGGATGACACTACGATCTGATCATGGTGGTGACAACCTCTTGGGAGAGTTTAGGAACTACTTATCAGAGGTTGGGATTCAATCCCAATTGACTGCACTTGGCACACCCCAGCAGAACGGTGTAGCAGAGCGAAGGAATAGGACTCTTATGGAGATGGTTAGATCGATGATGAGTTATTCTGACTTGTTTTATAGTCCTAGAGATCACAGGGTGATCGTTAACACGAATGCCAGATTTCTAGAGGAAGACTATGTGTTAAGCCACAAGCCCAAAGGTAAAATTGTTCTGGAGGAGTTAAAAAGGGAAGTCACTTCTTTAGTACCACCGGTACAAGAGGACATACCACATGTCACTGCACCGCGTGTCACAGAGGATACACAGAAGATACCTCGTCGTAGTGGGAGGGTTGTTAGACAACCTCTTAGATTCATGTTTTTGGACAAATCTTCTGATTTGGTCCCTAGCAAACATGAACCTGATCCCTAGACATACGACAAGGCAATCCAAGATATAAATACAGCATCTTTGCAAAGTGCAATGAATACTGAGATTGAATCTATGGATTCAAGACAGGTCTGGGAGCACAAATGCATAGCAACACATAAGGATTATGAGGAGTGACAGATGGATATCAAGGACAGCATTCCTTAGTGGAAGTCTTGAGGAATCCATCTACATGAAGCGACTAGAGGGATTCATTGCTAAAGGCAAAGAGTGTATTGTATGTAAGCTTAATCGGTCCGCTGATGGACTGAAGCAAGCTTTGAGGTCTTGGAACATCCGCTTTGATGAGGTAAATCCAGACTTATGGATTTATTCAAAGTCCGGATGAGTCTTGTGTATACAATAGATGTGATGGAAACGTAGTGGTATTTCTTGTACTATACGTAGATGACATTTTGGTAGTTGGCAACAATATCAGAGTGTTATCAGACGTAAGGGTATGGTTGTCCAAATAGTTTTGAAGGACTTGAGAGAAGTGGGTCACAACCTTGGGATCAAGGTTGTTGTGCTTATCCCAAGCTTCATACATAGACATGATTTTGGATCGTTTTAGCATGCAGAACTCCAAGAAGGGTTTTCTACCTTTGGTATGGAGTTACTTTATCTAAGGAGATGTGTCCTAGATCATCCGAGGTGATAAAGGAAATTTGGAGGCGATTCCTTATGCTTGGCAGTAGGAAGCCTCATGTATGCTATGTCGACAAGATATACGCTATCGTGGGTATGGTTAGCAGATATCAGAGTAATCCAGGACAGGGACATTGGACTCCGGTAAAAGCATATATTATAGTGCCTGAGAAGGACTAGGGATTATATGCTAGTTTACCGTGCATACCAATTACTCCCTGTGGGTTGCATGGATTGCGATTTCCAATCAGATAGGGATAATAGTAAGTCTACCTCAGGTTTTGTGTTTACTTTAGGAGGTGGAGCCATTGTATGGAGGAGTGCCCAGCAGAAATGCGTGGCGGACTCCACCATGGAAGCTGAGTATCTGGCAGCCCCTGTGGCGCCCAAAGAAGCTGTATGGCTCAGGAACTTCCTGATGGACTTGGATGTGATTCCTGGTTTGCCCAGAACTATCACAATTTATTGTGATAATAGTGGTGCAGTTGCAAACTCGAAGGAACCACGAGCCCATTGTTAGTAATATATGAGAGATGTCCTAAGGCGATCGCCTTATGTATGAACCATTTATATGATAAATGAAGATTCACTATTTGAGTATACATATTTTATGTATTTGATTGGATCTTAAACTCATTTACTGAATGTCCACGATACGATTCACAGCATGAGAGAATTTGTGATTGGATCACAACTAGTGAGTATCTCTACATGTGTAATTGTGATGTATCGGAATTATCCCTAGTCAATGAATTGATGGATTTGGACACCATCAATTCTGTTGAGACTAGCACGAGGTATACTCCTTGGTGTATCCAAGCAGCTGATTCTCACTGGTTGGAGACATAGTGATGTCCGGAGTTAATCGTGGATGCTAGTTATGGTAACTAGTTCATTGGAGTGACCAACCGTAAGACTTCATATGGTTTTCTGCATATATAGATATGTCAATGAAGTTCTTACTGTGGCTTAAGTGCGATGTTCCTTTGACTTGCGGTATTCAAGTCATCTTGATCATAGAGACTTATGCTTTGACATCTTAAGCAAACATCTCTAAGGAGATGTGGACCCGGGATGATTGGGTATAAGTCGAAGTGATCGAAGGTGTTTGAATAGCCTATAAAGGATTCACCACTCCTTGCGAGGAGATGTATACCTATGGCCTCTCGTCGGATTGTTACTAAAGTCTTTGGCCAAAGCATTACATGTTTAGAGTAAGGTACTCTTCGATACATGTGGAGTAACTAGAATCCGTAGGACGAGGAAATGATACTTGGGCTAGGTGTGGCGTAGTCAGCCTAGTGGGGACTGACACAATAGACCATGTCCTGAACCAAGTGGGTATAAGATGAGTGAAGGGAATGGGGCACGAATCATTCAAGCTACTGAAGGGTTTCAGAAATAGTTCGGGATCAACCGTTGATCTTTTCGGTTAATTGGGGATCATGATGTACTACTAGGTGCCACTCATGATCGTTCTATAATTAATGGTTAATTATAGACGGCCAACATAAACCGAGAACCTATTTGGTCACACGCACAATGAGTGTAATCCAAAGGATTTAAAACGAGCTTGAGAATTGGATTCTCGGGAGAGAAACTATGTTTGGTTGGACCAAACATAAAGCGAGCTTGAAATTGTTTCAGTCGCAATGGAAGCGTGGATGGGCAGTGTCTTATGAAGACATAATGGATGGACCAAAATGGTTTGGTTCTAATCCAATGGATAAGAATAAACCAAAGGGTTTGGTTTATTTTAAACGAATGAACCAAAAGTTGGTTCGGTTCGTTTTAACTTAAAATAAACCATCATGGTTTGGTTTATTTTAACTTATCTTAATGGAGCGGGTTAACGGGCTTTATGGATATGATCCATTAACCATTAAGAGAATTAGTTCTCTATAAAATAGGGATTAAACCCTAACCCTAAACCTAATCTAATTGTGGCCGCCCAACATCAAGAAGTTGCCGCCCACCCTTGTTGAAGGTTTTCGGCGCCAACTCAAAGAGCAGCCACCGCCCAGCTTGTGTGCAGCCGTCCAAGTCGTTGTCGGCGTCCAAGCTCCAGCCGGTGAACCTCCGGCGACCCTCCGGTGATCTCCTATAGGTTTGGCATCAAGGTGAGTTTTTCTCTCCTTGTTTTGGCCGGCGCCTATCTCCTCCACCAAGCTGTCCAGTTTTCTGGACAGCTTCTTCTCCTCTCGTCGGAGCGTCGTTTGGACGACGGTTAGTGCTCCGACAGCGGCTAACATACCGGGGATTTGATCTCCGGTAATCCTCTGAGGTGGAGGGCGAAGGATTCGTCAATCGGTTGACGAATACCTCTCCGGAGAAGCAAGTCTTGAGGACTTGTTTTAGGTCCGAATTTGGATTCGGACCGTGATCATCTCTCGATCACGTCGTCTTCAACACGAGGCTAGTAACCCGTCACGAAGCGAAGCTCGTGGCTTAGCGAAGTCATCGAGGAGCTCGGCGTGGATACGGATAGAGCGATTCTTACGAGAATCGTTCGGTTGATGCCGTTCCGCTACACGCGTCATAAAGGTATAACGTAGTTTAATTTCCTTTATTGCAATTTTAATTTACGGTTATGTCTACACTTGTTGTAATAGCATGCGTGTGTTGTGTGTGTTGTAATAAATAGGAGTATTTATTATTTTTATTGCTTCCGCTGTGCTCATGTTTACGAAACATGATCGAACACACACACGCCGCGGTGCCGGAAACCCAACAGTGGTATCAGAGCCAGGTTGTGTTTCGACATAATCGTAAAATTGGTTTTGCGATAGTCATAATGTATTTCTGGAAATTTTCTAAATTTTGGAAATTTAGAAGTATTTATGGAATTTTTCAATTTTGGAAAGTCTAGAAGTATTTATGGAAATCTTCCACTTTTGGAAAGTTGGAAGTATTTATGGAAATTGATATTTTCCATAAATAAAATATTTGATTAGATTCTGGAAATTTGTTTCCTAATTTAATCTTGATTTGATTTGGGAAATCAAATCTTTAAAATATTTTATTTCCATAAGTAGTTTTGAAGATTTAGGAAATTGGTTTCCTAAATAGATTTTCCTTAATCAAATAATTCCATGAATAAAATATGTGATTAGATTTGGAAATTTGTTTCCTAATTTAATTATGATTTGATTTGGAGAATCAAATCTTAAACATATTTTATTTCCATAAATAGTTATGACATATAAGGAAATAATGTACATGACATAATTGTATGACATGTAATTGCATTAGATGCATAACATAATGCCATGCGTGTCGTGACATGTAGATGTATGCCATGTATGCCATTCCATGTAGATAATAGTTATTTGCATGCAAAGAGGATGAGACATAAAAACCTTTAAACAATATTAAAGCCTACACCTTCCATTAATATGGTTTGAACCAGAGTTCCGTTTCTTGTTTGGGTTGTTGGACTCTCTCCAAGCCCGGCTCGAACCTGAATATGTTCAAACCATGGAATAGTTTAATACTAATATGGTAAGAGTCAGAGGTCAATCGTTAGCTTTGGTTGTTGGACTCTCTCCAAGCTGGGCTAATTGGTTGAATGCGCTCTAACCATATTAAAACTATTCTTGATTAATGGGTTGGCTTTAACTTGGAGCATCGGCTTGTTGGACTCTCTCCAAGGTCGATGTAAAGGGAGGTGAAGTTGGGTGCTATGCATATGATGCATACTTGTTAATGTGTTAACAACCCGATGTATGTGTGAACATTCAATTAGTTGATAGCACATTGTGATAGTTGCATATACGTGATATGCAATCGGTATAGTTGATACCTACCGTCGTAGTTATGAATGGCTTGTTGGACTCTCTCCAAGGTTGTTCATAACTATGATGGATATCAACCCATTCGGAGATGAACCTACAATCTCCCGAAGTGATTTTGAGTTTTTTGAAATTCGAAAAATGAATGGGATTTATAAATGTATATTGATGCATTTTAAATCGTTTTCTCATATATGCTCGTTTTGTATTTCTAGGTCAATAAATTGATCATGACGTCTTTGAATTTGCGCACTATTTTGGATTCGAACAAAATTTGGGCCTAACTTCTGGAGGCTTAGAAACACGAGAATTGTTCTCAAGGCGGAAAAGCTTGCATATGTCCTTGAAGAGCCTCTTCTGGCGTCTAAGGGCGATGCAACTCGGACCAAATGTTGGTCTATCGGAAGCATGTGGCGGTTATTTGGCGAGTTGCATCATGCTTGCGGCGATGGTACAGCTGCGAAGCGACATGAGCATATGGATGCTAACACTATGGTCTTCCATCTTCATGAGTTGTTCGATGAGCAAGCGAGATCCGAAGGTTCGAGGTCTCTAGGCTCCTCTTCACCACGAAGATGCAAGAAGGTTCGAAATGCGTAGTACAGTTTGTGCTAAAGATGAGCGGGTACATCGGCGGCTAGCTACCCTCGGTTTTGTGATGGATCATGAGTTAAGTATTGACTTAATTGCATTGTTTGCCCAAGAGTTTCTCGCAATTTGTGATGAACTATCGGATGAACAAATTGGAATCCACCATTCCCGAGCTCCTCAATATCTTTGAAGAGTGTGGAGCCTTACGCGAAGCATGAGGAGAAGGGCGGTTTGAGTTGATTCCTCAAAGAAAGGTTCTAAGAGGAAGGCAAAAGAAGAAGAAAGGAAAGAAAAAGGCAAGAGAAGGCGGAACTATAAAGGGCACTTGCCATCCTTTGTGGCAAGGAAGGCCATGGCGAAGAAAGCTGCAAGATTTATCTTGAGTCCATGAAGAAGAAGAAGGCATCCGATGCCCCATCCTCTTGGTATCTTCGTTATTGATTGTCATTCTATTTCCTTAGACACTTGGGTATTGGATCTTTGGGTGTGGCTCACATATATGTAATGACATACAAGGGCTAAGGAATAGAAGAAGACTTGTCGAAGGAGTCAAATTTACGAGTTGGCAATGGAGCAAAGGTTCTTTGCAGTCGCCATCGGAACTTATTTCTTTGAAGCTCCTAGTGGACTAGTCTTGAAGGCTGGACAATTGCTATTATGTTCCTTCTCTAATAAAGAACATTGTTTCTATTTCACCTTAAATAGAAATGGTTTCCATTTAACGTTTAGTAACAATTGTTGTTATATAACTTTGAATGGCGTACTTTATGGAACTGAACTTTGAGTAATGGCATTTATCGTTGGGCGTATCGGTGACATCTTCAATATCGAAGCGAGCAACACGCGTGCTCGAAAGGATAATCACATAGACTCCTATATGTGGCATTGTCGTCTTGGCCATATAAGCAAGAAACGCATGTCCGAATTACACCGATGTGGAATTCTGGAATCGTTTGAATTGGATTCATACGATACATGCGAATCATGCTTAAAAGGCAAGATGACCAAGTTACCTTTTACGGGAAAAGGTGAACGAGTGGGAGAGTTACTAGGTTTAGTACATACTGATGTGTGTGGACCTATGTCAACTCAAGCATTAGGAGGCTATAGCTACTTCATTACCTTCACCGATGATCACTCACGGTTTGGGTATGTGTTCTTGATGAAACACAAGTCTGAAGCCTTTGAAAGGTTCAAAGAATTCAGAAATAAAGTAGAGAAACAACATGATAAAAGTATTAAAATACTTCGATCGGATCGAGGTGGTGAATACTTAAGTCAAGAGTTTCTTGATTATCTAAGAGACAATGGCATATTGTCTCAATGGACTCCGCCCTATACACCACAGCATAATGGTGTATCTGAGAGGTGTAACCGGACCTTGTTGGACATGGTCAGGTCAATGATGAATCATGCAACTCTTCCCAAGTCCTTTTGGGGTTATGCACTTCAGACAGCTGTTTACTTGTTAAACAGAATGCCTACCAAGGTAGTCTCAACTACTCCATATGAGATATGGAATGGTAAGAAACCTCATGTATCTTACTTGAAGATATGGGGTTGTCTGCTTATGTGAAGCGGACTGTATCAGACAAATTGGATGCTAAGTCATAAATGTCTATTTATTGGATACCCTAAGGAAACAAGGGGTTACCAATTCTATCATCCTGTGGAACAAAAGGTGTTTGTTTCAAGGCATGCTGTGTTTCTAGAGAAAGAGTTTCTCTTGCAAGAAAACAGTGGGAGTGTCGTCGAGCTTGAGGAAACTCGAGATACTCAAATAGACATTGATGAGATACAGGTGAAGCCTGATAACTCATAGTGATGAGCAATCTGGACCTCTTGTAACACCACATCTTCGTAGATCCGGTAGAACGCAACATTCCCGAGAGATATGGATTTCTCATAAGTGAATCGAGCGGCGTGTTACTCATTGATGATGAGAGCCTACCTTATGAAGAAGTGTCGACAAGTTCGAAGGGATAAATGGCTTGATGCCATGAAGTCGGAAATGGATTCCATGTACGAAAACCAAGTTTGGAACTTGGTTGACCCACCTGAAGGCATAAAGCCTATAGGGTGCAAGTGGGTTTTCAAGAGGAAAACCGACATGGATGGTAATGTGATTACCTATAAGGCTAGATTGGTGGCGAAAGGATATCGTCAAAAGCAAGGTGTTGATTATGACGAAACCTATTCGCCTGTAGCTATGCTTAAATCCATTCGGATGCTCCTGGCCATAGCGGCTCATTATGATTATGAGATAAGGCAGATGGATGTAAGCGGCTTTCCTTAATGGAAACTACCTCGAGGGGCGTGTATATGATACAGCCTGAGGGTTTCACATCGGTTGATAAAACCAAGGTATGCAAATTGCGACGATCCATTTATGGATTGAAGCAAGCATCCAGGAGCTGGAATATCCGTTTTGATGAGACGATCAAAAAGTTTGATTTCTCACAAAATCCAGACGAACCTTGTGTGTACAAGAAGGTTAGTGGGAGTGCAGTCGTGTTCCTAGTATTGTATGTCGATGACATATTACTTATAGGAAACGATGTTTCAATCTTCTGATCGATGAAGGTTTGGTTATCCAAGACATTCTCCATGAAGACACAGGAGAAGCAACCTACATCCTTGGGATTAAGATCTATAGAGATAGATCGAAACGGTTGCTTGGTCTTTCGCAGTCTACATATATAGACCGAGTGCTAAAGAGGTTTAGCATGTCGGAATCCAAGAAAGGTTATCTGCCCATCAGGAATGGGGTACACCTTTCGAAGTCTATGTGTCCGCGCACAGAAGACGAGAGGATTTGCATGAGTAAGATTCCCTATGCATCCGCAATAGGATCTATCATGTATGCTATGTTATGTACGAGGCCCGAAGTATCGTATGCTCTGAGTGTCACGAGCAGATACCAGTCCGATCCAGGAATGGATCATTGGGCGGCTGTTAAGACGATCCTTAAGTACTTGAGAAGAACTAAGGATGTGTTCCTAATATATGGAGAAGGGTACATGGTGATACGTGGGTATACGGATGCCAACTCCAGAAAGACAAGGATAATTCCATGTCTTAGTCTGGGTATGTATTCACCTAGAATGGAGGCGCAATAAGTTGGAAAGGTTCCAAGCTTGACACTATAGCGGATTCTGCCACTAAGGCAGAATACGTTGCAGCTTTGGAAGCAGCAAAGGAAGCGGTTTGGATCAATAAGTTCATCTATGAACTTGATGTGGTCTCATCAATGATTCAAACATGTGCTTCGCCGCTATCATCTTATCAGAGAGATCATCAGTAGGAACGAAATACAAATCGAGAAAATTCCCACTGAAAGGAACTTAGCGGATCCCTTGACTAAAGCATTACCTCAAAGCAAGTTTGAGGGTCATGTTGGTGCTTATGGTATTGGATACCGTAGCGATTGGCATTAGGCCAAGTGGGAGTCTGTTAGTAATATATGAGAGATGTCCTAAGGCGATCGCCTTATGTATGAACCATTTATATGATAAATGAAGATTCACTATTTGAGTATACATGTTTTATGTATTTGATTGGATCTTAAACTCATTTACTGAATGTCCACGATACGATTCACAGCATGAGAGAATTTGTGATTGGATCACAACTAGTGAGTATCTCTACATGTGTAATTGTGATGTATCGGAATTATCCTAGTCGATGAATTGATGGATTTGGACACCATCAATTACATTGAGACTAGCACGAGGTATACTCCTTGGTGTATCCAAGCGGTGATTCTCCTTTGGTGGAGACATAGTGATGTCGAGTTAATCGTGGATGCTAGTTATGGTAACTAGTTCATTGGAGTGACCAAGTAAGACTTCATATGGTTTTTCTGCATATATAGATATGTCAATGAAGTTCTTCTGTGTGGCTTAAGTGCGATGTTCCTTTGACTTGCGGTATTCAAGTCATCTTGATCATAGAGACTTATGCTTTGACATCTTAAGCAAACATCTCTAAGGAGATGTGGACCCGGGATGATTGGGTATAAGTCGAAGTGATCGAAGGTGTTTGAATAGCCTATAAAGGATTCACCACTCCTTGCGAGGAGATGTATACCTATGGCCTCTCGTCGGATTGTTACTAAAGTCTTTGGCCAAAGCATTACATGTTTAGAGTAAGGTACTCTTTGATACATGTGGAGTAACTAGAATCCGTAGGATGAGGAAATGATACTTGGGCTAGGTGTGACGTAGTCAGCCTAGTGGGGACTGACACTATAGACCATGTCCTGAACCAAGTGGGTATAAGATGAGTGAAGGGAATGGGGCACGAATCATTCGAGCTACTGAAGGGTTTCAGAAATAGTTCTGGATCAACCGTTGATCTTTTTGGTTAATTGGGGATCATGATGTACTACTAGGTGCCACTCATGATCGTTCTATAATTAATGGTTAATTATAGACGGCCAACATAAACCGAGAACCTATTTGGTCACCGCGCTGAGTGTAATCCAAAGGATTTAAAGCGAGCTTGAGAATGGGATTCTCGGCCAGAGAAACTATGTTTGGTTGGACCAAACATAAGCGAGCTTGAAATTGTTTGATCGCAATGGAGGCGTGGATGGGCGTGTCTTATGAAGACATAATGGATGGACCAAAATGGTTTGGTTCTAATCCAATGGATAAGAATAAACCAAAGGGTTTGGTTTATTTTAAGCGAATGAACCAAAGTTGGTTGGTTCGTTTTAACTTAAAATAAACCATCATGGTTTGGTTTATTTTAACTTATCTTAATGGAGCGGGTTAACGGGCTTTATGGATATGATCCATTAACCATTAAGAGAATTAGTTCTCTATAAAATAGGGATTAAACCCTAACCTAAACCTAATCTAATTGGCGCCCAACATCAAGAAGTTGCCGCCCACCCTTGTTGAAGGTTTTGGCGCCAACTCAAAGAGCGCCGCCCGGCTTGTGTGCGGCCGTCAAGTCGTTGTCGGCGTCCAAGCTCAGCCGGTGAACCTCCGGCGACCCTCGTGATCTCCTATAGGTTTGGCATCAAGGTGAGTTTTCTCTCCTTGTTTTGGCGCGCGCCTATCTCCTCCACCAAGCTGTCCAGTTTTCTGGACAGCTTCTTCTCCTCTAAATCGGGCGTCGTTTGGGCGGCGGTTAGTGCTCCGACAGCGGCTAACATACGGGATTTGATCTCCGGTAATCCTCTGAGGTGGAGGGCGAAGGATTCGTCAATCGGTTGTGAATACCTCTCCGGAGAAGCAAGTCTTGAGGACTTGTTTTAGGTCCGAATTTGGATTCGGATCGTGATCATCTCTCGATCACGTCGTCTTCAACACGAGGCTAGTAACCCGTACGAAGACGAAGCTCGTGGCTTGGCGAAGTCATCCCGAGGAGCTCGGCGTGGATACGGATAGAGACGATTCTTACGAGAATCGTTCCGGTTGATGCCGTTCCCGCTACACGTCATACGGAAGGTATAACGTAGTTTAATTTCCTTTTATTGCAATTTTAATTTACGGTTATGTCTACACTTGTTGTAATAGCATGCGTGTGTTGTGTGTGTTGTAATAAATAGGAGTATTTATTATTTTTATTGCTTCCGCAGTGCTCATGTTTACGAAACATGATCGAACACACACACGCCGCGGTGCCGGAAACCCAACACCCATAAGGCTAGTAAACACATAGAGCGCAAGTACCACCTGATACGAGAAATTGTAAAGGAGGTAGAAGTTGTTGTCGCCTAGATTGCATCAGAGGATGACCTGGTAGACCCTTTCACTAACGCCCTTCTAGCGAGAGCTTTGATAGGCATGTGGAGGGAAAGGGAATCAGATGTATGGCAGTAAGAGCACATCATAGTCTTTTAGTATAAGTGGGAGATTGTAGGGATGTATACTTAAAAGTCTATTTTTTGTATGAACATCTTTATTTTGAAATAAGAATCACATGATCATTGTTTGCATATTTTTATGGTTATGCAATATTGTCTAATACCTTACATTGTAGATAACATGGTGTGTGGTGTCACACGGGAGATCATGTTATCGGCTCCTTGTAAAGTATAAGTAAAGGCTCACAACCGAGATGGCTTTGGACAAACCATCGGAATGGTTGTAGTGTGATTTGGTATTGGTTTGTCTTGACCATAGAATCACACTAGTGCACTTTGTGTGTATTGAGCAGGACCGACACAGAGATGATTCGATTTATTGCTGACTACATAATCGAATTGGACCTCAGATATTATTTAGTACCTGCTCTTAATCCCGATATAATAACGGGCACATATACTTGGTACTCATCTCTTTGATTTACCAATGGGCGAGATTTATAGATTAAATCGATAGACTCGGTAAGTTGGGAGATGATATTATTTATATGGTGTGCCGTTGATTATAGGAGGAAACCGTGTCCTATATATTAGGATGATGATGTCCCCTTGAGGAGCTCATAAGGTTCATCATGTAAACCCTGCAGGTGGACTTGGTCCGGCGTGATGAAAAGGTTGAGTGGTACTACTCATGGAGTTAGATGTCGATTAATTAATGGTCAGTAAATTAATTAATTGACGGACATTCGAGATCTTAAACACGGGGAGAAAATGTACAAATAATATATGGAGCCCATATTATCATATGGGGGTTGGTGAGGTAGATCAATGATGGACCTTTAGTGGATTGGACCATCATTAGTGGATCGGACTTTATGTGGGCTTGATCCATGGGTGACCAAGACCCAACTCCTCCTCATGGTCCCTAATGTAGCCCATTAACACCTCAAGATGCTTAGATCCAATGGATAGAAACAAAACACTAAGATCCATTGGTAGAGATTAAATCTCTAAGATCCGACGGTTGAGATTAAATCTCTAGATCCGACGGTTGAGATTAAATCCTAGAACCAATGGAGGCGATTAATTCATGACTTATCCCTAACTCTATAAAGGAGGGCATGGGAAGTGGTCGTGGATAACATGATTGAGAGGGATCAAGGCTTGGGCGGCAAGAATAGGGCAATCCTAGTTGAGATAGGATTGGAATTAGGGTTAGGGTTTGGAAGCAAGGGTGGCACCAAATAAGGCAAGTTTTCCTTCTTCTTCCTTGCCTTGTGGCCAACGTCCAACAGCTATTCCAGCCCTTCCCAGCACTTGGCGGTGCCCAAAACACTCCCTCTCTTCTCCTTAGGTGGTGGAAACAAGATATAGGGTTTCCTTGGTGTCTTGGTAGTTTTCCATTATCTTCTTCTCCTTCTAGTTGGCCGGCAGTAAGAACTTCTATAGTTCTTTGTTGGTTGAGTTTTTGAAGGAGAAAAACATTGTTTCTCTTCTTCCTCTTGCTTGGGAAAAGCAAGGAAGGAAGTTTTGCGATCTAGGAGCTTCGACTTTTGGTGGATCGTCGCCCACACGACGTCCAAAAGGAGGAGGGTCATACATTAGAAGACCAAGAGGTATAACTCTTCTTCTATCTCTTTTATTCATTGCTTGTGTTTGTTTTTCAAAATATAAGCATGTTATATTTCTGTAAATAGGCTAAATAATACTTGGATCCCGAGTACAAACACAAAAACCGGCGATCCGGACATCGTCTATTCCGCGGCTACTCGTAGGATAGAGGATGGTCGCTTGAACAACTAGTTTGTTCAAGTGACCTCTCTAAATGAATAGCACGACGATGACTTGGTTGCTTTGGGAATCCCTTTTGTCTAAGATTAAATTTTTAATCCGGGGACATCAAAGGGATCACCATGGTCAAGCAACCGAGGTGAAGGGGAAGCGAAGTTTTCCCTCACGGATCAACCCCAACACATGGTTTGGTTTATTTTAACTTAAATTAATGGAGCGGGTTAACGGGTTTTTGTTTATAATCTTATAATCATTATGAGAATTTGTTCTCTATAAAATAGGGCTTAAGGGTTTTGTTAAGCCTTAATCCAAGCAATCCCTAGTTGCCGCCCACCCCTCCTCTCCTCTAGTGGTCGGCGCCCAACCCTAGCTGCCGCCCAGCTTTGTGCCACCGTCCAAGCTAGTTGTCGGCGTCCAAGCTTCAGCCGGTGATCCTCCGGCGACCCTCCGGTGATCTTCTTTGGGTCCAGCGACAAGGTGAGCATCAAGCTTCCTTATTTGGCCGACCCCTATTCCTCCACCAAAGCTGTCCACTTTTCTGGACAGCTTGTTTATTTCATATCGGAGAGTCGTTTGGACAATGTTTGGAGCTCCAACAGCGGCTTCCTTACTGGGGATTTGATCTCCGGTAATCCTCATAGGTGCAGGACGAAGGATTCATCAAACGGTTGACGAATACCTCTCCGTAGAAGCGAATTTTTGAGGACTCATTTTGGATCCGAATTTTGATTCGGATCGTGATCTTCTCTCGATCACATCATCTTCAACACGAGGCTAGTAACCCATACGAAGGCGAGGCTCATGACTTTGTGAAGTCATCCTGAAGATACTCGGTGTGGATACGGATAGAGGTGATTCTAGCAAGGATCGCTCCGATTGATGCCTTTCCCGCTACACGTGATACGTCAGGTATACGTAGTATAAATTTTCTTTTATTGCAAAATTTGAAATTGCGGTTATGTCTACACATGTTGTACTTTGCATGCGTGTGGTGTGTGTGTTGTAATAAATTAGATTTATTATTTTTATTTCTTCCACTGTGCACATGTTTACGAAACATGTTCGAACACACAGTCGCCGCGGTGCCGGAAACCCAACAGAAATCATTGACATAATTTTCTTGGGAGGGAGATTTGTTACCTCACTTACCAAATCCCCTTCCGATGATGAGGATGAAGATGAGGACGCTCCCCCTTCACTCGAGCTCTCCTCCTCACTAGTGCTTCTTTCTTCTTCCTCGGAGGAGGTGGAGTCCAAATCATCTATCTGTAGGGATGTATACTGAAAAGTCTATCTATTGTATGAACATCTTTATTTTGAAAAAAGAATCACATGATCATTGTTTGCATATTTTTATGGTTATGCAATATTGTCTAATACTTTACATTGTAGATAACATGGTGTTTGGTGTCACACAGGAGATCATGTTATCGACCCCTTGAAAAGTATAAGTAAAGGCTCATAACCGAGATGACTTTGGACAAACCATCAAAATGGTTGTAGTGTGATTTGGTATTGGTTTGTCTTGACCATAGAATCACACTAGTGCACTTTGTGTGTATTGAGCAGGACTGACTTAGAGGTGATTCGATTTATTGCTGACTACATAAGCGAATCAGACCTCAGATATTATTTAGTACATGCTCTTAATCTCGATATAATAACAGGCACATATACTTAGTACTCATCTCTTTGATTTACCAATGGGCGAGATTTATAGATTAAATCGATAGGCTCGGTAAGTTGGGAGATGATATTATTTATATGATGTATCGTTGATTATAAGAGGAAATCGTATCCTATATATTAGGATGATGATGTCCCCTTGAGGAGCTCATAAGGTTCATCATGTAAACCCTGCAGGTGAACTTGGTCCGACATGATGAAAAGGTTGAGTGGTACTACTCAAGGAGTTAGATGTTGATTAATTAATGGTCAGTAAATTAATTAATTGATGGGCATTCGAGATCTTAAACACGGGGAGAAAATGTACAAATAATATATGGAACCCATATTATCATATGGGGGTTGGTGAGGTAGATCAATGATGAACCTTTAGTGGATTGGATCATCATTAGTGGATCGGACTTTATGTGGGCTTGATCCATGGGTGGCCAAGACCCAACTCCTCCTCATGGTCCCTAATGTAGCCTATTAACACCTCATGATGCTTAGATCCAATGGATAGAAACAAAACTCTAAGATCCATTGGTAGAGATTAAATCTCTAAGATCCAACGGTTGAGATTAAATCTCTAGATCCGACGGTCGAGATTAAATCCCTAGAACCAATGGATGAGATTAATTCATGACTTATCCCTAACTCTATAAAAGGATGGCATGGGAGTTGGCATGAACTACAATCAAGGAGAGCTAGGGTTTGGGCAGCAAGAAGGAATCCTAGTTGAGATAGGATTAGGGTTAGGGTTTGGAGGCTAGGGCGGCACCAAATAAGGAAGGTGATTGTTTCTTCTTCCTCCTCTTGTGGCCGGCGTCCAGCTTCTTTCCAGCCCCTTTCCAGACCTTGGTCGTGCCCAAAAGCTCCCTTCTCCTTCTCCTTAGGTGGTGGAAACAAGTTATAGGGTTTCCCTTGGTGTCTTGAATGTTTTCCATCATCTTCTCCACCTTCTAGATGGCCGGCGGCAAGGAGATTGTGTGCTCCTTGTTGGTTGGTTTTAGGGAGGAGAAAAAGCTTGTTTCTACTCTTCCTCTTGCTTTGGAAGAGCAAGGAAGGAAGATTTGCGATCTAGGAGCTTCGAATTTTGGTAGATCGTCGCCCACACGACGTCCAAAAGGAGGAAGGTTATACATTAGAAGATTGAGAGGTATACCTATTCTACTTTCTTCTTTTGTTTGTTGCTTGTTTTTGTTTTTCAATTATAAGCATGTTATAAATCTATAAATGGCTAAATAATACTTGGATCCCGAGCATAAACACGAAAACCGGCGATCCGGACATCGTCTATTCCGCGGCTACTCGTAGAATAGAGGATGGTCGCTTGAACAACTAGTTTGTTCAAGTGACCTCTCTAAACGAATAGCACGACGATGACTTGGTGGTTTTGGCAATCCCTTTTGTCTAGGATTAAATTTTTTTAATCCGGGAACATCGAAGGGATCGCCATGGACAAGTTACCGAGGTGAAGTGGGAAGCGAAGTTTCCACTCACGGACTCGATCATCAAAACCCTTCAATTGGTATCAGAGCCAAGGTTTCTGGTTTTGTTTGTTTAGTATTAGGTTAATTTTTATGCACTTTTTCATATATTATATGTGCCGGATAATAATAGGATATGCGTAGTTTAACTCTTTGGTTGCAGGCATAAGATCCGACTATTATGGCCATATGTGTGTATGTGATTGTATGTGTGTAAATATTTATTTTGTTGAATCCTCGGAGTTGATGAGGCTAGTATTTAGTTTTTTGTAAATTAAATATGGCATTGTTTAGCCACTCTTTATTTTATTTTACTTTCGATCTAGATTTCATGTACACTCCCTCGTGGAGTATAGGATCGATGGATGTAAATTAAAATAGGTTTTAGTCTCGGCTCGGATCTCCGGATGACTTGTACATGGCGTAGGAGGAGCGGACGAGATGGCGTTGCGACGAGTGACATATTGAAGACAAAAGCCATAATAGTTGGAAAATAATTTATTTTTCATATTTATTGCTTTTTATTTAATATGCATGTCGTAGGCTAAAAAAATTCCTCATTTTCAAATTACTAAGTGGGAGAGGGATATTTTTATAAATTCCCACGGCCTCCATTACGATTTGACAAGTGATGCAAACAAACTTGAGCGTCGGCTCTGAGTGCCTTCCTCCCCATCGGATGGGTTTGTTTACGGATCACAAGGTCGAATATGGTTATAGGAAATTATTAAGGAGCGTGCATACTTGCCCATCGTAAGACATATAACCTGAGATAATTACCTTGGTACCGAGTAATGGTGAACACTTAGATACAAATATAAGTATCCTTCCCATCGGAGTCACTGCTTTTATTTGTAGGGCCAAAGAGGAACCAACTATTAATTTTACTTGTCAAAAGGTTAGGTTGACAAGATAGTAAAATTAATGGGTAAAACCTCCTCTTACAAATGTAGAATTCGTATACGTCCACACTATCGTGGCATACGATATTCTCGGTGTTTTGAGGTGTTGGTTGATTTTAAAATTTTATTGTTTGAGGAATCAATAATTTTTTGAAATCTAATGTTTTGATTTATGTGATTCTTAGGTTTTCTTTTAAAATGACTTTCAACCCACTTGCTGTGATACTGAAAGAGAACAAACTTACTGGACCCAACTATGTTGATTGGAAGAGGAATCTAGACATTGTCTTGACTGCTGAGGAATACAAATATGTACTCCTCGAAGAGTGCCCTCCCAAGCCTGTAGATAATTCTGGGGAAAAGGAGAGAGAGAGCTATAAGAAGTGGATCAAGGCCGATGAGATGGCGCGATGTTACATTTTGGCATCTATGTCAAATGTACTGCAACATCAGCATCAAGCCATGCCCACTGCTTATGATATGATGCTCAATCTCAAGGAGCTTTTCAGACACCAGAATCGGGCTGTGAGGCAAGAGGCCATGAGAAACTTGATGACGACCACCATGATCGAGGGAACACCCGTAAGGGATCATGTTCTCAAGATGATGGCTCATTTGAATGAGCTGGAGGTCCTAGGAGCTGAGATCGATGGGGAAACCCAGGTCGATATCATACTCCAGTCTCTGCCTAGGAGTTTTGAGCAGTTTCACCTTAACTACAACATGAACAAGAGGTTGTATTCGTTGGCGGAACTTCTGACAGAACTCCAGATGGCAGAGGGACTATTTCGTCAGAGTGCTCAGGCTCATGCCGTGGTGACCTAGAAGGTTTTTTCTTCTAAGCCGAAAGGCAAGAAGAAGAAGAAACAAACCGGGGCGAAGGTGGTGGGAGGTACTCAGGGAGGAATGAAGAAGCCGAAAGGCAAGTGCTTCACTTATAAGCAGACTGGTCACTGGAAGAAGGACTGCCCCAACCGCAAGAACAAAGGTATATCTTTTGATCTAGTCGTTGAAACATGTTTAGAGGTGTTATCTACCGGCACCTAGTGTGTAGATATTGGAGCCACTGATCATGTCTGCAATACTTTGGAGGGGTTCCAGGAAACCAGACGACTGGTCGAGGGGGAGATTACCATGTACTTGGGCGATGCAACGAAGGTGGCAGCTGTTGCAGTGGGAGATGTTCATTTATCTTTTGAGAAAAATAAACTTTTGGTTCTTAAGAATTGACTTTATGTACCCTTATTTAGAAAGAATTTAATTTCAGTTTCTAAATTATTTATGGATGGATATTCTATTTCTTTTAATGATAGAGTTGTTATAAGAAGGAATAGGGACATTATCTGTTCGGGTGCATTGATAGGAAATTTGTACACACTTGAACCAAAACCTCCCACGATGCAAATTGAAGTTAATAACTCATCTTCTAATTCCAATAAGAGAAAAGAACCTTCGAAGATGAACCAAACATATCTTTGGCATCTTAGGCTTGGTCACATTAACCTAAGCAGAAGTCAAAGGTTGATAGCTGATGGACCTTTGGGTTCATTAGTGGTGGAGGATCTCCCAACCTGTGAATCTTGCTTGGAGGGTAAGATGACCAAGAGGTCTTTTAAGACCAAGGGGTATAGAGCCAAAGATGTGTTAGAATTGGTTCATTCTGATTTGTGTGGTCCTATGCCTATCCAGGCTAGAGGTGGTTTTGAGTATTTTGTCTCTTTTATAGATGATTACTCAAGATATGGATACATTTACCTAATGTGCCGCAAGTCTGAATGCTTTGACAAGTTCAAAGAATTCAAGGCTGATGTGGAGAAACGTCAAGGTAAAAGTATCAAGACACTACGATCTGATCGTGGTGGTGAGTACCTCTTGGGAGAGTTTAAGAACTACTTATCAGAGGCTGGGATTCAATCCCAATTGACTGCATCTGGCACACCCCAGCAGAACAGTATAGCAGAGTGAAGGAATAGGACTCTTATGTAGATGGTTAGATAATGATGAGTTATTCTGACTTGCCAGATTCGTTCTGAGGATATGCTCTAGATACGGCGGTGTACATTCTGAACTTGGTATCATTTTAATCAGTGCCTTCTACTCCCACAGAGTTGTGGACTGGGCGAAAGCCTAGTCTAAGATATATTCGAATATGGGGGAGTCCAGCACATGTGCTGAAGGCAGATGCTGGTAAGTTGGAACCTCGTACAGAAGTACGCTTGTTCGTTGGCTATCCCAGGGGAACGAAGGGTGGATTGATTTATAGTCCTAGAGATCAGAGGGTGATTGTTAGCAAGAACGCCATATTTCTAGAGGAAGACTATGTGATGAGCCACAAGCCCAAGAGTAAAATTATTCTGGAGGAATTAAAAGGGGAAGTCACTTCTTTAGTACCACTGGTACAAGAGAATATACCACATGTCACTGCACCGCGTGTCACAGAGGATACACAGGTGATACCTCGTCGTAGTGGGAGGGTTGTGAGATTGCCAGATAGATTCATGTTCTTGGGAGAATCTTTTGATTTTGTCCCTGGCGAACATGAACCTGATCCCTTGACATATGACGAGGCAATTCAAGATAAAGATGCAGTATCTTGGCAAACTGCAATGAATGATGAGATTGAATCTATGGATTCAAATCAGGTCTGGGAGTTAGTAGAACCACCCGATGGTGTAAAAACCATTGGATGCAAGTGGATCTACAAGAGAAAGAGAGGAATAGATGGGAAGGTTGAGACCTTCAAAGCGAGGCTTGTTGCGAAGGGGTATACTCAGAAAGAGGGTATCGATTATAAGGAGACCTTTTCGCCGATTGCCATGCTTAAGTCTATCCGAATTCTCTTATGTATAGCAGCTCATATGGATTATGAGGTGTGGCAGATGGATGTTAAGACAGCTTTCCTTAATGGAAGTCTTGAGGAAAACATCTACATGAAGCAACCAGAGGGATTCATTGCTAAGGGCAAAGAGCATCTTGTATGTAAGCTTAATCGGTCCATTTATGGATTGAAACAAGCTTCGAGGTCTTGGAACATCCGCTTTGATGAGGTGATCCAGTCTTATGAATTTATTCAAAGTCCGGATGAGTCTTGTGTATACAAGAGATGTGATGGAAACGTAGTGATATTTCTTGTACTATACGTAGATGACATTTTGTTGATTGGCAACAATATCAAGGTGTTATCGATATGAAGGACTTGGGAGAGGTGAGACACATCCTTGGGATCAAGGTTATAAGGGATCGCAGGAAAAAGATGTTGTGCTTATCCCAAGCTTCATACATAGACACGATTATGGAGTGTTTTAGCATGCAGAACTCCAAGAAGGGTTTTCTACCTTTCAGGCATGGAGTTCCTTTATCTAAGGAGATGTGTCTTAGATCATCTGAGGAGATAGAGGAGATGAAGGCGGTTCCTTATGCTTCGGTAGTAGGAAGCCTCATGTATGCGATGCTCTGTATGAGACTAAATATATGCTTTGTCGTGGGCATGGTCAGCAGATATCAGAGTAATCCAGGACAAGGACATTGGACTGCAGTAAAGCATATATTGAAGTACTTGAGAAGGACTAGGGATTATATGCTGGTTTACCGGGCAGACCAATTACACCCTGTGGGTTACACGGATTCCGACTTCCAATCTGATAGGGATGACAGTAAGTCTACCTCAGATTTTGTGTTTACTTTGGGAGGTGGAGCCATTGTATGGAGGTGTGTCAAGCAGAAATGTGTGGCGGACTCCACCATGGAAGCTGAGTATATGGCGGCCTCTGAGGCGGCCAAAGAAGTTGTATGGCTCAGGAACTTTCTGATGGACTTGGAAACTTCCTGATGGACTTGGATATGATTCCTGGTTTGCCCAGAACTATCACAATTTATTGTGATAATAGTGGTGCAGATGCAAACTCGTAGGAACCACGAGCCCATAAGGCTAGTAAACACATAGAGCGCAAGTACCACCTGATACGATAAATTGTAAAGAGAGGAGAAGTTGTTGTGGCCAAGATTGCATCAGAAAATAACCTGGCAGATCCTTTCACTAAGGCCCTTCCGGTGAGAGCTTTTGATAGGCATGTGGAGGGGATGGGGATCAGATGTATGGCAATTTGAAGACAGCATAATCTTTTAGTATAAGTGGGAGATTGTAGGGATGTATACTGAAAAGTCTATCTTTTGTATGAACATCTTTATTTTGAAATAAGAATCACATGATCATTGTTTGCATATTTTTATGGTTATGAAATATTGTCTAATACTTTACATTGTAGATAACATGGTGTGTGGTGTCACACAGGAGATCATGTTATCGACCCCTTGAAAAGTATAAGTAAAGGCTCACAACCGAGATGGCTTTGGACAAACCATTGGAATGGTTGTAGTGTGATTTGGTATTGGTTTGTCTTGACCATAGAATCACACTAGTGCACTTTGTGTGTATTGAGCAGGACTGATTTAGAGGTGATTCGATTTTTTGCTGACTACATAATCGAATCGGACCTCAGATATTATTTAGTACATGCTCTTAATCCCGATATAATAACGGGCACATATACTTAGTACTCATCTCTTTGATTTACCAATGGGCGAGATTTATAGATTAAATCGATAGACTCGGTAAGTTGGGAGATGATATTATTTATATGGTGTGTCATTGATTATAGGAGGAAACCGTGTCCTATATATTAGGATGATGATGTCCCCTTGAGGAGCTCATAAGGTTCATCATGTAAACCCTGCAGGTGGACATGATCCGGCATGATGAAAAGGTTGAGTGGTACTACTCAAGGAGTTAGATGTTGATTAATTAATGGTCAGTAAATTAATTAATTGACGGGCATTCGATATCTTAAACATGGGGAGAAAATGCACAAATAATATATGGAGCCCATATTATCATATGGGGGTTGGTGAGGTAGATCAATGATGAACCTTTAGTGGATTGGATCATCATTAGTGGATCGGACTTTATGTGGGCTTGATCCATGGGTGGCCAAGACCCAACTCCTCCTCATAGTCCCTAATGTAGCCTATTAACACCTCATGATGCTTAGATCCAATGGGTAGAAACAAAACTCTAAGATCCATTGGTAGAGATTAAATCTCTAAGATCCGACGGTTGAGATTAAATCTCTAGATCCGACGGTTGAGATTAAATCCCTAGAACCAATGGATGAGATTAATTCATGACTTATCCCTAACTTTATAAAAGGATGGCATGGGAGTTGGCGTGAACTACAATCAAGGAGAGCTAGGGTTTGGGCGGCAAGAAGGAATCCTAGTTGAGATAGGATTAGGGTTAGGGTTTGTGTTGGTGCAGTAGGCACCTAAGTCGAACTTGAGTTTTGATTATAGCAAATGATACAAAGTTAAACTTATGTCGTTATCTCATGAGCTGAATCGAGTGTGCAGAAGATTGCTAAAGCTGGAGCTGAAGGCTAGCGACACCCGGAGGAAGTCGGGTGGTCAGCGACACTCGAGTGACTTCGGAGGGAGCCGAAGGAATCGAGTGGAAGGCCGGAAGCAAAAGCAACATGGTAAGTATCGAGGTAAGCTCGTGTGTGCGAGCGTAAGTGAGGTTGTATCCTCCTTACGGGGATGGTCTTAAGCATAGATCCGACCAAAGACATCCCATCGATGGTCTAGGTCGAGATCGGACGGTCGAAGGCTGTCGAAATAATGTTTTCTTTGAGCTAACTTTGCCTTGCAGCTAGCATCAGTTGACTGCCAACTTGGAGGACTCGACTGCCCTTCATCACCGATCGTCTATCACGCCTCGATTGATGCTACCATCAATCGAGATGATGGCCATCGATCGTGATGGTCAATGATAATCGGCTTTCGAGAGTCAAGGCTTATCACCCCATTTCAAGGAGGTTTTGTGTCCATTTGTGATTGGTTGAAGACCCATTCGATGAGGGGCTCAAAGGCTATAAAAGGAGGGCTTGTCTTAGGGCTTTTCATCAATTAAAAAGCTTCCAAGTGCTTCCGATACGCTCCGACTCTCCGACATCCCTACGACGAAGCGCTGCCGAGACGACGACTAGAGCTTCAACCTCCATCCTTTGAAGTCGTCGGTAACGAAAGTTTGAATCATATTTCAGTTTATAAGTTGTTCTTATTTCGAGCTTTAAATCATATCAAGGAGAGGGGGAGTGTCCCTCTACCTTGAGCTTTTATCATCTTGTGTATCCGTCTAACTCCTACCTCCAACGAGGAGGAGCTTTTTAGTAGTTTGCCCTCCGTACGTGGTCAAGGACCACTAGGGCCTTGGAGTAGTAGCCTTCGGCTACGAACCAAGTAAAACCTTTGTGTCTATTGTCTCTATTTTTGTTTTTAGCGTCCGCTGTGTCTACTTGCGTTTTAACGAAAAATTTCTATCGCTGTTCACCCCCCTCTAGCGATCCGATCGATCCAACAGTTTGGAGGCTAGGGTGGCACCAAATAAGGAAGGTGATTGTTTCTTCTTCCTCCTCTTGTGGCCGACGTCCAGCTTCTTTCCAGCCCCTTTCCAGACCTTGGCCGGCACCCAAAAGCTCCCTTCTCCTTCTCCTTAGGTGGTGGAAACAAGTTATAGGGTTTCCCTTGGTGTCTTGATTGTTTTCCATCATCTTCTCCACCTTCTAGTTGGCCGGCGGCAAGGAGATTGTGTGCTCCTTGTTGGTTGGTTTTAGGGAGGAGAAAAAGCTTGTTTCTACTCTTCCTCTTGCTTTGGAAGAGCAAGGAAGGAAGATTTGCAATCTAGGAGCTTCGACTTTTGGTAGATCATCGCCCACATGACGTCCAAAAGGAGGAAGGTCATACATTAGAAGATTGAGAGGTATACCTATTCTACTTTCTTCTTTTGTTTGTTGCTTGTTTTTGTTTTTCAATTATAAGCATATTATAAATCTGTAAATGACTAAATAATACTTGGATCCCGAGCATAAACACGAAAACCGGCGATCCGGACATCGTCTATTCCGCGGCTACTCGTAGAATAGAGGATGGTCGCTTGAACAACTAGTTTGTTCAAGTGACCTCTCTAAACGAATAGCACGATGATGACTTGGTGGTTTTGGCAATCCCTTTTGTCTAGGATTAAATTTTTTTAATCCAGGGACATCGAAGGGATCGCCATGGACAAGCTGCCGAGGTGAAGTGGGAAGCGAAGTTTCCCCTCACGGACTCGATAAGCAAAACCCTTCACTATCCCCATAAGAGCAAGGTTTGTGAAGGCATCTTCTTCGGATGATGAGGATGATGGATCATCCCATGTAGCCTTGTGTGCCTTTGCCTTCCCTTTCTCCTTGGTTTTCTCCTCCTTCTTCTTGCTCCCCTTCTTCTTTTCTTCTTTCTTCATCCTCTCTTCTTTGCTCTTGTTCAAGAGGGGACAATCATCTCTTATATTCCCCTCTCCTTGGAAATTGTAGAAAATTATCTTCCTCCTTAGTCTTCTTCTCCTATCATTAGATTTATTAAATTTAAAATTCTTCAAAGCACGTCTTACCTTCCTTACCATGTATGCTTCTTCCGTGCTATCCATGGAGGAGGAGGAGGAGTCTTCATCGGATGAGGAAGGAGTTTCCTTCTTCTTCTTCCCCTTGTTGGCTACTAGTGCCACTCCCCTTGATGGCTTGATGCTTGGTTCTTCAATTACTCCTTCAAGCCTTATTTCATGTAACTCCATGGTGGAGAAAAATTCTTCTAGGTGTTCACTTCTAAATTCTTCAAAATATAGAAGGAGTTCACCATGGAGCTCCACTTTGAAGACTGGGGAAAGACATCTATAGCCTTCATTACCATATCCCAGTTGGAGATCTTCTCCCCTTCACTTGTTAGTCCATTAAGAACTTCTTTATATCTAGAATGTAGAGATGTTTCCTTCTTCCCTTTATCGAGTTTGATATTGTTGAGTTGGGAGCGAAGGACATCTCTCCTTGCTAATTTAGCCTCAGATATGCCTTCATGAAGCTCCACTAGCTTCTCCCACATCTCTTTAGAACTTGAGCACTCCCCAATTCGGTTGATCTCTTGTTGGGGGAGCACGTTGAAGAGGTTATGCTTGGCCTTTGAATTTGCAAGGTGCTCCTCCCTTTGCTTCTTAGTCCACCTTGACTTCTCTAGTACTCTCCCCTCTTCATCCCTAGGCATCTCGAAACCGTTTCCATTATCAACATAATATCGAAGTCGGTTTCGAAAAATACCTCCATTCTCTTCTTCCACCAAGAGAATTCGCTTTCAAATTTTGGTGGGTGAATGTTTGAGCCAGCCATTGTAGTTGTTGTGCTTGTTACGACGATTAGTCCAGTGACAAGCGACTTGGCTCTGATACCCTAAGGTTGACCAAGGTAGGTGCTTAGTAGCTAAGGTTTCAAGGAAATCTAGGGAAGCCATTAAGAAGGTTACAAGTGGAGTTAACCTAGTTAAGACCCAAATGACCAAGGCTTCTAAGTCTAGGAGGGTCATTAGGAGGGTATTTAGGGAAGTTATCCCTAAGGAATACCTAATAAATCAAAGGAGCTCCAATAGGTATTGAGTTCCTAGGAGCGTGATCGATTCACACTAGATGAGTTTAGGTGTGCCAACCTTGAATGGATAGGTAGTTAACCTAACCATGGTAAAGGTGGCACTTTAGGTCATTTCCAAGGTAATGGGGGACTTTGAAAATAAAGATGATTATAATCCTAAAGGTTTTTAGGATGTGTCAATATATTTTGATGATTATGAAAAATCAATCAAATTGACACAAACTAGGTTTAGAGGTCACAGTGTGTCATTTTGGATTTTTGGCACACTTGGGAGAAAAATGATAATATGGAAAAATGGGTTTAAAAATAACAAATGACAACAAATATTAAAATTTTGGTATTATATACCTTTACATTTTATTTGCCATGCTTGACTTATCATATAACATGTCATGACATTATATCTACTTTTAATTATATAATATGTCATGATTATACTTAGGGTTTGTCTTTTAATGTCATGTATATTTAGATTATATCATATGTCATTGTTGGTGCAATCGACCCAGGTCACAATTGACCAGACTCGAGTGGGACTCGAGTAGGATTTTGATGTTCGACAATAGTTAATAATATGATTTGACCATATGACCAGTGGATGATATGGGACATCCAAGGTTATATGAGGGAGATTATTGGAGAAGTCCAAGTTTGGTGACTTGGCAAGGAAAAGTCCAAGTATAGATACTTGGCAAGAGAAAATCCAAGTCGGTCAAGGGAGACTGGACACTTGGTGTTGTAAAGACCAACAGAAAGTTGGTGAGGGAAGTCCCAGCAGGTTTGAGAGACCGTGCTTGGAAAATGAAGTCCCGGACAGGGAGTCTTGGCAGTTAAGTCCTGGATGAGGAGTCTTGGCAAGGGAAGACCCTACTGATCAGGGAGATTGAGCTTGGCAAAAGGGAAATCCTGGAGGCGAGGCCTCTTGGCAAAGGTAGATCCTAGAGCATGATAATGGCCGATGGAAACACTTGAAGGCTAGTGCGAGGATGAAGAGTCATGGACTCAAGGGATCCAGGAGGCGTGAGACTGATAGAAGTGGATTAAAGGCTTAGTCTAGGCTTAGGGTGAGTATCAAGTATGAGGGGATCATACTTGGAGTGTTAAACCTCAGTGTAGAGGTATAACAGTCGACTACCGATTCAGTTTAGTTGACTAGGCTTTGTTTATAGGCAAACAGAAGCAAGGTAACCTCGACCAGCACCTCGACTAGAGTCTAGTCAAGGCGGCATCTCGACTGGACCACTTGACTGGCACCTCCACTGGTCATTCTGAGGGTGGAACAGAAGTGAGGCACACTCGACCAGCACCTTGACTGGATCACACGATTGGTGCCTCGACTAGTCTCAGCACAGGTATGAAGACAGCTGCTCAAAAGCAAGGAATACTTGACTGGCATCTCAACTGGTGAAGCGATCATTGCAAAACGAGAAGCTTCGATGGAGCTTTATAAAAGGAGGATCGAGGGCATCTTCGAGAACAATTCTCTTGGAGGTTTTAGGGGCAATTTGAAGCGAGGTACTACTGCATTTCAGAGCCTTCAAAGTCTTCCCAAAGCTACCTACAAGCAAAAATTCAAAATCCCTAAATCTATAACATGTGTTCATTTGCTTTTGTATTTGGTGTATTTGCTGGTTTTTATCTCGTTCTTATTGTTGTAAGAAACTTGTACGAGGTTCCTCCACCTCCGGTGTGTCACCGAGAAGGAGAAGTGATATAGTGGTGGTGTGCATCACTAGAGCTCTCAAGGGCTCACCCGTGGAGTAGGAACTAAGGTTCCGAACCATGTAAAATCCGTGTGTTTTGCTTGTGATGTGATTTATTTTTGTATTTGTATTCGTATTCATATTCATATTTGTATTTCTACTGCATACTAACATTTGTAGACAAGCATGACGAATCCAAGAGACAATCATTCGCTATTCATCCCCCCTTCTAGCGACGCCAACGGTCTAACAAGTGGTATCAAAGTGAGGTCGCTATTCAAGGCTTAACAACCAAGAGAACATGCTAGAGGGAAGAAGGAAGATGAAGGAGGCAAATTTTGATTTGGGATGGGACATCAATGTGCCTCCTTCATATGAACTCTATGGAGCTAAAGAATTCGATCAATGGAAGGTAAGGATGGAACATTTTCTAATGTGTGAAGTAGAAAATTGGTTTATTTTGATGCAAGGAGTTGAAGTTCCTATGGACAAGAAGGGTAGAGTACTCAAGAAAAAGAAATGGACAAAGGAGCAACTAAAACAATTCGAAAGAAATGATACGGTAATGCAATTGTTATTAAATTTGTTACCTAATGAGGTTTGTCTAGATTAGGTGAGTTTAGGGATGCTAAAGAATTATAGAGCAAGGTAACCAAGCTTCATGAAGATTCCTCTTCCACACAAATAGAGGAGCCTCAAGAAGAAGAAAGTCCATCTTCGTCCCAAGCTCATGTAGACTCGGAGGTTGATGGATGTTCAAATTTTGACGAAGAGGTGGAAGAAATAGTCGAAGCCTCCACTTCAAGAATTGAGGGGGAGCTTAGATCTTCAACCTCGGAACAAGAACAAGAGAAGGAGCCCTCTACCTCTGAGAGAAATGGAGAAGAAGTTCAAAATTCTTTAATTATTCAAGAAGGTAATTTAAATGCAATTGTTAAAGATAAAAGTTATATAACATGCTTTGAGTGTAGGGAAGTAGGGCACTATAAGAGTAAATGCCCAAAAAGAGTCAAGAAGGCTCAACCGACACCAAGGGCCAAAGAAAAGTCAAAGAAAGCTAGAGTCCCAATTCACAAGAGCAAGGAGCATATAGTATGCTTCAAGTGCAACAAAAGGGAACACTACTGAAGCCAATGTCCTAGGGGGAGGCACCCTCAGAAGGGCAAAGGAGAGAGTTCAAATGTAGGGGGAGCTAAGGCAAACCCTAAGGTAAATTTAAATAAAGCTCTTCCTTTATCTAATGTTAGAAAGCATGATCATAATTTTAAAGCACTTGCTATTTTTCATGAAAAGCATGCTAGAAATAGATTTTATTGCTTAGGTGCTAACCATGTTAATTTACCTAAGGACAATGCTAGATCAACCTTATCTAAGGGTATAAAGGTAGAAAACAATAATTTAGGCATCAACCCTAAATGGACTAGACATATGCCTAGGAAGAAGAATGCCTCAAGAGTCAATGGAAAATCAAAAATTGAGGTATTCGAAAAGGAAAATCAAGCTTTGAGATCAAAGCTTCAGAAAATGGAGAAGACTCTAAGGAAGATGGAAAATATGATTTTAGGATCAAATGGACGAAACTTAAGTGTTGGTAGGAAAGATTTAGTTAGGGACAAGCAAGGCTTGGGTCACAAGCCTAGGTCCAAGGTAGCTAAGCCTACTTATCATAATATTCCATATAATTATGGAATGATTTCTAGGTCTAGGAGTGTCAAGGTCACAAGGGAGGTCATCCCTAGAGTCGACAATGATGTGTGTCTAGTGGCTAAGGTTTCTATAAAATCTAGGAAAGCCACTAATAAGGTTACAAGGGAAGCAATCCCTAGGGTTAACCTTGACAAGACCAAAATGACCAAGGCTTCCAAGCCTAGGAGAGTCATTAGGAAGATACCAAGGGAAGATATCCCTAGTGAGTACCTAGTTAACCTAAGGAGCTCCAATAGATATTCGGTTCCTAGGAGCATGATCCCTTCACGCTAGATGGGTTAGATTGTGTCAACTTGGATTAGTGGGATAGTTAACCTAACCATAGCAAAATTGACACTTTAGATCATTTTCAAGGTTATGGGTACTTTGGAAATGTGGTTGATCATAATCCTAAAGGATTTTAGGATGTGTCAATATATTTTGAGAACTATGAAAAATTAATTAAATTAGCACAACTTAGGTCTTAGAGTCACGGTGTGTCATTTTTGGTTTTTAGCACACTTGGGAGATAAATAGTATCATGGAAAAATTGGATTTAATTCTACAAATGAAAATTAATACTAAAACTTAGGTATTCTCATACCTTTATATTTTATTTTTCATGATTTGTTTGTCATTTACCATGTCATAACATCATTTTTAATCATAAATATCATGATTATGTTTAGGTTTAGTTTAATGTCATGTATGTTTAAATTTCATTTATATGCCATGACATCATGATTATTGGCACATGTTTAATTATGCTATCATTTATGTCATAATTATCATTCATGCATTAATAAAATTGAGTTAAGGACAATGGCATGATTTGAAATCCCATTTATAAGGGAATCAAATAGTGTTGTCTAGAAAATGCATGAGACCTTAGTATAGTTATAACCAAAACCCATATCTCACATCAAATAGACATGTGTGTATATTGATACACTCTAGACACATGTGAGATGCTAGGAAATGAGTAAAGTTCAAGGTGCATATATGTTGCATCTGGATGAACTCAAACTCATCTTATATCATAGGTATAAATCATGAGGAAAGCTAGTATACAAGTCATGTATACTTAACCCATAGACCATGATTAAAATTAAGGTTTTGAAAACATTTTAAAATAATTTTGAAAAACCTTGGTGAAGTCTATCTTTTGATAGCAATCATCATTGAGAAGATTGAAACAAAGTTGGTCTAAAACATTGGAAGTTTCAATGCTTTTGAACTTTGTATCATTCTTTGAATATAAAAAGTTATTTTCACATAAAATTATTTTTCCCCTATAGTTTTAAGCATAAGTAATGTATGGTTGAAATTTCATGATTTTTTTTTGAATTTTCTAGAATTATTTATGCATTTCTGAAGTTGGTCTGAAAATTCGGTTAAGAAAAATCAGAAACTAGTTGAGGTGTCGTCTTGATTGGAGTTGCTGCCACTCGACTGAGAGCTTTCTCAATCGACTGTTATCACTGTTTTGGCTTACCAATGTTGGTTTAAGCCATTTGACTATAACCCTAGGTTAGATAACTACTCCTACATCTCTAATGTTCTTAGACAAGCATTGAAAGGGTGAGATTTTCATTGGAAATGAATTGGGGAGTTAATTAGGATAAAAATCATTTTCTAAAGGAGTTTAAAGTTCAAGTTTGAACTTTTATCCTTATTTTCTATTGTTTAAGGTTTCTATTGGCTTAGGAACTCTCCAAGGATATTGTTGGTGCAACGGTCTAAGGGGAGTAAGCTTTTAGTGGGAGATTATCCATCTAGGTATGATGGATGATGGTTTATAAAAAGGGGGAAAATAGAAGATTGCTTTGCATCTAGTGATAGATCACTAAGGAGAATTAAAGCATTCAAGATGAATTTTGACCAAGAAGGAGTAGGAAGAATCTTATTGAAAATGAGACATGATAAACCTTGGTGGACTTTTTGATGTGTGTCAAGAAGGGGGAGAAATGGAAGGGGTTAAGTTAGTTTTTAACTTAGGATACCCTAATTTTACACTAAACCCAAAAAATTTCAAAAATTTGAAATTCTGAATTGGGAACACTTCATTATGCTTTGACATAAGAAGAGTCAAGTTGGGCTTATGGGATAACCTAACTTAACGGTATTATCAAACATCAAAAAGGAGGAGATTATTGGTGCAATCGACCCAGGTCACGATTGACCAGACTCGAGTGAGACTCGAGTAGGGTTTTGATGTTTGACAATAGTTGACAATATGATTTGACCATATGACCAGTGGATGGTATGAGACATCCAAGGTAATATGAGGGAGATTATTGGAGAAGTCCAAGTTTGGTGACTTGGCAGGGAAAAGTCTAAGTATGTGTTGAGGATTTGGTGACCACTAGAGGGGGGGGGGGGTGAATAGCATTTTGGATGCGTCGATGGAATTCAATTGTGATCGCATCTACAAATCGTGTTAGTGCGTAGAGGAATAATAATAATAAAAACAATAACACGATATAAACACGTAAACACAACGATATAACGTGGTTCGGAACCAAACGGTTCCTACTCCACGGATCGAGCTCTAAAGAGCTCTAGCGATGCCACAAACACCACTAAACAATAAACTCCTTCTCGGAACAATCCAGAGGTGGAGATATCTCATACAATAGCTCTTACAATAGTAAGAAACAAATACAAGCAAGATACAAATGAAATACACAAACAAGTAAAGAAAACAACACTTTATAATTTCTCTTTTGATTGCTTGCTTAATGGTTGCTTGAAATGCACTTGGAGACCCTGATTTGCAGCAGCAAATCACCCCAAAACTCCTCAAGAATCGATTAGCAAATTTCCCTTCATGAGCTCCTTTTAAAGCTGCTCCTTGGGCTGATTTTCACTTGGCAGTCGACTGATCGGGACCATCAGTCGATTGCCCCTGTAGCCGTTGTCTCACAACGACATGATCCACACTGGAAAAATCCAACATATCCATCATCAGTCGATTGATCAAACCCATCAGTCGACTGGTGACTCAATCAGTCGAGTGGTCAGGCTGATCACTCGACTGGAGACCATTATGTGCCCGAAATATCGAGCACCAGTTGACTGATCACAAGATCAATCGACTGCTCGATCCAGCAGTCGACTGACCACCTCTGGCAGTCGACTGCTAAGGCACTCCCCACAGTCAAACTCCCCACAGTCAAACCCTAGTTGACTCACACTAGTCGACTGATACATCTCAAACATGAGGTTTTAACTCAAGTATGGTTCCCTTATATTTGCTAGACCACCCTTAGCTTAGACCTAAGCCTTCTAGCCACCTCCATCAGCCTTACGCCTATTGGATCCCTCCAAGTCATCCATGACTTGTTCATCCATGCGCTAGCCTTCAGGTGCTTCCATCGGGTATGTCATGCTAACGGTGTCTACACCGCCAAGGTACATTGGACTTATGCTGCCAAGACTCCAGTTGGACTTTACGCCGCCAACCATTGGACTTATGCTTCCAAGATTTCACACTTGGACTTTACGCCGCCAATATCAAACCCCTTGGACTTCTCAAATGACAAGTACTCATGACTTAGACTTTCACCGCCAAAACTACACCCTTGGACTTACGTGGCTAAGACTACACCCTTGGACTTTCCAAATGCCAAGACTCAAGTTTGGACTTTCCCTTGCCAACCCATGTTGGACTTTCCATGCCAAGACCCATGCTTGGACTTTCTTCATCACATGGTCAACCCTAGTCAATCATTAAAATCCCCTCGAGTCAAACTCGAGTCTGGTCAATCATGACCCGAGTCGATTGTGCCAACAATCTCCCCAAAATATTATCAGACATCAATGTCAAACTTCCATGTCAAACATCAAAACATCGCTCGAGTTAATCTCGAGTCCGGTCAATCGTGACCTGGGTCGATTGCACCAACAATCTCTCCCTTTTTGATGTTTGACAAAAACACATACCTTTGAGTTAGAACACTAACTCAAATATTCTTACAAATTATCTCAAATTGGTAATCCCAAATATTTTTCCAAAGATTCTCCCCAAATATTCTCCCCCTTTTTGACTAACATACAAAAGGTTTTCTCCAAGGAAATCAACGTCTCATGTTCCGATGAGATCTTACAATCTCTCCCTTTGTCCAAAAATACCTAGGATGTTTGCCATCTTCCTAGTGATAAGTCTCATATCACTCATGAGAGGCAATCCTATACACTCTCCCAATTTTCAAATTGGGTATCTCAAAATTCCCATTTCCCCCTTATGAGAAAAAATACCATCTATCATTTCATGATGGATACCTCCCCCTAAAGGTTTGCTCTCCCTTGACCATTGCACCAACAATGTCCTTGGGATGTCCCTAAGCCAATAGGAACTCTAAACAATCAAAAATAAGGTCTAAAGTTCAACATTGAACTTCCCATACCTTAAATTTCATACATCACCCTAACAACTCTCCTAATCCATATCTAATGGATTTTCACCCTTTATAATGCTTCCCAAAGCATATCCTAGGGTTAGGAGTGGTTAGGGAATTTTACCGTAGCTGAAAATGGGTTAAACAACCTTGTTTTTCCTGAAGTCAGCCTGGCAGTCGACTCTATTAGAGATCAGTCGACTATCATGTCCATCAATTGACTGCCAACAAGGGCAGTCGACTAATAACTGAAATTTTTGAATTTCAGTTATCAGAATTGAGTTTCGGAAATACATAAGTAATTCTACGTATATCGAAAAAATCATGAAAATTCATACGTATATTACTTATAAGCAATACAATGGGTGAAAAATGTTAGAAAAATATTTTACTCATAAAATATTGAAATTGACACAAAGTTCAAAAGTGAGGAAAAACTTCAATGTTTTAGCTCACTTTGTATCAACTTCATCAATGGTGATTGCTATCAAAAGATAGACTTCACCAAGATTTTCTAAATTGATTTAAAAATATTTTTGAAAAACTATATTGGATCATATTCCTTGGGCTTAATGTACATGACTTGTACACAAGCTTTCCCAATGATCCATAATTAAGATAAGATGAGTTTTAGTTCATCTAGATGCAAAAACTATGCACCTTGAACTTGACTCATATGCTATCATCTCACATGTATCTAGGGTGTATAAATACACATACATGTCAATTTAGATGTGAGATGTGGGTTTTGTTTTCTTAATCTAAGGCCTCATGCATTTTCTAAGGCAACCCTACTTGATTCCCTTATAAATGAGACTTCAAGTCATGTCATTGTCCTTGAGTAAATTTTAATCAAATTAAATGCATGAATGATCATGGCATAAATGATAATATAAATAAAGCATGACCAATGATCATGATGTCATGGCATAAGATAACATCTAGATATACATGATATTTAAATCTTAATCTTAAACATGATCATGACATATTAAATTATTAAAAATAAATATGATGTCATGGCATGTTATATGGCAAACCAAACATGACACATAAAATGTATAGGTATAATAATACCTAAGTTTTAATATTTGTTGTCATTTGATATAATTAAGTATATTTTGCCATATTATCCAAATTTCTCAAAGTATGCCAAAAACCCAAAATGGCACACCAAGACCTCTAAACCTATAGTGCCAATTTGATTGATTTTTCATAATCCCAACAATGTATTGACACATCCTAAAATCTTTTAGAATTAAAAATCAAATCTATTTCAAAGATACTCATAACCTTGGAAATGACCTAAAGTCTCACCTTTACCATGGTTAGGTTAACTACCTATCCATTTAAGGTTGGCACACCTAAACTCATCTAGCATGAATCGATCACGCTCTTAGGAACCCAAAACCTAAGTGAGCTCCTAGGCTTTACTAAGTATTCCTTAGGGATGACCTCCCTAGATACCTTTCTAATGACCCTCCTAGGCTTGTTAGCCTTGGTCATTTGGGTTTTGCCTAGGTTCACTCTAGGGGTGACTCCCCTTGTAACCTTCTTAGTGGCCACCCTAGGTTTCTTCGAAACCCTAGCCACTAGGCACCTACCTTGGTCAAACTTAGGGATGACTTTCCTATTGACCTTGGTCTTCCTAGGCCTAGGTCTAGTTCCATAATCAAATGGAACATTATGGTAAGTCTCCTTAGGCTTAGGTTTGTGACCCAAACCTTTCTTGCCTTTGGATGACACTTGTCTCTTAGGCCCTAGGTGTTGACTATTTGACTTAGAATTTTGATCATTTTACCCTTAAAATTGATTTTGTATATTCTTAAGGGTCTTCTCTAATTTCTCAAGCCTTGACCTCAAGGCTTGATTTTCCTTTTCTAATTGCCCAATTTTTGGATTTTGATTTAATCTTTGGGCATTGTTCTTTCTAGACATATGCCTAGTCCATTTGGGATTAAAACCTAGGTGGTCTTCTATTTTCTTGATAGATTTCCTAGGTAAGGTTTTTTTAGGGACATTAGTCCCAAACTTCTCCTTATTTTCAAAGTGAATATTCTTAGCTCCTAGGTAGAAATATTTGTTATTCCTAGCATGTTTTTCTTGAGTAATAGCAAGTGAATTGAAATTCCTAGCATGCCTTTGCCTTATAACTAAAGGAGTAGCATTATTTGATTTTACCTTAGGGATTGTCTTAGAGACTCCCACTTCATGTGTTGCTCCTTCTTGCCCCTTCTTCTTCCCCATAGGGCATTGACTCCTATAATACCCTTTTTGGTGACACTTGAAGCACATCACGTGCTCCTTGCTTTTAATTGTCGGGGCTCCGACTTCCTTTGACTTCTCTTGACTTCTAGGTGTCGGTGGAGTCTTCTTGACCCTCTTTGGGCACTTGCTCTTATAGTGCCCGATTTTCCTACACTCAAAGCAAATTATATGAATTTTATTTTGAAATAAATTGCTTGAGTCACCTAGGGTATTTGTGGTGGTCGGAGTGGATTCTTCATCTCTCCCGGAGGTAGATGGCTCCTCTTGAGGTTGCTCCGGTGTGAGAATTCTCTCCTCTCCCTCAATCCTAGAGGTGGAGGCTTCTTCCACCGATCCGGAAGTTGACTCCTCCTCAACTTCCGAATCCTCACTTAAAGCCGGTAATGGTTCTTCTTCTTGAACCGGTAATGAATCTTCATGGAGCTTTGCCGCTTGGCATCATAGCTCCTTGGCATCTATATAATTACCTAACATACACAAGATATTGTTAGGTATTAAATCAATCAAAAATTTCATTACCTTATCATTTTTATTCAAGGCTTGGACTTGCTCTTTGGTCCATCTCTTCTTCTTGAGGAACCCTCCCTTCGGTCCTCTTGGATAGCTAAATCCCTCCATCAAAATGGACCATTCTTCGAAGTCCCTCATCATTAGGAAGTCTTCAATTTTTACCTTCCATTGCCTAAACCCTCCTTGTCCATAGAAGGTGTAAGGTACCGGTGTGTTGATGTCCCAACCTAGTTGTTCTTCAAACTCCATCTTCACCCTCTAGCGTCTTTCCTCCTGGCGGTTAGTCCGTAGAAGAGCCCCGGGTTCTGATACCAATTGTTGAGAATTCGGTGACCGCTAGAGGGGGGTGAATAGCGTTTTGGATGCGTCGATGGAATTCGTTCATGATCGCGTCTACAAATCATGTTAGTGCGTAGCAAAATAATAACAATAAAAACAATAACATGATACAAACACGTAAACACAACGATATAATGTGGTTCGGAACCAAATGGTTCCTACTCCACGGATCGAGCTCTAAAGAGCTCTAGCGATGCCATAAACACCAATAAATAATAAACTCCTTCTCGGAACAATCCAGAGGTGGAGAAACCTTATACAATATCTCTTACAACAGTAAGAAACAAATACAACCAAGATACAAATGAAATACACAACAAGTAAAGAAAACAACACTTTACAATTGCTCTTTTGATTGCTTGCTTGATGGTTGCTTGAAATGCACTTGGAGACCCTGATTTGCAACAGCAAATCACCCCAAAACTCCTCAAGAACCGGTTACCAAATTCCCCTTCACGAGATCCCTTTAAAGATGCTCCTTGGGCTGATTTTAGCTTGGCAGTCGATTGATTGGGACCATCAGTCGACTGCCCCTGTAGCTGTTGTCTCACAACGACATGATCCACATTGGAAAAATCCAACGGATCTATCATCAGTCGACTGGTAAAATAATCAATCGAGTGGTCGGGCCGATCACTCGACTGGAGATCATTCTGTGCCCGAAATATCGAGCACCAGTCGACTGATCACAAGATCAGTCGAGTGCTCGGTCCAATAGTCGACTGCCCACCTCTGGCAGTCCACTGATAGGGCACTCTCCGCAGTCAAACCCTAGTTGACTTACACCAGTCAGCTGCCACATGTTACCAGTCGACTGATACACCTCAAACATGAGGTTTTAACCCAAGTATGGTTCCCCCATTCTTGCTAGACCACCTTTAGTCTAGACCTAAGCCTTCTAGCCATCTCCGTCAGCCTAATGCCTATCGGATCCCTCCATGACTTGTTCATCCATGCGCTAGCCTTTAGGTGCTTCCATCGGCTATGTCATGCTAACGGTGTCTACACCACCAAGGCACTTTGAACTTACGCTGACAAGACTCTGCTTGGACTTTACGCCGCCAACCATTGGACTTATGCTACCAAGCCTTCACCCTTGGACTTTACGCCGCCAATATCAAACCCCTTGGACTTCTCAAATGCCAAGTACTCATGACTTGGACTTTCACAACCAAGACTACACCCTTGGACTTACATGGCCAAGACTACACCCTTGGACTTTTCAAATGCCAAGACTCAAGCTTGGACTTTCCCTTGCCAACCCATGTTGGACTTTCCATGCCAAGACCCATGCTTGGACTTTCTTCATCACATGGTCAACCCTAGTCGACCATCAAAATCCCCTCGAGTCAAACTCGAGTCCGGTCAATCATGACCCGGGTCAATTGTGCTAACAATCTCTCCAAAACATTATCAGACATCAATGTCAAACTTCCATGTCAAACATCAAAACATCGCTCGAGTCAAACTCAAGTCCGGTCAATCGTGACCTGGGCCGATTACACCAACAGTATGGATACTTGGCAAGAGAAAATCCAAGTCGATCAAGGGAGACCGGACACTTGGTGTTGGAAAGACCAATGAGGAGTTGGCGAGGGAAGTCCCGGTACGTCTGAGAGACCGTGCTAGGAAAATGAAGTCACGGACAGGAAGTCTTGGCAGTGAAGTCTTGGATGAGGAGTCTTGGCAAGAGAAGGCCCAGATGATCAGGGAGATCGAGCTTGGCAAAAGGGAAGTCCCGGAGGCGAGGCCTCTTGGCAAAGGTAGACCCTAGAGCATGATAATGGCCGATGGAAACACTTGAAGGCTAGCGCGAGGATGAAGAGTCACAGACTCGAGGGATCTGGGAGGCGTGAGGCTGATAGAAGTGGATTGAAGGCTTAGGTCTAGGTTTAGGATGAGTATCAAGTAGAGGGGATACTTGGAGTGTTAAACCTCAGTGTAGAGGTATAACAGTCGACTGCCAGTTCGGTTCAGTCGAATGGGCTTCGTTTGTAGGCAAACAAAAGTAAGGTAACATCATCCAACATCTCGACTAGAGTCCAGTCGAGGCGGTACCTCGAATGGACCACTCGACTGGTGCCTTGACTGGTCATTCTGAGGGTGGCACAGAAGTGAGGGGCACTCGACTAACGCCTCGACTAGGGTCCAGTCGAGATTCGTCGTGCTTGTCTACAAACGTTAGTACACAGCGGAAATATAAATATGAATACAAATACAAATACAAATACAAATACAAATAATATCACAAGCACAAACACACGTATTTTTATGTGGTTCATAACCCTAGTTCCTACTCCACGGGCGAGCCCTAGCGAGTTGTAATGATGCACACACCACTATATCACTTCTTCTTCTCGGTAACACACCGGAGGTAGAGGAACCTCGTACAAGTCTCTTACAATAATAAGAACGAGATAAAAACAAGCAAATACACCAAATACAAAAGAAAATGAACACATATTACAGATTTAGGGCTTTTGAATGTTTTCTTGTAGGTAGCTTTGGGAAGACTTTGAAGGCTCTAAAATGAAGTAGCACCTCACTTCAAATCGCCCCTAAAACATCCAAGAGAACTTACGTTGAAGATGCCATCGATCCTAGTCGAGTGGTCCAGTCGAGGCGCCGCCTCCACTAGACTTTAGTCGAGGCACTGGTCAAGGTCACCTTGCTTCTATTTGCCTACAAACGAAGCCCAGTCGACTGAATCGAACTGATAGTCGCCTGTTATACCTCTACTATGAGGTTTAACACTCCAAGTTGTTGGTGCAATCGGCCCAAGTTACGATTGACCGGACTCGAGTTTGACTAGAGTGATATTTTGATGTTTGACAAAGTGAGTTGACATTGATGTTTTACATTAATGTCTATTGATGTTTTAAGGAGATTGTTTAAACAATCAACCCGGGTTATGTTTAACTGGACTCGAGTTTAACTCGAGGGAGACTTTGATGGTTGACTGGAGTTGACCATGTCATGGAAAGTCCAAGTCTTGAGTACTTGACATGTAAAGTCCAAGCATGGGTCTTGGCAAGGAAAAGTCCAAGCATGGGTCTTGGCATGGAAAGTCCAACATGGGTTGGCAAGGGAAAGTCCAAGCTTGAGTCTTGGCATTTGAGAAGTCCAAGGGGTTTGATATTGGCGACGTAAAGTCCAAGCGGGAGTCTTGGCAGCATAAGTCCAATGGTTGGCGGCGTAAGTCCAATGTGCCTTGGCAGTGTAGACACCGTTAGCATGACATAGCCCATGGAAGCACCTGAAGGCTAGCGCGATGGATGAACAAGTCATGGATGACTTGGAGGGATCTGAGAGGCGTCAGCCTGATGGAGGTGGCTAGAAGGCTTAGGTCTAGGCTAAGGGTGGTCTAGCAAGTATGGGGGAACCATACTTGGGCTAAAACCTCATGTTTGAGGTGTGCCAGTCGACTGGTGCCATATGGCAGTCGACTGGTGAGAGTCAACTAGGGTTTGACTGCAGGATGTGTCCCAGCAATCGACTGCCAGAGCTTGGAAGTCGACTGATATTGTGATCAATCGATTGATGCTCGGGTTTTAAGGCACAAAATGGAGTCTTACTCGACCGCTGCAGTCAGCAGTCAAGTGATGACTTGAACAGTCAACTAATGGTCATGATCAGTCGACTGATGTCCTAGCCGTTGGATTTTTCCAGCGTGGATTACACCATTGTCTCACAGCAATAGTGTGATCAGTCGACTGATAGTCCCGAGCAGTTGACTGATCGACTTTTTTCAGCCCAGGCAAAAGATATAAATGGAGCTCGTAGAGGAGAAAAAGCCATCCGATTCTTGAGTGCTTTTGGGGTGAATTGTTGCTGCAAATCAGGTCTCCAAGTGCAAGTCAAGCAACCAAGCATTCAAGCAATCAAAAGCAAGTGTTGTAAAGTTTTTCTTTACTTGTCTTTCGTATTTGCATTGTATATTGCTTGTATTTCATTCTTGCTGTTGTAAGATCATTTGTACGAGATTTCTCCACCTTTGACTTGTGTCGAGAAGGAGTTATTGTGATTAGTAGTGCGTGTTTGCATTGCTAGGGCTTTTAGAGCCCGATCTGTGGAGTAGAAATCGTTCGGTTCCGAACCACGTTACATCCCGTGTCTATCATGTTGTGTTTGTTCTTGTTGTATTTTATTGTATATTTCACTATGTACTAACAAGATTGTAGACAAGCAAACGCAAACGAATTTAATCGTACGAGCACACCGCTATTAACCCCCCTCTAGCGGCCTCAAATCTTCTACAAGTGGTATCAGAGCCCGGGGCTCTTCTACGGACTAACCGCTGGGAGCTAAAGAAGCTAGAGGGAAGATGGAATTCCAAGACAAGCTTGGATGAGACATCAACACTCCACCACCATATGACCGAGAAGATTTTCCGACGTGGAGAGCAAGAATGCAGACATTCTTGATGATGGATATAGAGGATTTGTTCATCCTTGTAGAAGGCTTTGAACCCCCTCGGGATAAGAAGGGAATTGTCTTGAAGTTGAAAAAGTGGACACAAGAGCAATTTCTCAAGTTCAAGACCAAAGTCAAGGTAACAAAGCTTTTAGAAGATTTGATACCTAATGACATTTTATCTAGCTTAGGTGAATTTCAAGATGCCAAGGAGCTATGGGACAAATTGGCCAAGTTCCATGAGAAGCCTCACTTGGCACAAGTAGAAGAAGAAGAATCTTCATCGGCTCATGAAGAGGAAGAAGCCGAGGAAGAATCATCATCATCCTCACAAGCGAGTGAGGACTCGGAAGTTGAGAAGGAATTAACTTCCAGATCGGTGGAAGAAGAGGAGACCTCCACCTCTAGGATTGAGGGGGGAGAAAATTAGAGCATCTACACCGGAGCAATCTCAAGAAGAACCATCCACATCCGGTCGAGAAGAAGCTCAAAATTCCACCATTGACCTAGGTAACTCAAGCATTTTGGTTCAAAATAAAATTCATATAATTTTCTTTGAGTGTAGGGAAATCGGGCACTATAAGAGCAAGTGCCCAAAGAGGATCAAGAAAAGTCCACCGGTGCCAAAGGTTAAGGATGCCGATGTCCAAGGTCAAAGGAGCAAAGAGCACATAATTTGCTTCAAGTGTCATCAAAAGGGGCACTATAGGAGTCAATGCTCTAGGGGGAGCAAGAAGACTCAAGAGGGAGCATCACATGTGGGGCGAGTCTCTAAGACTTACCCTAAGGTATATTTTCATAATGCTCATTCTTTAAATTTTAGGCAAAAGCATGCTAGAAATAATAAGTATGTTTGTCTAGAAGCTAAACATGTTGGTTTTAAGTCTAAAGAAAAATCTAGAAATAATAACTCTAGACCCATTTCAAAGAAGGAGAAATTTGGGACTAATGTCCCTAGAAACGTCCTTCCTAGGGAAACAATTAAGAAAATCGAAAACCATTTAGGCATTAACCCTAATAAGGGTAGGCATATGCCTAAAGAAAATGAGAATGCCCAAAAACCTAATAAAAAATCAATTGGGCAATTAGAGTTAGAAAATCAAGCCTTGAGGTCAAAGCTTGAGAAATTGGAAAAGACCCTTGCAAATATGCAAAATCAATTTAAAGGGTCAAATTGTCAAACTCTAGGATCTAGGAGTCAACGTAAAGGGTGTAAGAGGCAAGAATCATCTAAGAGACAAGGTTTGGGTCACAAGCCTATGTCCAAGAAAGTAATGCCTACTTACCACAATGTTCCATTTGATTATAGAACTATACCTAGGTCTAAGAAAACCAAGGTCTCTAGGGAAATTATCCCTAAGGCCAACTATGGTGTGTGCCTAGTGGCTAGGGTTTCTAAGAAACCTAAGGAAGCCACTAAGAAGGTTACTAGGGAGGCAATCCCTAAGGTTAACCATGGCAAGACCATAATGACCAAGGCTAACAAGCCTAGAAGGGTCATTAGAAAGGTATCTAGGGAGGTCATCCCTAAGGAATACCTAACTAATCCAATTAGCTCAAATAGATTTTGGGTTCCAAGGAGTGTGATTGACTCATGCTAAATGGGTTAGGATGTGCCAACTTTGATTGGATGGGTAGTTAACTCAACCATAGCAAAGTTGACATTTTAGATTATTTTCAAGGTTATGGATACCTTAGAAATAGGTTTGATCTTATATCCTAAAAGATTTTAGGATGTGCCAATACATTTTTTGAATCATGAAAAATCAATAAAATTGGCACAATCTAGATTTAGAGGTCATAGTGTGTCATTTTGAGTTTTGGCACACTTTGGGAATTAGTGTATCAAGAGAATTGTCTTAAGGTTTAGAAGTTACATCAAGAGTGATACTCAAGTGTTACACACCTTGATGTCTTACACTCACCATGCTTCATGTGTTTTACCATATGTTTGCATGGAAGGAATGTTTATGGTATATTGCATCTCACAAAACAGGTCATTCACCTTGATTGTGTATTTCAACATTTAGAAAGGGTGAGATGTTAGGATTTTGAAACCATTGGAAGTTAATGTTTGTTAAAATGAAATAAATACCAAAATACATTAACAAATACATGAATATAAGCATAACATTAATATATTCAATAGACAAGAGTAAACATGATAAAATGAAACAAATTGAGTGAAGAAATTGAAATTCACTCAATTTCAGAACTGGAAATTAGAGATCAGTCGACTGATACAGTCTATCAGTCGACTGATCATACTGTAGCACGATACAGTGAGTCCAACAGTCGAGTGTTGCTTCCAGGACTCGACTGATGTGTACATCAGTCGACTGATAAGATACATCAGTCGACTGTTGGTACTGTTCATCGGGGCAGAAGAGTCATCAGTCGAGTGGCTCGCTCAGCAGTCGAGTGATGATCACATCAGTCGACTGATTCCCAATATCAGTCGACTGATGTTACTGTAGCTCAATACAGAATGCTCAATGCCGAGCGATCCGAGTCTTGAGCGAGCGATCGATTCGATAGAACCGCTCAATAACTTCGCCATCGTCCGATCGATGTTACACATCGATCGGCGTAATTTTATAACGTCGAACCGCTAGGTTTCGGCGTCTTCACACTTTCTTCCTTCGTGATTTTCTTCTCCGATCGTCGTCCACCTTCTTCGACCAGTCCTTCCCGTCCACGCCGGCGACCAAAAAACCCTAGGTTTGAAAGCCATCTCTCCCATTCATGTTTTTGATTTCTCTATAGCCCTAATAGCATCTCACAGCCTTAGGTTTCCTCTCCGGCGATTTTCCTTGTGTTAGGGTTCCGGCGAGATCTTTCCTTCGGCGATCTTTCTGGCGTTCTCTTCAGCAAACCAATTGTCTAGTTGCCTTGTGTCTTCTCCTCATCAACTTCAAATGGCACCAAAGTATAACAACTCATTTTGATCTAATTATTGTGTTTGTATCATCGCATTGCATTGCATTCATGTAGAAGACCATGTAGGAACGACCCGAATGAGGGTGGATCATGATTGTACCAACCAATGGTGGTTAGGTACATAGATAACCAATTCTTTAGACTCTATTGTAGTGACATCATTGAGATCCTAATGCATTATCAGCTCATGAAGATTTTTTTGTGTACTCATGCCATAAATGATGATCTCCTTAAGGAGTTTTATCAAAATTTAAGGAAGGTAGACGATGGTCCTACCTACACTACTCGCGTTGCAAAATGCGACTTGGAGTTCACTCCTGTGATCTTGTAGGAGTTCCTTGAGTGTAGGCCATCGAATGATATCTTCATCTTCTATCCTACATTTCATGCCCTTCTTCCTGCTCCATTTGATCACATCTCTTTAGATTCCCTGCATGAGAATCTTTTTCGACATCCTCGCCCACCAGCTCAGAACCTTTTCCCCATTAGTGAGTTATCTGCACATGACAATGTACTTTACAAAGTCATTGTTGGATATTTTCTTCCCATTGTGACTCGAGGTCTGGCCAAGATTCGGCCTCCCCATCTATTCCTCATGTATGTCATGCATCATAGATTAGATGTGAACATTGCATTGAACATGTTTCATTGCATTGTCCATTTCATATCCCCTGTGCAGGGGAAAGTTCATATGCCTTTTGGACATATCATCACTGCATGGGTAGAGTCCATAGGCATTAACATTTCCAGGGGATCTTTGAGGGCATTGTCCGAGGTTTACGACTGTATATTAGTGTGTAACTTCACATTGGCAGGGCTACGGACCGATGATGGACAGATGGAGCTGATACCTCGGCCTCAGCCCACAGCACATGGGGAGCCACCTCTAGTGCCTGGAGAGGCTGCAGAACAATATGAGAATCTAGATACTGCTGATGAGGATGACTAGATGCCAGCAGATGCATCAGCAGCAGGTCCTTCAGATTGGATTTCCCAGTTGGAGGCCAGCTTCCAAGATTACCAGCAGACGATGGACTCTCAATTGGCAGAGATTATATCAGGCCAATCCTCCATGGGTCAGCACCTCAGCTGGATGGAGGAGCAACAGAGCCGGATTGAGGAGTGTCAGAGCCGCATAGAGCAGCGTCAGCTTGACATGTACGAGATGATGCGAGCCTGGACCCTAAGTCAGCAACCTCCTCCACCTCCACCTTTTGCAAAAGATTAGCGATAGAGGATGTTTAGGAATTATGTTTTTGTTTGTTGAACATTTCAAACTTCTATTTTGGCTGTTAAAAAAAACTGAAGTTTTTAATTGAATGAAATGTTTTGTTTATGAAAATTATTTTTGTCTGATTATATGTTTGTATTAATGTGCTTGTTTATGTAAATTTGCCATGTCATTACATAAAATTCCATTTTATCATATAACATGTCATGATACTGTTTAGGATTATTGTAGATGTCATGTTCGCTTTTAGAGTTTATTGATATGTCATGACATCATGATCATTGGTCATGCTTTATTATTGTTATCATTTATGTCATGATCATTCATGCATTTAACTTGATTAAAATCGATTTAAGGACAATGGCATGACTTGAAGTCCCATTTATAAGGGAATCAGTAGTGTTGCCTAGAAAAATGCATGAACCCCTAGTTTAGGGAGAATAAAACCCACGTCTCACATCAAAATGAAATGTATGTGTGAGTATACACCTTAGATAACATGTGAGATGTTAGGAAAATAAGTTAAGTTCAAGGTGCATAGTTAGTGCATCTAGATAAACTTAAACTTATTTCAATCATCCATAAGAATCATGAGGAAAGCTAATATACAAGTCATGTATATCTAGATAATAGTCCATGGTTCAAAATAGGCTTTCAAAAATATTTTATAATCACTTTAGAAAAACTTGGTGAAATCTATCTTTTGATAGCAATTATCATTGTAGAAGTTGATACAAAGTAGATAAAAAACTTTAAAGTTTTAATAGTTTTTGAACTTTATATCAATCTCCTATTTTAATGGTTAAAATATTTTTCCAAGATTTTTCACCGATTGTATGTGTTATAAGTATTATATATATGAAATTTCGTGATTTTTCAAGCTATGTATAATTAGGTATGTTTTTTTCAAACTTGGATTCTGATAACTGAAAAATTGGGTTTTCAGTTATCAGTCGACTGCCTCTACAGGGCAGTCGACTGATGGTGCGGCAGCTGCCCTGGCGGCAATTGCCCTGGCGGAAACCGCCCTGGCAAAACTGCCCGAGCGGCAAAATAGCCCTGGCAAAAATCACCCTGGCACAACTGCCTTAGCGCAGTATCAGTCGACTACTACTTGGTGCTAGTCGACTGATGGGTGCTTCAATCGACTGGTTTCTGTAGGACTCGACTGATAGTCTGATTTTGGAATAAACAAGGTTGTTTAACCCGATTTCAGCTACGGTAAAGGTTCCTAACCACTTCTAACCCTAGGATATGCTTTGAAAAGCATTATAAAGGGTGAAAATTCATTGGATATGGATTAGGAGAGGTGTTAGAGTGATGTATCAAAACTTAAGGGTAGAAGAGTTTGTGTTTGAACTTTGAACCTTATTTTTGATGGTTTAGAGTTCTTATTGGCTTAGGGACTTCCCAAGGACATTGTTGGTGCAATGGTCAAGGGGGAGCAAGCCTTTAGGGAAAGTATCCATCATGGGATGATGGATAGTATTTTTCCTCATAAGGAGGAAAATGGGATTTTAAGATACCCAATTTGGAAATTGGAAGAGTATAGGATTGCCTCTCTTGAGTGATATGGGAATTATCACTTGAAAGATGGTAGGCATCTTAAGTATCCTTGGACCAAGGGAGAGATTGTAAGATCTCATTGAATATGAGACATTGACCTCCTTGGAGAGTAAACCTTTTTGATGTATGTTAAAAAGGGGGAGAATGTGAACTTACCAATTTGAGATAATTGGTAAGGAAATTTGAGTTAGTGTTCTAACTCAAAGGTATATGTTTTTGTCAAACATCAAAAAGGAGGAGATTGTTGGTGCAATCGGCCCAGGTCATGATTGACCGGACTCAAGTTTGACTCGAGTGATGTTTTGATGTTTGATAAAGTGAGTTGACATTGATGTTTGACATTAATGTCTGTTGATGTTTTGGGGAGATTGTTTATACAATCAACCCGGGTTATGTTTAACCAGACTCGAGTTTGACTTGAGGGAGACTTTGATGGTTGACTGGAGTTGACCTGTTCATGAAAAGTCCAAGTCTTGAGTACTTGGCATGTAAAGTCCAAGCATGGGTCTTGGCAAGGAAAAGTCCAAGCATGGGTCTTGGCATGGAAAGTCCAACATGGGTTGGCAAGGGAAAGTCCAAGCTTGAGTCTTGACATTTGAGAAGTGCAAGGGGTTTGATATTGGCGGTGTAAAGTCCAAGCGAGAGTCTTGGCAGCATAAGTCCAATGGTTGGCGACGTAAAGTCCAAGTGGAGTCTTGGCGGCGTAAGTCCAATGTGCCTTTGCAGTGTAGACACTGTTAGCATGACATAGCCGATGGAAGCACCTGAAGGTCAGCGCGATGGATAAACAAGTCATGGATGACTTGGAGGGATCCGAGAGGCGTGAGGCTAATGGAGGCGGCTAGAAGGCTTAGGTCTAGGCTAAGGGTGGTCTAACAAGTATGGGGGAACCATACTTGGGCTAAAACCTCATGTTTGAGGTGTGTCAGTCAACTGGTGTCATATGGCAGTCGACTGGTAAGAGTCAACTTGGGTTTGACTGCAGGATGTGTCCCAGCAGTCGACTGCCAGAGCTTGGAAGTCGACTGATTGGACGAGCAGTCAACTGATATTGTGATCAGTCGACTGATGCTTGGGTTTTGGGGAACAGAATGGAGTCTCACTCGACTTCTGTGGTCAGCAGTCGAGTGATGGCTTGAATAGTCGACTGATGGTCATGATCAATCGACTGATGTTCTAGCTGTTGGATTTTTTCAGCGTGGATTGCACCATTGTCTCACAACAACAGTGTGATCAGTCGAATGATGGTCCCGAGCAGTTGACTGATCGACTTTTTCCAGCCCAGATAGAAGATATAAATGGAGCTCGTGGAGGAGAAAAAGTCATCCGGTTCTTGAGAGCTTTTGGGGCGATTTGTTGCTGCAAATCAGGTCTCCAAGTGCAAGTCAAGCAACCGAGCATTCAAGCAATCAAAAGCAAGTGTTGTAAAGTTTTTATTTATTTGTCTTTCAGATTTGCATTGTATATTGCTTGTATTTCATTCTTGCTGTTGTAAGATCATTTGTATGAGGTTTCTCCACCTTCGACATGTGTCGAGAAGGAGTTATTATGATTAGTAGTGCGTGTTTGCATTGCTAGGGCTTTTAGAGCCCGATCTGTGGAGTAGGAACCGTTCGGTTCCGAACCATGTTACATCTCGTATCTATCATGTTGTGTTTGTTCTTGTTTTATTTTATTGTATATTATGCTGTGTACTAACAAGATTGTAGACAAGAAAACGCGAACGAATTCCATCGTACGAGCACACCGCTATTCACCCCCCTCTAGCGGCCTCAAATCTTCTACACAAGTATGATCCCCTCATACTTGATACTCACCCTAATCCTAGACCTAAGCCTTCAATCCACTTCTATCAGCCTCACCCCTTCAACATCCCTCAAGTCCGCGACTCTTCATCCTCGCGCTAGCCTTTAAGTATTTCCATCGGCCATTGTCATGCTCTAAGGTCTACCTTTGCCAAGAGGCCTTGCCTCCGGGACTTCCCTTTTGCCAAGCTCGATCTCCTTGATCAGCTGGGTCTTCCCTTGCCAAGACTCCTCGTCCGAGACTTCACTGCCAAGACTCCCCGTTCGGGACTTCATTTGCCTAGCATGGTCTCTCAGACCTGTCGGGACTTCCCTCGCCAACTCCCCGTTGGTCTTTCCAACACCAAGTGTTTGGTCTCCCTTGATCGACTTGGATTTTCTCTTGACAAGTATCCATACTTAGACTTTTCCCTGCCAAGTCACCTAACTTGGACTTCTCCAATAATATCCCTCATATATCCTTGGATGTCTCATACCATCCACTGGTCTTATGGTCAAATCATATTGTCAACTATTATCGAACGTCAAAACCTTACTCGAGTCTAGTCAATCGTGACCTGGGTCAATTGCACCAATAATCTCCCCCTTTTTGATGTTTGACAATACCGTTAAGTTAAATTATCCCATAAACCCAACTTGACTCTTCTTATGCCAAAGCATAACGAAGTGTTCCCAATTCAGAATTTCAAATTTTTGAAATTTTTGGGGTTTAGTGTAAAATTAGGGTATTTTAAGTTGAAAACTAACTTAACCCCTTCCATTTCTCCCCCTTCTTGACACACATCAAAAAGTCCACCAAGGTTTACCATGTCTCATTTTCAATAAGATTCTTCCTACTCCTTCTTGGTCAAAATTCATCTCGAATGCTTTCATTCTCCTTAGTAATCTATCACTAGATGAAAAGAAATCTTCTATTTTGCCCCCCTTTTTATAAACCATCATCCATCATACCTAGATAGATAATCTCCCACTAAAAGCTTACTCCTCCTAAACCATTACACCAACAATGTCCTTGGAGAGTTCCTAAGACAATAGAAACCTTAAACAATAGAAAATAAGGATAAAAGTTCAAACTTGAACTTTAAACTCCTTTAGAAAATGTTTTTTACCCTAATTAACTCTCCAATTCATTTCCAATGAAAATCTCACCCTTTCAATGCTTGTTTAAGCACATTAGAGATGTAGGAGTAGTTATCTAGCCTAAGGTTATGATCAAATGGCTTAAAACAACATTGGTAGGCCAAAATAATGATAACAGTCGACTGAGAAATCTCTCAGTCGAGTGGCAGCAGCTCCAGTCGAGGTGCCGCCTCGATTGGTTTCTGACTTTTCTGAAATTGAATTTTCAGACCAACTTCAGAAATGCATAAATAATTCTAAAAAATTTGAAAAATCTTGAAATTTCAACCACACATTACTTATGCCAAACACTATAGGGGAAAAATAATTTTCTATGAAAATAACTTTTAAATTCAAAGAATGATACAAAGTTCAAAAGCATTGAAACTTTCAATATTTTAGGCCAACTTTGTTTCAATCTTCTCAATGGTGATTGCTATCAAAAGATAGACTTCACCAAGGTTTTTCAAAATGATTTTAAAATATTTTCAAAACCTTAATTTTAATCATGTTCTATGAGCTAAGTATACATGACTTGTATACTAGCTTTTCTCATGATTTATACCTATGATATAAGAAGAGTTTGAGTTCATCTAGATGCAACATCTATGCACCTTGAACTTTACTCATTTCCTAGCATCTCACATGTGTCTAGAGTGTATCAACACACACATGTAAATTTGATATGAGATATGGGTTTTGGTCACACCTATACTAAGGTCTCATGCATTTTTTAGACAACACTATTTGATTCCCTTATAAGTGGGATTTCAAATCATGTCATTGTCCTTAACTCAATTTTATTAATGCATGAATGATGATTATGACATAAATGATAGCATAATTAAACATGTGTCAATAATCATGATGTCATGGCATATAAATGAAATTTAAACATACATGATATTAAACTAAACCTAAGCATAATCATGACATTTATGATTAAAAATAAATATGATGTCATTATATCGTAAATGAAAAATAAATCATGACAAATAAAATATAAAGGTATGAGAATACCTAAGTTTTAGTATTAATTACCATTTTTAGAATTAAATCCAATTTTGCCATGATACTACTTATCTCCCAAGTGTGCCAAAAATCTAAAATGGCAGACTATGACTCTAAGACCTAAGTTGTGCCAATTTGATTAATTTTTCAAACTTCTTAAATGATATTGATACTTCCTAAAATCCTTTAGGATTATGATCAAACTTATTTCTAAGGTACCCATAACCTTGAAAATGATCTAAAGTGCCAACTTTGCTATGGTTAGGTTAACTACCCCACCAATCCAAGTTGACACAACCTAACCCATATAGCGTGAAGGGATCACGTTCCTAGGAACCCAATACCTATTGGAGCTCCTCGGGTTAACTAGGTACTCACTAGGGATATCTTCCCTTAGTACCTTCCTAATGACTCTCCTAGGCTTGGAAGCCTTGGTCATTTGGTCTTGTCAAGGTTAACCTTAGGGATTACTTCCCTTGTAACCTTGTTAGTGGCTTTTCTAGATTTCATAGAAACCTTAGCCACTAGACACATATCATGGTCAACTCTAGGGATGACCTCCCTTGTGACCTTGACACTCCTAGACCTAGAACTCGTTCCATAATTATATGGAACATTATGATAAGTTGGCTTAGCTACCTTGGACCTAGGATTGTGACCCAAGCCTTTCTTGTCCTTAACTAAATCTTTCCTATAAACACTTAAGTTTCGTCCATTTGACCCTAAAATCATATTTTCCATCTTCCTTAGGGTCTTCTCCATTTTCTCAAGCTTTGATCTCAAAGCTTGATTTTCCTTTTCTAATACCTCAATTTTTTATTTTTCATTGACTCTTGAGGCATTCTTCTTCCTAGGCATATGTCTAATCCATTTAGGATTGATATCTAAATTATTGTTTTCTACCTTCCTACCCTTAGATAAGGTTGATCTAGCATTTTCCTTAGGTAAATTAACATGCCTAGCACCTAAGCAATAAAATCTATTTCTAGCATGCTTTTCATGAAAAATAGCAAGTGCATTAAAATTATGATCATGCTTTCTAACCATAGATAAAGGAAGAGCTTTATTTAAATTTACCTTAGAGTTTGCCTTAGCTCCCCCTACATTTGAACTCTCCTTTGCCCTTCTGAGGGTGCCTCCCCCTAGGACTTTGGCTTCGGCAGTGTCCCCTTTTGTTGCACTTGAAGCATACTATATGCTCCTTGCCCTTGTGAATTGGGACTCCAGCTTCCTTTGACTTTTCTTTGGCCCTTGGTGTCGATTGAGCATTCTTCACTCTTTTTGGGCATTTACTCTTATAGTGCTCTAATTCCCTACACTCAAAACATGTTATATGACTTTTATCTTTAACAATTGCATTTAAATTACCTTCTTGAATGATTAGAGAATTTTGAACTTCTTCTCCATTTCTCTCGGAGGTAGAGGGCTCCTCCTCTTGTTCTTGTTCCAAGGTTGAAGATCTAAGCTCCCCCTCAATTCTTGAAGTGGAGGCTTTGACTATTTCTTCCACCTCTTCATCAGAATTTGAACATCTATCTATCTCCGAGTCTACATGAGCTTGGGATGAAGATGGACTTTCTTCTTCTTGAGGCTCCTCCATTTGTGTGGAAGAGGAATCTTCATGAAGCTTGATTACCTTGCTCCATAATTCCTTAGCATCCCTAAACTCACCTAATCTAGACACAACCTCATTAGGTAACAAATTTAATAACAATTGCGTTACCTTATCATTTCTTTCGAATTGTTCTAGTTTCTCCTTTGTCCATTTCTTTTTCTTGAGTACTCTACCCTTCTTGTCCATAGGAACTTCAACTCCTTGCATCAAAATAAACTAATTTTCTATTTCACACATTAGAAAATGTTCCATCCTTACCTTCCATTGATCGAATTCTTTAGCTTCATAGAGTTCATATGGAGGAGGCACATTGATGTCACATCCCAAATCAAAATTTGGCTCCTTCATCTTCTTTCTTCCCTCTAGTATGCTCTCTTGGTTATTAAGCCTCGAAGAGTGACCTTGCTCTAATACCACTTAACAACCAAGAGAGCATGCTAAAGGGAAGAAGGAAGATAAAGGAGATAAATTTTGATTTGGGATGGGACATCAATGTGCCTCCTCCATATGAACTTTATGGAGCTAAAGAATTTGATCAATGGAAGGTAAGGATGGAAAATTTTGGCAACTAGGTCAGGAGGACTAGACAGTTGGCAGGAAGTCCTGGTGGGTTAAGGATTGGACATCAAGCAGAGGATGTCCTTCGAGGATGGATAGGCTTGAAGGGGGAGGTGGGGGGGGTCAATATGGTCCTTCGTTTAAGGGGGAGATTGTGTGAGTATTGGGAATACAATCAAAGTCCCACATTGGTAAGACATGGAAAAGATCATGTGCTTATAAGATGAAAAGATATCTCCATTGATATGAGATCGTTTGGGTAAAGCCCAAAAATAAAACCATGAGGCCTTAGGTCTAAAGTGGACAATATCATACCATTATGGAGATATGTGGATCTTATAGGCACTAACAATTGGTTTCAGAGTCATGGTCCATGTCAAGCTATGAACCTTGAACGAAGGAAGTTGAGCTCCCATATCCGGATCAAGAGAACCAGACACAAGGTAGGAAGTCCAGTTGGGTCAGGAGGATCGAACAACTGGAAGGAAGTTCAGTTGGGCCAGAAGGGTTGGACAACTAGCAAGAAGTCCAACTGGGTCAGGAGGATCAGACAGTTGGCAGGAAGTTCTGGTGGGTTGAGGATCAGGCATCAAGCATAGGATGTCCTTCGATGATGGATAGTCTTGAGGGGGGGGGGTCAATATGATCCTTCATTTGAGGGGGAGATGTTAGGACCTCGGTGGCCGCTAGAGGAGGGGGGTGAATAGCGTCGTCGCTTGTTGATGGATTACGATAGCGTTCGTCTCTACAACACTTGTTAATGCAGCGGAATATATAATAACAAAAGTAAATACAACATAAGCACAAGAGACAATACGGTATAACATGGTTCAGAACCGAATGATTCATACTCCATGGATCGAGCTCAAACGAGCTCTAGCGATGTGTACAACATCACTAATCAAATAAACTCTTTCTCGATAACAAGTCGGAGGTGGAGAAACCTCGTACAATGTATTGCAATAGTAATAAAGATAAATACAAGCTAATACAAGTAAACTACATAAATACAAGTAAAGAAACACTTTACAATTGTGAACTTGGATGTTTGCTTTGTGATTGCTTGAGTTGCACTTGGATACCCCGAATTACAGCAGCAAATCACCTCAAAGTTGCTCAAGAAACCTTGCCAAAAATCCTCCCCATGAGCTATTGGTGCAACAATGGCCCAAGCATTTATATGTTTTGATATTTGGATAATCATCTAAGTTAGGCAATGCTTTGTGATCTAATTGTGAACATATTTAAGTGATAGGAAAATCCAAGTATGAAGACTTGGTAAAAGAAAAGTCCAAGTGTGATCTTGGCAAAGAGAAGTCTAAGGAAAGGTCTTGGCGGCGTAAGTCCAAGCATGTAGTCTTGGCGGCGTAAAGTCCAAGCAGTCCTTGGTAAAGGAAGACCAAAGGCAAGTCTTGGCGACATAAGTCCAAGCATGTAGTCTTGGCAGTGTAAAGTCCAAGCGTACTTTGGCAAAGAAGAAACCCAAAGCATGACAAAACCAAAGGAAGCTTTTGAAGGAAAGCGCATGGATGGAGTCGTGGACTCAGAGAAATCTTGGAAGCGCAAGGTTGATGGAGAAGCTAGAAGGTTAAGTCTAGGCTTAGGGTATGTTTTCAAGTATGAATTAGTCATACTTGGGTGTGCCAGTCGACTGGAACCTTGTGCCAGTCGAACTGGCCTTCAATATGCAGCATTGGAGGTCGGAGAACTGCTGGCAGTCGACTGGGATTTATCCCAGTCGAACTGATGATAGTCAACTTAGACTGAACTGCCTCATACAAGCTAGCAGTCGACTGCCACAAACAGAAAGGCTCGTAGCCGACTAGCTAGTCGGCTACGGGCAACATCAGTCGAACTGTTACTTTTGGCAGTCGATTGATAGCCCTCTTGTTGGTGATGACGACTGCGAATCCCACGAATCTGGCTCGCCAAAAGCCGTTAGTTGTGGCATCAATCGACTGATTAAGCACATCAGTCGACTGATGCACCTCCAATGAGAAAATGGGTCTCTTTCCTATAAAAAGAGGCCAAGGGGAGCAAGAAGAGGCTAATGTTTATATTATGATCATTCTCTCAAGCTCCTATAAATTTCCTAAGCTTTCTAAGTGTTTTAATTCCCCTCCTCCTCTCTAATCTTCATCTTCATCCTTTGTAAGAAGAGGAGGGTTTTATAAAAGAGAAAACTTCTTAGTGAAGATTGATTTGGGTCGATCCACCTTAAGGATCGCCGTGGAGTAGGAGCGTTATCTCCGAACCACGTAAAGGCTTCCTTGTTAGCGATTGTATTTGTTTGTCTTTTAATTCCATTTAGCTTCTTGTTTTTGCTTCCGCTAACCTTTTTGTAGAAATAAAAAAAGAGACTATTCACCCCCTCTAGCCTTCCAAGGATCCCCAACAAGTGGTATCAGAGCCCAGATTGCGTCGGAAGGTTTAACCATCAACCGGAGCATAATGGCATTTCAAGAGGGGTATAGCACGGTGAAGCCTCCTTTCTTCGACGACAACGACTTCGGCTATTGGAAAGGTAGGATGGAATACTACCTTATGAACGATATTGAAAATTGGTTTAGTGTTGTAGATGGATTCGAAAAGTCGATCGATGAACACAGAGCACCCATACCGACCAAGGATTGGATGAGGGACATGGGCAAGAAGGCTCAAGCTAATGCCAAAGCAACAACCACACTTCAATGTGGTTTGTCAAAAGAGCAACTAAGCAAAGTGGATCCTTTTGAATTGGCAAAGGAGCTTCGGGAGAAGCTAATTGAGCTCAACGAGGGATCGAAGGAAACAAGAAGAGCCAAGAGAGGTCTCTTAATAGGCCAACTCCAAAGCTTCACCATGAAGACCAACGAAACCGTGAGCTAAATGCACGGTTGCTTCAAGAAGGTAGTCAATGGACTACATGTGATAGGTGAAAAGGTCGAAAACCAAGACCTTGTGAGGTATGTACTCCAAGCCTTCCCTAGAACAACCTTGTGGGATTGAATGGTAGATGCCTATAAGGTCTCTAGGGATCTTTCTTTAGTTAAGATAGATGAACTTTTTTGTGAATTCGAGCTACATGAACATGCTAACACTTCTTCGAAAGAAAAAGGTATAGCTCTTGTTGTAGGAAAGAAGGATAAGAAGAAGAAGGAGAAGAAAGAAGTCTCTTCTTCATTCGAATCTGAGGAGGAGTCATCAAGTAGCGACGATGAGCTATCGACAAGTGAGGTAGCTCACTATGTAAAGAAATTTAGTGGGAAATCAAGGAAACTCACGAAGAAGGATGTGAGGAGGATGTTCCAATCCTCCAAAGGTAAAACCTCAACTAGTTTAATTTCTACATCTAACATAACTTGTTATGGTTGCAACAAGAAAGGGCATATCAAGCCAAATTGCCCAGAACAAAAGAAGGAGGAGAAGGAAAAGAAGAAGAAGGAGGCAATGGTGGCATAAACATGGGACACACTAAGCTTGGAGGACTCTTCCGATGATGAAGAAATGTGTCATGCCACCCGGAACCAAGCTCTCATGGCCTTGGAGGAGGAAGCCGGAAGCTCAAGTGAGGAGTCTTCATCCTCATCCTCAAGCGAGGAATCATCATCAAGTGATGATGATGTAAGAGACTCCTCTAGGATAGAGTTACTTTATAAAACCATTGCATGCCTTCAAAATGCCTTAAATAGATCAAAAACTAGAATTAAGGACTTAAAAGTAGAAATTAAGTCACTTAAAAATGTAGAACCGTCTTGTGATGATACATGTACACTTATGAATGAGAATGATGAACTTAGGAAGGAAATAGGTGATTTACATGCATGTTTAGAAAAGTTTACAAATGGGTCCAAATATCTTGATATGATTCTTAGGGACCAAAGGGCCATTTATAACAAGGCCGACATAGGATATAAGCCTAAGGAGAAAGAAGTAGCCTTCACCTCTCTAATTAGTAGAAAACCAACCATTAGAAGCAAGACTAAAAAGGCTTGGGTCCCCAAAAGTTATATAGTTAATGCTATCAGTCCTAAAATTTGGGTGTCTAAGGCTTACATTTTTCATGTTGTATAGGTTGAAGAACTAAGCTTATGGATTGTTGATAGTGGTTGCTCAAAACACATGACCGGTGATGAGAGAAAATTTTCCACCATCAACCACACTAGCAAGGGGAAGGTGTCTTATGGAAATAGTGGTAAACTTAAGATCCTAGGAAAAGACACAATTGAGGTATCCTCAAATCTTGCCATTCATAAAGTGTTATTAGTTAAAAATATGAAATTTAACTTGCTTAGTGTAAGTCAATTATGTGATGCCAATTTTGATGTTCAATTTGATTCTTTAAAATGCTTCATAAGACACAAAAATTTAAATGATTGCATGTTAGTAGGTTTTAGGAAATCAAATATATACTATGTTGATTTATCCTATGCTACTAATGTTTCTACTAAGTGTCTTATTGCAAAAGAAGAAGAGAGTTGGCTTTGGCATAGGAGGCTAGGGCACATCAATATGAAGAACATTGCCAAAATAGCCAAAATGAAGTTAGTCAAGGGGTTGCCAAAAGTCAAGTATCTCAAGGACAAAATGTGTGATGCATGCCAAGAGGGGAAGCAATCAAAATCATCACACAAAGGTAAAACTTTACTTAGTACTGCTTTACCTTTAGAACTATTGCATATGGATTTATTTGATTGTCATAATACTCCTTCCATGATTGGTAGTAAACATTGTTTAGTGATAGTAGATGATTTATCTAGATTTACTTGTGTATTTTTCATGAAACATAAGGATGAAACCCTAGGAATAATCATAGGATTTAGCAAGAGAGTAGAAAATGAATGAAAACTCAAAATCAACCGGATCTGTAGTGATCATGGTGGAGAATTTGAGAATTCTAACTTCTCAAACTTTTGCCTAGAACAAGGGTACAAGCACGAATTTTCTTGTCCTAGAACACCCCAACAAAATGGAGTTGTGGAAAGAAAAAATCATGCCATACAAAAAGGGGCTAGGACTATGCTTAATGCATATTCTTTACCTAGCTACTTGTGTTGGGATGTATACTGAAAGCCTAGCTCTTTTGTATGAACATTTTTATTTTGAAATAAGAATCACATGATCATTGTTTGCACTTTATATTTATTATATGTGTGCATATTGTCTAATACTTTACATTGTAGATAACATGGTGCTTGGTGTGACACAGAAGATCATGTTATCAGTCTCTTGTAGAATATAAGTAGAGGCTCACAACCAAGATGGTTTTGGACAAACCATTGGCATGATTGTGGTGTAGCTTGGTATTGTTTTGTCTTGAACATAGAGTTACACTAGTACACTTAGGTGTATTGAGCAGGACCGACATAGAGGTAATTTAATTTATTGCTGACTACATAATTGAATCGGACCTCGGATATTATGTTGTACATGCTCTTAATCCCGATATAATAATGGGCACATGTACTTAGTATTTATTTCTTTGATTTACCAAAGGGTGAGATTTATATGGATTAAATCAATATGCCCGGTAAGTTGGGAAATGATATTATTTACATGGTGTACCGTTAATTATATGAGGAAATTGTGTCCTACATATTAGGTTGATGATGTCCCCTTGAGGAGCTCATAAGGTTCATCATGTAAACCCTGCAGGTTGACTTAGTCAACATGATGATAAGGTTGAGTGGTACTACTCGAGGAATTAGATGTTAATTTATTGATGGTCAGTAAATCAATTATTTGACGGACATTCGATATCTTAAACACGGGGAGATGGATGTACAAATAATGTATTGAGCCCATATTAATTTATGGGGGTTGGTGAGGTAATTCAATGATGATCCTCTAGTGGAATGGAACATCATTGATGGATCAAGTTTGTGTAGTTCCGATCCATCGGGTGGCCAAGATCCAACTCCTCCTCATGGTCCCTATCTTAGCCTAATATAAACCTCATGGATCCTAGATCCAATGATGGAAAACAAAACTTTAGATCCGACGGTGGAGATTAAATCTCTAGATCCGATGGTTGAGATTAAATTCCTAGAATCGACGGTTGAGATTAAATCTCTAGATCCGACGGTTAAGATTAAATCTCTAGATCCGAAGGTTGAGATTAAATCCCTAGAACCAACGGTGGAGATTAAAACAAGGCTTAAGCCTAACTCTATAAAAGGAGGCTTAAGGTGGGCGGCAAGAATGGTTGTTTTTGGAGATTAGGGTTTTGCCTATCATTAGCTTGGGCGACAAGAAATCCTAGGGAGATTAGGGTTTGGTTGGGCGGCTAGGGTTTGGAAGGTGGAGTGGGCGGCAATAATAGGAGAGGTTCTCTTCTTCTTCCTAAGGGGTTGCCGGCACCTATCTCTCTTCCCTCTACCTTGGTCGGGGCTTAACCTATTCCTCTTCTCCTCTTCACTCCATCTAGGGCCGGCGACACAAAGGAGCTAGGGATTGTTCCCTTGTTTGGTTCCTTGGTTGGCCATCTTGTTCTCTCTTTTCTTGGGGCCGGCGGCATCAAGCTTTTGTGGCTTGGTGGTTGGCTCAAGCAAGAAGGGAAGGAGAATTCTTCTTTATTTTGATTGAAGAAGATCTAGGAAGCTTCAACTTGTGGAGGATCTTCGCCCACACGAAGTCTACAAGGAGGTTAGGACATACGATAGAAGATCGAGAGGTATAAAAGTTTTATTATCGATCTTTTCATGTTCTTATTAATATGTTTGTATGTGTTGATTATACATGTCTACATCCATATGAATTTGTATAATCATGGACCCCAAAGATAAACACAAAAACCGGCGATCCGTCTGTCGTCTATTCCGCGGCTAACCGACTAGAAGAGTTTTGTCGCTTGAACAACTAGTTTGTTCAAGCGATCGCTCAAGTCGTTAGCACGATGATGAATTGGTTGAGTTTGGGAAACTCATCCCATCTGAATTAGTTTTCATTAGTGAAAATTTTAATCCGGGGAAATGGGAGCCGATGAGCCTCCGAGCATGCCATAAAAATGGTATCAGAGCCAGGTTTCCGATTTTGTGTGTTTTGAATTCGGTTACTTTCATGCACTTATCATTTATTGTGTATGCCGGATGATAGTAGGATGTGCGTAGGATAACTTTTTGGTTGCAGGCATAAGTTCCAACTATTATGGCTATATATGTGTGTATGTGATTGCATGTGTGTGTGATTGTATATTATTTGAATCCTCGGGGTTGACGAGGCTAAATTAGTATTTAATTTTTATAATTAAATACGACATTGTTTAGCCACTCATTTTAGTTTACTTTCGATCTAGATTATTTGTACACTCTTTCATGGAGTATAGGATTGATGGATGTAAATTAAAATAGTTTATCTTGGCTCGGATCTCTTTGGTGACTTATGCACGGGAAAAGGTGGAGCGGACGAGGTGGCGACACGACGGGACGCATATTGGAGAACAATGCCATAATTGTTGGGAAAATTCTTTTTTTTTTCCATATTTATTGCTGATTTGTTTTATATGCATGTTGTGTGTGCTTGAAAATTCCTCACTGCCAATTTACTAAGTGGGAGAGGGACATTTTAATTAATTCCCGCGGCCTCCATTACAATTTGACGTGTGATACAACAAACTTGTGCGTCGGCTCTGAGTGCCTTCCTCCCCATCGGATGAGTTTGTTTGCGGATCACTAGGTCAAATAATGGTTATAGGAAATTATTTAGGAGTGTGTGTACTTCCCCATCGATAAGGCACATAATCCGAGATAATTCCCTTAGTATCGTGTAATGGTGCACACTTAGATGCAAATAAAAAGTATCCTCCCCATCGGAGTCACTGCTTTTATTTGTAGGGCCAAAGAGGAACCAACTATTAATTTTATTTGTCAAAAAGTAAGGTTGAAAAGATAATAAAATTAAAGGGTTAAACCTCCTCTTATAAATGTAGAATTCGTATACGTCCACACTATCGTGGCATGCGATATTCTCGGTGTTTTGAGGTGTTGGTTGATTTTGAAATTTTATTCTTTGAGGAATCAATGATATTTGAAATTTAATATTTTGATCATTGAGATTCTTAAGATTTTCAAATGGCTTTCAACCCACTTGTTGTGATATTGAAAGAAAATAAACTTACCGGAACAAATTATATTGATTGGAAAAGAAATTTGGATATTGTCTTAACTGCAGAGTACAAATTTGTACTCTTCGAGGTCTGTCCTCCTAAGCCCACCGATGACTCTGATGAAAAGGAGAAAGAGAGTTATAAGAAATGGATCAAGGCAGATGAGATGGCGCGGTGTTATATTTTGGCATCTATGTCAAATGTGCTACAACATCAGCATCAGGCCATGGCCACGACTTATGACATGATGCTCAATCTCAAGGAACTTTTTGGACATCAGAGTAGGGCGGCCAGATAGGAGGCTATGAGGAACTTGATGACGACCACCATGATCGAGGGAACATCCGTCAGGGATCATGTTCTCAAGATGATGGCTCATTTGAATGAGATGGAAGTCCTCGGAGCTGAGATCGATGGGGAAACCCAGGTCGATATCATTCTCCAGTCTCTGCCTAGGAGTTTTGAGGAGTTCCACCTCAACTACAACATGAACAAGAGGTTGTATTCGTTGGCGGAGCTTCTGACAGAACTCCAAGCGGCAGAGGGGCTTTTTCGTCAAAGCGCTCAAGCCATGGTTGCTCAGAAGGTTTCTACTTCTAAACCGAAAGGGAAGAAGAAGAAGAAGCAAGGTGGAGCAAAGAAACTGGTAGTAGGACCTTAGGCAGGAGTGAAGAAGCCAAAAGGCAAATGCTTCACTTGCAAGCAGACTGAACATTGGAAGGCGGACTGTCCTCGCCGAAAGAACAAAGGTATATCTTCTTGTTTAGTTGTTGAAACATGTTTAGCGGTGTTATCTACCAGTACCTGGTGTGTAGATACAGGAGCCATTGATCATGTCTGCAATACTTTGTAGGGGTTCTAGGAAACCCGACGACTAGCTGAGGGAGAGATTACCGTCTTCATGGGCAATGCTTCAAAGGTGGCGGCTATTGTAGTGAGAGACGTTTATTTATCTTTTGATAGGAATAAAGTTTTGGTTTTGAGAAATTGTCTTTATGTACCTACTTTTAGAAAGAATCTAATTTCAGTTTCTAAATTGTTTCTGGATGGATATTCTATTTCTTTTAATGACAAAGTTGTTATAAAAAGGAATAGGGAGATTATTTGTTCTGGTACATTGGTTGGCAATTTGTACACTCTTGAACCGAAAACTCCCACGATGCATATAGAAGTGAATAACTCATCTTCTAAGTCTAATAAGAGAAAAGAACCTTCGAAAATGAACCAGACATATCTTTGGCACCTAAGACTTGGTCATATTAACCTGAGTAGAATTCAAAGGTTGATAGCTGATGGACCCTTGGGTTTATTAGTGGTGGAAGATCTCCCAACCTGCGAGTCTTGCTTCGAAGGTAAGATGACCAAGAGGCCTTTTAAGGCGAAGGGGTATAGAGCCAAAGATGTATTGGAATTGGTTCATTCTGATTTGTGCGGTCCTATGTCTATCCAGGCTAGAGGTTTGAATACTTTGTCTCTTTTATAGACGATTATTCAAGGTATGGATACATTTACTTGATGCGCCGCAAGTCTGAATGCTTTGACAGGTTCAAAGAATTCAAGGCTGATGTGGAGAACCGTCAAGGTAAAAGTATCAAGACACTACGATCTGATCGTGGTGGCGAGTATCTCTTGGGAGAGTTTAGGAGTTACTTATCAGAGGCTGGGATTCAATCCCAATTGTCCGCACCTGGCACACCACAGCAGAATGGTGTGGCGGAGTGAAGGAATAGGACTCTTATGGAGATGGTCAGATCGATGATGAGTTATTCTGAGTTACCTGATTCGTTCTAGGGGTTTGCTCTGGAAACGACAGCACACATTCTGAACTTAGTTCCATCTAAGTCAGTACCCTCTACTCCCATTGAATTGTGGACTGGGCGAAAGCCTAGTCTAAGACATATTCAGATTTGGAGTAGTCCAGCACATGTGCTGAAGGGAGATGCTGGTAAGTTGGAATCTTGTACAGAAGTATGCTTGTTTGTTGGCTACCCTAAGGGAATGAAGGGTGGTTTGTTCTATAGTCCTAGAGATCAGAAGGTGATCGTGAGTACGAATGCCAGATTTCTAGAGGAGGACTATGTGATGAACCACAAGCCCACGAGTAGAATTGTTTTTGAGGAGTTGACAGGGGAAGTCCCGACTTCAGTACCATCGGTACAAGAGGAAATATCACAAGTCACTGCACCGCGTGTCACAGAGCATACACAGGAGGCACCTCGTCGTAGTGGGAGGGTTGTTAGACAACCTGTGAGATTCATGTTCTTGGGAGAGTCTTCGAACTTAGTCCCTGGTAAACATGAACCTGATCCCTGGACATATGATGAGGCACTCCAAGATAGAGATGCGGTATCTTGGCAAACAGCGATGAATTTAGAGATAGAATCCATGGATTCTAATCATGTCTGGGAGCTAGTAGAACCACCCGATGGTGTGAAAGCCATTGGATGCAAGTGGATCTACAAGAGAAAGAGAGGAGTAGACGAGAAGGTTGAGACCTTCAAAGCTAGGCTTGTTGCGAAAGGGTATACTCAGAAAGAGGGTATCGATTATGAGGAGACTTTTTCACCGGTAGCTATGCTTAAGTCTATCCGGATTCTCTTATCTATTGCTGCTCATGAGGATTATGAGATTTGGCAAATGGATATCAAGACAGCTTTCCTTAACGGAAGTCTTGAGGAAAACATCTATATGAAGCAACCAGAGGGATTCATTGCAAAGGGAAAAGAGCATCTTGTGTGTAAGCTTAATCGGTCCATTTATGGATTGAAGCAAGCTTCTAGATCTTGGAACATCCGCTTTGATGAGGTAATCCAGTCATATGGATTTATTCAAAGTCTGGATGAGCCTTGTGTATACAAGAGATGTGATAGAAACATAGTGGTATTTCTTGTACTATACGTAGATGACATTTTGTTAGTTGGCAACAATATTAGAGTATTATCAGACGTAAGGGTATGGTTGTTCAAACAGTTTGATATGAAGGACTTGGGAGAAGTGGGACACATCCTTGGGATCAAGGTGATAAGGGATCGCAAGAAAAGGATGTTGTGCTTATCTCAAGATTCATACATTGACACTATCCTTGCTCGTTTTAGCATGCAGAACTCCAAGAAAGGTTTTCTACCTTTTAGGCATGGAGTACCTTTATCTAAAGAGATGTGTCCCAAAACATCAAAGGAGATAGAGGAGATGAAGGCGGTTCCTTATGCTTCGGCAGTAGGAAGCCTCATGTATGCTATGCTATGTACGAGACCAGATATCTGCTTTGTTGTGGGCATGGTTAGCAGATATCAGAGTAATCCTGGACATGGACATTAGACTGCGGTAATGCATATATTGAAGTACCTGAGAAGGACTAGGGATTATATGCTGGTTTACCGGGCAGATTAATTAGTCCCTGTGGTTTACACGGATTCTGATTTCCAATCAGATAGGGACAACAGTAAGTCTACCTCGGGGTTTGTGTTTACTTTTGGAGGTGGAGCCATAGTATGGAGGAGTGTCAAGCAGAAATGCGTGGCGGACTCTACCATGGAAGCTGAGTATGTGGCAGCCTGTAAGGCAGCCAAGCTGTATGGCTCAGGAACTTCTTGATGGAATTGGATGTGATTCCTGGTTTGCCCAGAACTATCACAATTTATTGTGATAACAGTGGTGCAGTTGCAAACTCGAAGGAACCACGAGCCCATAAGGCGAGTAAACACATAGAGCGCAAGTACCACCTGATACGAGAGATCGTAAAGCGAGGAGAAGTAGCTGTCGCCAAGATTGCATCAGAGGATAACCTGGCGGATCAATTCACTAAGGCCCTTCCAGCGAAAGCGTTTGATAGGCATGTGGAGGACATGGGGATCAGATGTATGGAAGTATGATGACAACATAGTCTTTTATTATAAGTGGGAGATTGTTGGGATGTATATTGAAAGCCTAGCTCTTTTGTATGAACATTTTTATTTTGAAATAAGAATCACATGATCATTGTTTGCACTTTATGTTTATTATATGTGTGCATATTGTCTAATACTTTACATTGTAGATAACATGGTGCTTGGTGTGGCACAGAAGATCATGTTATCAGTCCCTTGTAGAATATAAGTAGAGGCTCACAACCAAGATGGTTTTGGACAAACCATTGGCATGGTTGTAGTGTAGCTTGGTATTGTTTTATCTTGAACATAGAGTTACACTAGTACACTTAGGTGTATTGAGCAGGACCGACATAGAGGTAATTCAATTTATTGCTGACTACATAATTGAATCGGACCTCGGATATTATGTTGTACATGCTCTTAATCCCGATATAATAACGGGCACGTGTACTTAGTATTTATTTCTTTGATTTACCAAAGGGTGAGATTTATATGGATTAAATCAATATGCCCGGTCAGTTGGGAAATAATATTATTTACATGGTGTGCCATTAATTATAGGAGGAAACCGTGTCCTACATATTAGGTTGATGATGTCCCCTTGAGGAGCTCATAAGTTTCATCATGTAAACCCTGCAGGTTGACTTAGTCAACATGATGATAAGGTTGAGTAGTACTACTCGAGGAGTTAGATGTTAATTGATTGATGGTCAGTAAATCAATTAATTGACGGACATTCGATATCTTAAACACGGGGAGATGGATGTACAAATAATGTATGGAGCCCATATTAATTTATGGGGGTTGGTGAGGTAATTCAATGATGATCCTCTAGTGGAATGGAACATCATTGATGGATCAAGTTTGTGTGGTTCCGATCCATCGGGTGGCCAAGATCCAACTCCTCCTCATGGTCCCTATCGTAGCCTAATATAAACCTCATGGAGCCTAGATCCAATGATGGAAAACAAAACTCTAGATCCGACGGTGGAGATTAAATCTCTAGATCCGACGGTTGAGATTAAATCTCTAGATCCGACGGTTGAGATTAAATCCCTAGAACCGACGGTTGAGATTAAATCTCTAGATCCAACGGTTGAGATTAAATCTCTAGATCCGACGGTTGAGATTAAATCCCTAGAACCAACGGTGGAGATTAAAACAAGGCTTAAGCCTAACTCTATAAAAGGGGGCTTAAGGTGGGCGGCAAGAATGGTTGTTTTTGGAGATTAGGGTTTTGCCTATCATTAGCTTGGGCGGCAAGAAATCCTAGGGAGATTAGGGTTTGGTTGGGTGGCTAGGGTTTGGAAGGTGGAGTGGGCGGCAACAATAGGAGAGGTTCTCTTCTTCTTCCTAAGGGGTTGCCGGCACCTATCTCTCTTCCCTCTACCTTGGTCGGGGCTCAACCTATTCCTCTTCTCCTCTTCACTCCATCTAGGGCCGGTGGTACAAAGGAGCTAGGGATTGTTCCCTTGTTTGGTTCCTTGGTTGGCCATCTTGTTCTCTCTTTTCTTGGGGCCGGCGGCATCTAGCTTTTGTGGCTTGGTGGTTGGCTCAAGCAAGAAGGGAAGGAGAGTTCTTCTTTCTTTTGATTGAAGAAGATCTAGGAAGCTTCAACTTGTGGAGGATCTTCGCCCACACGAAGTCTACAAGGAGGTTAGGACATACGATAGAAAATCGAGAGGTATAAAAGTTTTATTATCGATCTTTGCATGTTCTTATTAATATGTTTGTATGTGTTGATTATACATGTCTACATCCATATGAATTTGTATAATCATGGACCCCGAAGATAAACACAAAAACCGGCGATCCGTCCGTCGTCTATTCCGCGGCTAACCGACTAGAAGAGTTTTGTTGCTTGAACAACTAGTTTGTTCAAGCGATCGCTCAAGTCGTTAGCACGACGACGAATTGGTTGAGTTTGGGAAACTCATCCCATCCGGATTAGTTTTCATTAGTGAAAATTTTAATCCGGGGAAATGGGAGCCGATGAGCCTCCGAGCATGCCATCAACTTGTGGGCGGAAGCAGTCAACACCGCTTGCTATATCCAAAATAGGATTTTAATTCATAGGTTTTTAGGAAAACCCCCATTTGAATTATGGAATGGTACAATTCCAACAATTCACTATTTTAAGGTCTTTGGATGCAAAGTCTATATTTTAATCACCAAAGACAACCTAGGTAAATTTGAGTCCAAAGAGGATGAGGGAATCTTAGTTGGATACTTATCCACTAGTATAGGGTATAGAGTTTATAATAAAAGAACTCAAAAGATTGAGGAATCTTCAAATGTCAAATTTGATGAAACCTCTAACACATACCCTAGGAAATTTCCCATTGATGATGATATCAATGATAAAAATCAAGAAATTATCTAAAAATTTCAAGATTTAACTTTAGGGGGTAATGATCAAGGGGGAGAGTTAAATCAAGGGGGAGTAAGATGTGATTCCGATGATGAAAGAAGGGTTGAGGATAATCATGATCAAAATCAATTTAATACACCTCCTAGAACAATAAGAGTTCATCAAAATCACCCTATAGATCAAATTGTAGATGAATTATCTCAAGGTGTTAGGACTAGGTCATTTCATAGAGATCCCTCTAGTCATATAGCACTAATCTCTCAAATTGAGCCCAAAACATTCAATGATGCATTACTTGATCCGGATTGGATTTTAGCAATGCAAGATGAATTGGCTCAATTTGAAAGGAGACAAGTATGTGAGTTAGTTCCTAGACCTAATGACAATACCATCATTACTACAAGATGGATCTTTAGGAACAAACTAGATGATCAAGGCAATATCACTAGGAATAAGGCAAGGTTAGTTGCAAGGGGCTTCAATCAAGTTGAAGGACTTGATTATGATGAAACATATACCCCGGTTGCTAAGTCAGAGTCCATTAGAATCCTATTAGGATATGCCTCTTACATGGGTTTTAAACTCCATTAAATGGATGTAAAGTCGGCATTCCTAAATGGGTTCATTAAGGAGGAAGTATATGTAGAACAACCTCCCAGGTTTGAAAGTATAGACTATCCAAACCATGTATTCAAGCTTAAAAAGGCTTTATACAGTTTGAAACAAGCTCCCCGGGCTTGGTATGAAAGATTATCATCTTTCTTGGTCAAGTAGACCAAACTCTCTTCAATAAATCAATGTATAAGGACATCTTTGTAGCCCAAGTGTATGTAGATGACATTATCTTTGAGTCAACAAATAATGAGCTCCTTCAAGACTTCATCAAAAATACGGAGAATGAGTTTGAGATGAGTCTAGTTGGGGAACTAAATTTTTTCCTAGGTCTACAAGTCAAACAAACAAATGAAGGAATTTATATATACCAAACCAAATATGCTAAGGAAATAATTAAGAAATTTGATTTGGAAAATGGTAAAGTAGTGTCAACCCCAATGGCAACTAATACAAAAATTGATAATGATCATGAAGGAAAACAAATTGACCTTACACTCTATAGGAGTATGATTGGTAGCCTTTTGTACCTAACCACTAGTAGACCCGATATATTATTTGCAGTAGGTATGTGTGCAAGGTATCAATCATGTGCCAAAGAGTCCCATTTAGTGGTCGTAAAAAGAATCTTAAGGTATATCAAGGGCACACTAAATGTAGGACTTTGGTACCCTAGGACTAAGTCTTTTGATTTGATTGGTTACACCGACTCCGACTATGCCGGTTGCAAGTTGGATCGGAAGAGTACTAGTGGTGGATGTCAATTTCTTGGATCCTCCCTAGTGAGTTGGAGTAGTAGAAAGTAACCTTGTGTTGCTTTGTCAACCACCGAGGCCGAATATCTGGCTATGGGTGGTTGTGTGGCTCAATTACTTTGGATGAGACACACATTAGAAGATTATTAGCTACACTACTCCAATGTCAAAGTCTATTTTGATAATGTGAGTACCATAAATTTGACCAAAAATCCGGTATATCAGTTATGACTAAGCACATTGAAGTGAAGCATCACTTCATTAGGGATCATGTGGCTAAGGGGGACATTGAACTTAATTACATAGAATCTAAGTCCAACCTAGTTGACATATTCACCAAGGCTCTCCCCGAAGCGGAATATTCATCACTTAGGAGAGAACTTGGAATGTGCTTAGTAGAATAAGAGGTCTAGGTTTGCATAATCCTATAGAAATTCTAGGTTTTATACCTTTAAGCATCTCACAAAACACCTAAGAAACCATGATTTTTGTATTGAGCCACTTAGACAACATGTGAGATGTTAGGAAGATGCACTTGGTTCATCATACTTGTTATGATGCATTACTATGAACCAAAGTGACATCTAGAGACATTAATCCTTCATTGGACCAATCATTGAGAAGGCTTATGCACAATTGATGAGCATATAGCTCCAAGAATATGATTGGAAATGTCAAATAAAATATAATTTAAACTATGTTTATCATACTTTGAAAAACAATTTTCAATTGATAAGCAAAAGTGATACAAAGCTTGCAAAAATGTCATAACTTTTGCTAAATCTCGAGTTTGTGTCAATACCAAAATCTAGAAGTGACATATTTTAAAAATCATTTTTCCGTAATAGGAAATGATCTAACAAAGTTGACCACAAAATTTCATAATTCTTTTTATCTTTATTGAAGTAATTATACTTTTTCCAATCTAGCCAGAAAACCTATCAGACTAATAGCAGTCGACTGGCGTTTATCGCCAGTTCGACTATTACGCCTTTCCCCGAATCGGGCTCACCCGGTTCACTGCCAGTTTGACTGCTATTTATGACAGTCATTGTCACGCATAGAAGCGTTCGTATCCGATGGGCCAGTTTGACTGGTAAACGGCAGTCGACTGATGTCGCGGGTTTTAGGGTTATCCCACCCGTTCGACTCGCCAAAAACCCGAACTCCCCTCTTCTTCTTCTTCCGACGACCATTTCCGTCGTGATCCTCTCGCCTCCTTCTCCCTTTTTTTTCGGCGATCTCACCGATCGGTGCTCATGTTTGAAGGCTTCTTCGACTCGAGGACCCCCTCATCTCACCATTTCACACCCTAATCTCCACCACAACCCATTCCTTGGGTTAGGGCTTTGTGGAACCTAGACTCCGGCACCATTCTTTAGTCATTCACCATGCATCCTAGGTAAACCCTGACCCCTGCTCATAGTTTGGTTGTTTATCTATTTTTGCTTCACTAACCATTGTGTTTTTGTTTATTTTTGTGATGCATTCATTATCATCATGAATTCTTGACCTATATTGTTCCTTTTTTCCTTTCAATCCGCACATTTAGAGCTAAGCATTTTGCATCTAAGCGTACCCGATTACCACCGGTCAACGAGGGCCCGTCGAACCCTCCACCCACGACCGATCCTAGGTTTCCAAATTCAACACTTGAACATGCATTCAATAAAAAAAAATTTCAACTCATCCCTCCTCGATCATTAGACCCAAAATTTATTAAGGACAACTGCTTCGACATTGTCCAGATTATCCAATTCTACAATCTGGAGTCCTTGGTATTTTGTGACCACCCGGTCAATATTACCCTACTTTCTGAGTTTTTTAACAACTTGCGACTGGCTAGGGAGGGCTTGAGGTATCAGACTTGCGTTTCTCAATGCGATCTGGATTTCAACCCCTAGATTTGGACGGATTTTCTCGGATGTCGCCCTTCCGAGAATGAGTTCATCTTTTATCCTTCTTGGAGTGAGCCACTTCCACCTCCCTTCGAGGATATCTCTCTAGACTCACTTCATACTCTCTTCTACAAATCTCCTCGTCCTCTAAATACTAATCTTTTCCAATCCCAAGACCTTTCTGCTCCTGACAATGTCCTTTATAAGGTCATTGCTCATTGAATTCTTCCGATAGTTACACGTGGGATGGCTTTAGTTTTACTTGTTCACTTCTTCCTTATGCATATATTCCATCAAAGTTTAGATATCAACATTGGTCTCAACACCTTCCATTGCATTACTCATTTCATCAGGCCAAACAATGGGAAGGTCCATATGCCATTTGGTAATGTACTTACTTAGTGGCTAGGTTCCGTCGGCATCGATGTGTCCAAGGGGGTCATTAGGCCCATGACCAAGAAATATGACCAGATGAATGCTTGGAGCTTCTCTTTGGCGGGCTTGAAGCCCCATGAGGGGTCCATTATCTGGGACCCTACACGATGGCCAGCAGACGGTGCTCCAGCACCGGAGGGTGCCACTTCTACGGATGTTGCTGCTATGGGTGTCGCTGCAGAGGATGCTGCTGCAGGCGATGCCATTATGCCGGACTTAGATTTCATAGCTCGCTTCAATGCCTTTGCAAAGAGGATGGATGCGCACCTTGAGGAGCTTCATTTGGGGCACCAGGAGCTCCTCTCCCTGGTGAGTAGGATGCACCGACAGTAACAGGACATTCTGGCGATTCTCCGCCCTCCTGCACCTGGACATCCGCCTCCTCACGATGGTTCGTCGTCCGTACCGATGGATGCTGATGATGACGATCTCTAGATAGCCTGTGTTTTGTATTTTGTTTTGGCCATATGTATAGCACTAACTCGGACCTTTGTTAGTAACTTTTTATTTAATGAAATGGAGTTGTTTTTAGTTCATCTCTATTCGTGTCTATATTACTATTGGTTGATATTTTAAAGTTTAGGAATTGAACACATATTACTAAGTGATTTTGAAAACCTTTATTGTAATCCTAGTTAAGAATATTGATACGATACAATCCAATTTTTTTTTCATATTTTTATCATTTTGAATCTTGTGTCAATTCATTAATTTGATGAGCATAATTTTAGTCTAATATTTTTCACATGTTATATTAGACATAAATAATGTGTATGTCGAGTTTCATGATTTTTGGACATCCACGGAATTACCTACGTGTTTTTAAATCTCGATCAAAACTCGATTCAGAGTTGTCTAATATCACGATCGTTATTAAATGATCGCAATGCCTAGCTGACTGATGACAATATTAGTCGAACCAGTGACACTGTTTTGGGATGGAAAACTATTTTCATCATTTAAATGTCCAATTTTGAATATTATATCTCCATACTATGATTCCCACAGTATATAAATGATAACTTGTATGGAAAGAAAGATTGCATTTATGCGTCGGTTTAGGGGGAGCTACATCCCTAAAATCTATACTTATTGGTACAAAGTTAGGAAATATTTGCCTATTCTATTGTTTATACTTTGCTTCACATGTTATTCACACATCATGAACGATGTCTTGGATTAAGGGGGAGTCTCATATCGATCTTATACCTTAGTTCAAGATATGTCATATTTAATTCTTTCATGAACTTATTGTTGTATGAATTCTTCTCTTTTTTGATGTATGTCAAAGGGGGAGAAGGAATGTTTAAGTTAGAATTCATATTGAAAATATGATTATGTGCATGTGTTAAAGACCTAACTTAAATGATTGACAAACATCAAAAAGGGGGAGATTGTTGGTGCAACAATGCCCCAAACATTTATATGTTTTGATGTTTGGATAATCATCTAAGTTAGGCAATGCTTTGTGATCTTATTGTGAACATGTTTAAGTGACAAGAAAATCCAAGTATGAAGACTTGGTAAAAGAAAAGTCCAAGTGTGATCTTGGCAAAGAGAAGTCCAAGGAAAGGTCTTGGCGGCGTAAGCCCAAGCATGTAGTCTTGGCGGCGTAAAGTCCAAGCAGTCCTTGGCAAAGGAAGACCAAAGGCAAGTCTTGGCGGCATAAGTCCAAGTATGTAGTCTTGGCAGCGTAAAGTCCAAGCGTACTTTGGCAAAGAAGAAATCCAAAGCATGATAAAATCGAAGGAAGCTTTTGAAGGCAAGCGCATGGATGGAGTCGTTGACTCAGAGAAATCCTGGAGGCACAAGGCTGATGGAGAAGCTAGAAGGTTAAGTCTAGGCTTAGGGTATGTTTTCAAGTATGAATTAGTCATACTTGGGGTGTGCCAGTCGAACTGGCCTTCAATATGCAGCATTGGAGGTCGGAGAACTGCTGGCAGTTGACTAGGAGTTATCCTAGTCGAACTGATGGTAGTCGACTCAGACCAGACTGCCGCATACAAGCTAGCAGTCAACTGCCATTATTGGAAATCGACTACCATGAACAGAAAGGCTCATAGCCGACTAGCCAGTCGGCTACGGGCAACATCAGTTGAACTGCTACTTTTGGCAGTCGACTGATAGCCCTCCCGTTGGCGATGATGACTATGAATCCTGTGAATCCGGCTCGCCAGAAGATGTTAGTTGCAACATCAGTCGACTGATGAAGCACATCAGTCGACTGATGGACCTCCAATGGGAAAATGGGTCTCTTTCCTATAAAAAGAGGCCAAGGGGAGCAAGAAGAGGCTAATGCTTATATTCTGATCATTCTCTCAAGCTCCCACAAATTTCCTATGCTTTCTAAGTGTTTTAATTCCCCTCCTCTCTAATCTTCATCTTCATCCTTTGTAAGAAGAGGAGGGTTTTGTAAAAGAGAAAGATTCTTAGTGAAGATTGATTTGGGTTGATCCACCTTAAGGATCGCCGTGGAGTAGGAGCGTTATCTCCGAACCACGTAAAGGCTTCCTTGTTAGCGATTGTATTTGTTTGTCTTTTAATTCCATTTAGCTTCTTGTTTTTTCTTCCTCTAACCTTTTTGTAGAATTCGAAAAAGAGGCTATTCACCCTCCTCTAGCCTTCCAAGGATCCCCAACACGAGCTACTTTTATAACCAGCATTCGGGCTAGATTTTCGCGTAGCAGTCGACTAATCGGGACCATCAGTTGATTGCTCCTGTAGCCATTATCTCACAACGGCATGAGCCACGTCCGATAAGTTCCAATGGATAGAACATCAGTCGACTGATCATGCCCATCAGTCGACTGATCGAGCCTTCACTCGACTACCAAATCCTAACAGTCAACTCAGGAAGCTTCTATGCTCGAATTCCCGATCATTAGTCAATTGATCTCCAAATCAATCGACTGCTCAACCCAGCAGTTGAACTCCTGTTGACTCACACCAGTCGACTGACTATAATATCAGTCGACTGATAACCTCATCCATGAGATTTTAACCCCAAGTATGGTGTCCCCATACTTGCTAGACCACCCTTAGCCTAGACCTAAGCCTTATTGCCATCTCTATCAGCCTCACGCCTATCGGATCCCTCTAAGTCATCCATCACTTGTTCATCCATACGCTAGCCTTCAGGTGCTTCCATCAGCTATTGTCATGCCAATGTGGTCTACACCGCCAAAGCACATTGGGTTTACAATGCCAAGACTCCACTTGGACTTTACGCTGCCATCCATTGGATTTATGCTGCCAAGACTCCACCCTTGGACTTTACGCCGCCAATATTCCCCTTGGACTTCTCAATTGCCAAGACTTAAGCTTGGACTTTCCCTTGCCAAGACTCATGCTTGGACTTTCCTTGCCAACCCATGTTGGACTTTCCATGCCAAGACTCAAGCTTGGACTTTTCATGCTAAGTACACAAGACTTGGACTTCTCCCATGACAATGGTGAAACCATCGTCAAACATCAAATATGACCTGGATCGATTTCACCAACAATCTCCCCAATACATTGTCAGACATCAATGTCAAAATCAAAATACTACTCGAGTCAAACTCGAGTCTGGTCAATCGTGACCTAGGCCGATTGCACCAATAGGACTTTCCCTTGCCAAGACTCATGCTTGGACTTTCCTTACCAACCCATGTTGGACTTTCCATACCAAGACTCAATCTTGGACTTTTCATGCCAAGTACATAAGACTTGGACTTCTCCCATGACAATGGTCAAACCATCGTCAAACATAAAATATGACCTGGATCGATTGCACCAACAATCTCCCCAATACATTGTCAGACATCAATGTCAAATATCAAAATACTACTCGAGTCAAACTCGAGTCTGGTCAATTGTGACTTAGGTCGATTGCACCAACAATCTCCTCCTTTTTGATGTTTGCCAAAAACCAAATTCCTTTGAGTTAGGCCCCTAACTCAAATTCCCTTACCAATTTTTCCAAATTGGTAATTCTAATATTCTCCCATTAATTCTCCCCCTTTTGATATACATCAAAAAAAGTTCTCCCCAAGGAGGTCAATGTCTCATATCCCAATAAGATCTTACAATCTCTCCCTTGGTCCAAAAACATCTAGGATTCCTACAATCTTCCTAGTGATAAGTCTCATATCACTTAATAGAGGCAATCCTACAAACTCTTTCAATTTCCAAATTGGGCATCTCAAATTCCCATTTCTCCCCCTTATGAGGAAAAATACATCCATCATCTCATGATGGATACCTCCCCCTAAAGGCTTGCTCCCCCTTGACCATTGCACCAACAATGTCCTTGGGAAGTCCCTAAGTCAATAGGAACACTAAACCATCAAAAATTAAGGTCCAAAGTTCAACATTGAACTTTCTACACCTTAAAATTGCTAAATCACCCTAACAACTCTCCTAATCCATATCCAATGGATTTTCACCCTTTCTAATGCTTTCCAAAGCATATCCTAGGGTTATGAGCAGTTAAGAAACCCTAACATAGCTGAAACATGGGCTAAACATCATTGTTTACCCGAAATTAGCCTTGCCACTGGCTCTATCGATCATCAATAGTCAATCGCTTTTATAATCTTTCAATTATCAAAAATGAATTTCAAAAATACATAAGTAATTATACGTAACTTGAAAAATTGTGAAACTTCATACATATAATACTTATAACCAATACAATGGGTGAAAAATAATTTACCCATAAAATAGCGAAATTGACATAAAGTTCAAAAGTGAAGAAAACTTCATTATTTTGAGCTCACTTTGTATCAACTTCATCAATGGTGATTGCTATCAAAAGATAGACTTCACCGAGGTTTTTCAAAATGATTTTAAAATATTTTTTAAAACCTTATATTGGATCATGTTCTTTGGGATTAATGTACATGGCATGAACATAAGCTTTCCCAATGATCCATCAATAATATAAGATGAGTTTGAGTTCATCTAGATACAAAAACTATGCACCTTGAACTTAACTCATTTCTTAACATCTCACATGTATCTAGAGTGTATCAATACACATACATGTCAATGTGATGTGAGATGTGGATTTTGTTCTCCTAAACTAGGGTTTTATGCATTTTCTAGGGCAACACTACTTGATTCCCTTATACATGGGACTTCAAGTCATGCCAATTGCCCTTAACTCAATTTTTATTAATGCATGAATGATTATGACATTAATGATGATATAGATAAACATGTGCTCATAATCATGATGTCATGGCATAAAATGGAATCTAAACATACATGACATAAAACCTTAAACCTAAGCAATATCATGACGTTTTAAATGATTAAAATAAAACATGATGTCATGACATGTTATATGGAAAATCAAGCATGACAAATAAAATATAAAGGTATATAATACCTAAATTTTAACATTAATTTTCATTTATTATTATTAAATCCATTTTTCCATATTATCATTTATTCCCCAAGTGTGCCAAAAATCCAAAATGGCACACTATGACTTCTAAACCTAAGTTGTGCCAATTTGATTAATTTATCAAACTTCTTAAATAATATTGGCACATCCTAAAATCTTTTAGGATTATAATTCAAACCTATTTCCAAGGTATCCATAACTTTGAAAATGACATAAAGTTTCAACTTTACTATGGTTGGGTTAGCTACCCTTCCAATCAAGGTTGACACACCTAAACCCATCTAGCGTGAATCGATCACACTCCTAGGAACCCAATACCTATTGGAGCTCCTTGGGTTAACTAGGTATTCACTAGGGATAACTTCCCTAGATACCCTCCTAATGACCCTCCTAGGCTTCGAAGCCTTAGTCATTTGGATCTTGCCTAGGTTAACTCTAGGGGTAGCTCCCCTTGTAACCTTCTTAGCGGCTTCCCTAGGTTCCTTTGAAACCCTAGCCACTAGACACACACCTTGGTTACCCTTGGGGATGACTTCCCTAGCAACCTTGATTTTCCTATACCTAGATTTAGTTCCATAGTCAAATGAAACATTATGATAAGTAGACATTACCTTCTTGGACATCGGCTTGTGACCCAAACCTTGTCTCCTAGATGATTCTTGCCTCTTACACCCTAGGTTTTGACTTTTACCATTTGACCTAGATTTTTTTTATCATTTGTCCCTTTAATTTGATCTTGTATATTCCTAAGGATCTTTTCCATTTTCTCAAGTCTTGACCTCAAGACTTGATTTTTCTTTTCTAATCTTCCCAATTTTGAATTTTCATATGTCCTTTGGGAATTATTTTTCCTAAGCATATGCCTAGTCCATTTAGGGTTAATACCTAGGTGATCCTCTATTTTCCTAATGGTCTCCCTAGGTAGAATTGGTCTAGAATTATTTAATCTAGGTTTGTCCTTAGGTAAATTCACATGCTTAGCATCTAGACAATAAAATCTATTATTCTTACTAGCATGCTTTTCATGATCAATTGCAAGTGAATTAAAAGCATGCATTTGCCTATAACTTAAAGAAGGTGCATTAATAAATTTTACCTTAGGGTTTGCCTTAGAGGCTCCCCCTACTTGTGATGCTCCTTCTTTGACCTTCTTGATCCCCCTAGGGCATTGACTCCTATAATGCCTTCTTTGGTGGCACTTGAAAGCACACCACATGCTCCTTGCTTTTCTTAGTGGGGACACCGGTATCCTTAGTTTTCTCTTGACTTTTAGCTACCGGTGGACTTTTCTTGACCTTCTTTGGGCACTTGCTCTTATAATGCTCAAATTCCCTACACTCAAAGCATATAATATGATTTTTAATATTAACCAAAATGCTTGAGTTACCTAGGTCGATGGTGGGAACCGGAGTTAATTCTTCATCTCCTCGACTGGAGGTAGATGACTCTTCCTCTTGCTCCGGCATGGAAGGTGATCTCTCCTCCCCCTCAATCCTAGAGGTGGAGGCTTCTTCCAATTCCACCTCTTCCACCGATCCGGAAGTTGACTCCTCTTCAACCTCCGAATCCTCACTTTCTTGTGAGGAGGAGCTTGCTTCTTCTTGTGCCGGTTTGGATTTTTCGTGAAGCATTGCTAATTTTCTCCATAGATACTTAGCATCTTGAAATTCACTTACTTTGGACAATAACTCATTAGGTATTAAATCAACTACTATATTGATTACCTTGTTATTTATTTCAGATTTTTGGAGTTGGTCTTGAGTCCATCTCTTCTTCTTGAGATATCCTCCCTTCAGCCCTCTTGGCAACTCAAAGCCTTCCATCAAGGCGGACCATAACTCAATATCCATCATCATCATGAAATTCTCTATCTGAGTCCTCCATTGCTCAAACCCTTCTTGTCCATGGAAGGTATACGAGACCGGAGTGTTGATGTCCTATCCCAAATTCTCTTGAAATTCCATCTTCTTCCTCTAGTGGTGCTCTCTTGGTTGTTAATCCTTGCCTCGCTCTGATACCAATTGTTAGGACCTCGATGGCTGCTAGAGGGGGTGAATAGTGTCGTCGCTTGTCGATGGATTACGATCGCGTTCATCTCTACAACACTTGTTAACATAGCGAAATATATAATAACAAAAGTAAATATAACACAAGCACAAGAGACAACATGATATAACGTGGTTCTGAACCGAATGGTTCATACTCCACGGATCGAGCTTAAATGAGCTCTAGAAATGCATACAACACCACTAATCAAATAAACTCCTTCTCGACAACAATTCAGAGGTGGAGAAACCTCTTACAATGTATTACAACAGTAATAAAGACAAATACAAGCTAATACAAGTAAACTACACAAATACAAGTAAAGAAACACTTTACAATTGTGAACTTGGATGCTTGCTTTGTAATTGCTTGAGTTGCACTTGGAGACCTTGAATTGAAGCAGAAAATCACCCCAAAGATGCTCAAGAAACCATACCAAAAATCCTCCCCATGAGCTACTTTTATAACATGCATTCATTTTATATTTTTGCCTAGCAGTCGACTGATCGGGACCATCAGTCGACTGCTCCTGTAGTCATTGTCTCACAACGGCATGAGCCACGTCCGATTAGTTCCAACGGATAGACCATCAGTTGACTGATCGAGCCTTCACTCAACTGCCAAATCCTAACAGTCGACTCAGGAAGCTTCTGTGCCCAAATTCCAAACCATCAGTCGACTGGTCTCCAAATTAGTCGACTGCTCAGCCTAGCAGTCGAACTCCCATTGACTCACACCAGTCGACTGACCATAATATCAGTCGACATGATAACCTCATCCATGAGGTTTTAACCCCAAGTATGGTGTCCCCATACTTGCTAGACCACCCTTAGCCTAGACCTAAGCCTTCTAGCTACCTCCATCAGCCTCACGCCTATCGGATCCCTCCAAGTCATCCATGACTTATTCATCCATACGCTAGCCTTCAGGTGCTTCCATCAGCTATTCTCATGCTAATGTTGTCTACACTGCCAAGGCACATTGGGCTTACCCTGCTAAGACTCCGCTTAGACTTTACGCTGCCAACCATTGGACTTATGCTGCCAAGAGTCCACCCTTAGATTTTACGCCGCAAATATTCCCCTTGGACTTCTCAATTGCCAAGACTCAAGCTTGGATTTTCCCTTGCCAAGACTCATGCTTGGACTTTCCTTGCCAACCCATGTTGGACTTTCCATGCCAAGACTCAAGCTTGGACTTTTTATGCCAAGTACACAAGACTTGGACTTCTCCCATGACAATGGTCAAACCATTGTCAAACATCAAATATGATCTGGATCGATTGCACCAACAATCTCCCCAATACATTGTCAGACATCAATGTCAAACATCAAAACACTACTCGAGTCAAACTCGAGTATGGTCAATCGTGACTTGGGCTGATTGCACCAACAATAGATTGTTGGAATATTGGGAATACAATCAAAGTCCCATATTAGTAAGACATGGAAAAGATCATGTGCTTATAAGATGAAAAGATATCTTCATTGGTATGAGGCCTTTTGAGTAAAGCCCAAAAATAAAACCATGAGGGCTTAGGCTTAAAGTGGACAATATCATACCATAGTGGAGATATGTGGATCTTATAAGCACTAACAGTCATGACATCATGATCGTTGGTCATGTTTATTTATGTTGTCTTTTATGCCATGATCATTCGTGCATTAATAAAATTGATTTATGGACAATGGCATGATTTGATGTCCCATGTATAAGGGAATCAAATAATGTTGCCTTAGAAAATGTATGAGGCCTTAGTTTAAGATTAACAAAAACTAACATCTCATATTACATTGACATGTATGTGTATTGATACACCCTAGATACATGTGAGATGTTAGGATGTGAGTTAAGTTCAAGGTGCATAGTTTTTGCATCTAGATGAACTCAAACTCATCTAAAATCATGGATGGATCATTGGGAAAGCTTATGTTCAAGCTATGTACATTGAGCCCAAAGAACATGATCCAATATAAGGTTTTAAAAAATATTTTAAAATCATATTGAAAAACCTTGGTGAAGTCTATCTTTTGATAGCAATTACCATTGATGTGTTGATACAAAGTGAGCTCAAACATTGAATTTTTTCTTCACTTTTGAACTTTGTATCAATTTTACTATTTTGTTGGTAAATTATTTTTCTAATATTTTTCACCCATTTTATTGCTTATAAGTAATGTACGTATGAATTTTCATGATTTTTCAAAATATGTAGAATTACTTATGTTTTTCCAAAGTTTGATTTCTGAAACTGAAATTCGAAAATTTCAGTTATCAGTCGACTGCCGCTTAATGGCAGTCGACTGATGAAGGGCAGTTCGATTGATAACTATGAGGAGTCAACTGCCAGGTCTGATTTCGGATTAACAAGTTTTGTTTAGCCTGATTTCAGCTATGGTAAGGCTCCCTAACCACTTCTAACCCTAGGATATGCTTTGGAAAGCATTAGAAAGAGTGAAAATCCATTGGATATGGATTAGGAGAGTTGTTAGGGTGATATATCAATTTTAAGGTGTGGAAAAGTTCAATGTTGAACTTTTAACCTTATTTTTGATGGTTTAGTGTTCCTATAGGCTTAGGGATTCTCCAAGGACATTGTTGGTGCAATGGTCAAAGGAGAGCAAGCCTTTAGGGGGAGGTATCCATTATGAGATGATGGATGTGTTCTTCCTCATGAGGGAAAGGAATAGGAATGTGAGATGCCCAATTTGGAAATTGGGAGAGTTTGTAGGAGTGCCTCTCTTGAGTGATATGGGACTTATCACTAGAAAGAGTGAAGGCATCCTAGATGTTTTTTGACCAAGGGAGAGACTATAAGATCTCATTGGGATATGAGATATTGACCTCCTTGGGGAGAACCTTTTTGATGTATGTTAAAAAGAGGGAGAAAGTGAAACAACCAATTTGAGATAATTGGTAAGGAGAGTTGAGTTAGGGTTTAGGCCTAACTCAAGGGTGTTTTGTCAAACATCAAAAAGGGAGAGATTGTTGGTGCAATCGGCCCAAGTCACGATTGACCAGACTCGAGTTTGACTTGAGTAGTGTTTTGATGTTTGACATTAATGTCTGACAAAGTGTTAGGGAGATTGTTGGTGCAATCAACCCAGGTCATATTTGATGTTTGACGATGATTTGACCATTGTCATGGGAGAAGTCCAAGTCTTGTGTACTTGGCATGAAAAGTCCAAGCATGGGTCTTGGCAAGGGAAAGTCCAAGCATGGGTCTTGGCATGGAAAGTCTAATATAGGTTGGCAAGGGAAAGTCCAAGCTTTAGTCTTGACAATTGGAAAGTCCAAGGGGAATATTGGCGGCATAAAGTCCAAGGGTAGAGTCTTGGCAGCATAAGTCCAATGGTTGGCGGCGTAAAGTCCAAGCGGAGTCTTGACAACGTAAGCCCAATATGCCTTGGCAGTGTAGATCACATTAGCATGACAATAGATGATGGAAGCATCTGAAGGCTAGTGTATGGATGAACAAGTCATCGATGACTTGGAGGGATTCGATAGGCGCGAGGCTGACAGAGGTGGATAGAAGGCTTAAGTCTAGGCTAAGGGTAGTCTAGCAAGTATGGGGGCACCATACTTGGGGTTAAACCTCATGTTTGAGGTTATCAGTTGACCGAGGCTTTATACTGGTCAGATGGTCAAGTGTTTGACACTTGACAGCCGAGTCGACACTCAGCAGTCAACTGGGATTATAGTCTGTCTGACTACTGTGAGTCAACTAGTGCTCGACTGCCGTTTAAGGGCTGAAAAAGCATGGCAGTAGACTGATGGCAGTCGATTGACGATTTAGTCGCGAGCACAGAATGCTCTGTAGCCGAATGGGTAGTCAGCTACGGGTGCTGGTAGTCGACTGCTAATGTTGGCAGTCAACTGATGAGAGTTCTGTTGGAATTTTTCCAGCATGGATCGAGTCGTTGTCTTACAACAACAGTGTTGGCAGTCAACTACAAGGCGAAAATCTAGCTCGATGCAGGTTAAAAGGAGTTGTTCATAGTAGATTCGACAAATGGTTCTTTGGGAGCTTTCTTGAGGCGATTTGAAGACGAAGTGCAAGTGCATTTTAGGGTTCTTCAACCTCATCCAAGCAACCAACAAGCAAAGTGCACAAAACCTAGTTTGTAAAGTGTTCTTTACATTTCAGTTGTATTTTTCTTGTATTTCTTTTATTACTGTTGTAATTACTTGTATGAGGTTTCTCCACCTCCGACGTGTTATCGAGAAGGACTATTATTGAGTAGTGGTATGTGTTGGCATCGCTAGAGCTAATTTGAACTCAATCCGTGGAGTAGGAACCATACGGTTCCGAACCACGTTACATCTCGTGGTGTGCATTGTATTTATGTTTGTTTTGTATTTCTATTATTTCCACTATGCTAACAAACATCGTAGACAATCAAGCATGTGAGAACGATCGAATTTCGTGAAGCAACGAAATACTATTCACCCCCCTCTAGCGGGCGCACAGGTCCCAACACTCCATACTCCTCTTAACCTCATAGGTGATGATTTTTCAAGATCTGTATCAGTGATATATATATATATATATATATATATATATATCCAATATCATAGTGGTGTTGATTTTCAAAATTGAATACCACAATCGTACTGATTTAAAAAAGAAGTACCTTAATTGTACTATTTTTTAAAAATTAACATTAAAGTATTATTGATTTTCAAAATCTAGCATCATAGTAGTGTTGATTTTCAATTCAAGTCCGGTGGATTTTCTCAATGACTCTAAGTCCAATCATGTCCTAAAGGCTCAATATCAAAGTTTTTCTAACCATGCATACCCTATTTTCAAAATTCAATCTCTATGTCAATTAGCGTGTACCCATAACTTCACGTAGGAGGTTTAGAGCCAAGGTTGCACATCATATATACCTTTTTTATATTTTTCCTCTTTCACTTCATGTCAAGGTTTCATAATTTCAACTCCTCCAATGAGTTTCAGCTAAAATTTATTGATAGCCTTAGCTATCTCTTATTGAATCCAATCCAATTTGATAGGTTTCTTCAGTGATCTTGAGTCCAACTATGCCCTAAAATCTCAACTTTAAGATTTTCAATCCAAGTCTAGTAGATTTTCTCAGTGACTCTGAGTCTAATCGTGCCCAAAAGTCCCAACTTCAAGGGTTTTCTAGTCATGTATAATCTATTTTCAAAATTAAGTCTCTGTGTCAATTAATACATACAGATAACTTTATGTAGGAGTTCATAACCAAGGTTGCACACCATAAGTACCTTCTCTATATTTTTCTCTTCCACTTCATGTCAAGGTTTCATAATTTCAACTCTTCTAGTTCCATCAATGATTTTCATCCAAAATTTATTGATAGTCTTAGACAACTTTAATTGAATTCAATCCAAGTTCGGTAGATTTTTTTTTTATCCTGAGTCCAACTATGCCCTAAAGCCTCGACTTTAAGATATTCCTAGTTGTGTATAGTTTATTTTCAAAATTTAGCCTCTATGTTAATTGACAACCCATAACATTACATAGGAGGCTCAAAACCAAGGTTGCACATCATATATATCTTCTCTATACTTTTCTCTTCCATTTCATGTCTAGGTTTCATAATTTTAACTCTTTTAAGTTCATCAATAACTTTCGACCAAAACTCATTGATGGCCTTAACCAACTCTAATTGAACCCAATCCAAGTCCAGTAAATTTCTTTAGTGATCCTGAGTCCAAGCATGCCCTAAAGTCCTAGCTTCAAAGTTTTTCTAGTCGTGCACAATCTATTTTCAAAATTCAACCTCCATGCCAATTAACATATATCCATAACTGTGTGTAGGAGATTCAAAACTAAGGTTGCACACCAAATCTACCTTCTCTATGCTTTTCTCTTCCACTTCATGTCAAAGTTTTACAATTTCAACTCCTCTAGATCTATCAATGAGTTTCAGCTCAAACCCATTAATAGTCTTAGCCAACCATGATTAAATCCAATCTAAGTTCGGTAGGTTTCTTTAGTGACCCTGAGTTCAACCGTACCCTAAATTCTTAGTTTCAAGGTTTTCCTAGTCATGACAATTTTTCTTCAAAATTTAGCCTCTGTGTCAATTAATGCATACCCAAAACTTCATGTAGGAGGCTTAGAACCAAGGTTGCACATCATATCTACCTTCTCTTTACTTCTCTTTTCCATTTCATATCTAGGTTTTATAATTTCAACTCCTCTAGGTTCATCAATGAGATTTAATCAAAATTTATTGACGGTCTTAGCTAGCTTGGATTTGACCCAATCCAAGTCAGGTAGATTTCTTCAGTGACCTGAGTCCAACTAGAAGGGCACCACATAAATACATTAGATTTTGATTGAGTCCAATCAAAGATGACTGGCTATTAATGAGTTTTTACCAAAAGTCATTGATGTACATAGAGGAGTTGAAAATATGAATCCTGGACATGAAGTGGAAGAGAAAAGTATAGAGAAGTTATCTGTGATGTGAAACTTTAGTTATGAGTCTCCTACTCGAAATTATGAGCATGTGTCAATTGACATAGAGATTGAATTTCACCACATAAATATATTAGATTTGGATTGAGTCCAATCAAAGATCACTGACTATTAATGAGTTTTTACCAAAAGTCATTGATGGACATAGAGGAGTTAAAAATATGAATCCTGGATATGAAGTGGAAGAGAAAAGTATAGAGAAGGTATATGTGATGTGAAACTTTAGTTATGAGTCTCCTACTTGAAATTATGAGTATGTGTCAATTGACATAGAGATTGAATTTTGAAAATAGACTATGTATGGCTAGGAAAACTTTGAAGTTGAGACTTTAGGGCACGATTAGACTCACTATCACTAAAAAAATGTACCGAACTTGGATTGGATTCAATCAAGGTTGGCTATGGCCATCAATGGTTTTAATTAAAACTCATTGATAAACCTATAGGAGTTGAAATTCGCTGGACATGAAATGGAAGAGAGGAGTTTTGAGAATGTAAAGAAGGTGTGCAACCTTACTTTTGAGCACACTATCTATACTTTTGAAACTAGGGTTAGCACACTATCTTTATCTCATTTTCTATCATTGTTATGATTGTAAAAAATTTTACAGGCATGACCCTCTTCCTAATGAAATTCTCTCATTTTTTGAATCCATTGAATCAAATATGAAGGAGAGAGAGGGCTAGCTAATCAATAACCATAAATGTACCCTTAAGTAATATTTCATCTTCTTCTTGGTATAATAATGTGGAGAATAGAAGTATAAATTATTTCACCTTTGATCTAAATAAAAAAAAAGCTAGTATATAGTTGAAGATGAGCTACCCAAAACTAGTACAATAGTTGGAGAATACTTCGAGGAAACTTGAAGTCTGGAAGAAGTAAATGATATACAAGTGATACAACAATTAAAATATAATATTGATTCAGAATATTTCTTAGTTGATAATATTCAACTTAAACAAGCTGATTTTAATCTAGATTAGTACAGTAACTTAGAGAAGGAGTTCCCAGTCGCTTATGATCCATATGATATGAATTTACAATTAACACAATGGTCAGATGTTGATGCAACAAAAGCAAATGAATTTTTCATTGGAAAAGTTCACCTTCTGACAAAAGTTCAATGATGTACTAGTAAGGCACATGCAATATTAAAAAACTTTAGAAACAATCTAATCAAATAGAATTAAAGCTATTTGCTTTAATCAACCATGTACACGGAGAGTAGTTGCGAGGAGAGACATGAAGTTCACTATTATAAACTATGTACTACAACATCAATGTGACATCATTAGGGAAACACTGGATCACCATGCTTGCCATTCACATTTGTAGCTTCTTAAATTGAAGGGTGATTTTTTTTCTTTTGATGATTACAAACTGACAAGATTCAAAGAGAAATGCAATCTAGGTTTGGGGTTCACATTTCATATAAAAATTCATACTCAGCCCAGCAGAAAATATTAAAGAAAGCGGTTGGTAATTTTGATCATGCTTATAATGATCTTCCAATGTTTACATGAGTTAAGAGTCAGGGATCCTGATACTTATGTTGTACTACACATAAATGGTAAAAATCAGTTCCAACATTGTTTTTGGACTTTCGATGCTTTAGGAAGAGTATTCAAGTCTTATCTATGGAAACTTATTAGAATTGATGTTGCACATCTCAGTGGCAAGTATCTTAGTGTGTTGCTAATGACAACAATAGTCAATGGTAATGCCAAGACTATCCTAGTGGCTTTGGAAGTGCTAAAGTTGAATGTGGATCTAGAAGTGGTTTTTAGACCATTTAAAGAGATTCCTTGTTGTCAATTCACAGTCATTGAGCATTGTATCAGATAGATATCGGGGCATTATATAAGCAGTTAATAAAGTGTACTCAACTATCCATCATATTTTTTATTGCTACCACTTGTCTTATAACAAGGCGATAAATACCTAGGATAGAGCTACATTAGATTTGTTTTGGATAGTAGCAAGAGTTAATACAATAATCTAGCATGACTGTGTAATGCATACCATGCTTGAAAAACACTTTGATGCTTATGTGTGGCTACAAAATATATATCCAAAAACATGGCCTAATGCATACCTTACTAGGAGAAGGTATACAATGTTAACCACTAATTATTCAGATAGTTAAAATATTTTATTCAAGGATACATGTGAACTTTCCATTCACAATTTAATTGATAATACTAGAAGCAAGATTGCTCAATGGTTCTTTAACCGTAGGAATGAAACTTGAAAAAGTTTTGGTTTTTGAACACATTATGCCATTAACGAATTTGATATAAGGAGACAAATAACAAGACTATATTCAATCTTCCCATACTCTCAAAGTGAAATGAAAGTATAGACACCAACTTCTTCCCATATTGTTGGTTTGGAAAGATATATTTGCAATTGCGATGAGTTTCAAATTTCCATACTTCCTTACTTACATGTTATGCAATCATCACATATCGAAATATAGATCCATACCATTATTGTGAGGATTATTTCCTGATTCAAAATTGGAAGGTCACTTGCATTGATTGTATTTACCCACATTGAAGTAAACAATTTTGACATAGTGGTTTAAACAATATTGCAATTCTACCTCCCCATAGCCTTATGCAACCTAGCAGAAAAAAGACACACATCGAATCTAGACATATTGGGAAGGTAAAAAAATAAGTGCAGCAGATGCAAATAATCTTAGACATAGTAAGGTCACCTAGAATGTCACCAACTACTAATTCTTGCTTTACTATTCTTCTATATATGTTAACATTTTAGATAAATTGTTAAGGAATAATGCAAGTGTATTACAACAAACATTTGATAGTATAGATATGAAATAGTTTGTAGAATTTTTTTATTGGTTGCAGATAGTAGTTGTCTCAATTTTGTATTATAGTTGTTTATATTATTGTTAATGAAGAATTCTATAGTCCTCTATATGATTTCATTTTTGAGAGGGGCCGAAATCATTTTTGTGTATATGAGATAGTGGCTATCTATGTATATGAGATAGTGGTTGAACCAAAGCAGTATTGAATTTGTAAATCAACATCAAGGTGATATTAATTTTTGATAATTAGAACCAAAGTGGTGCTAATTTTGAAATTAACACCAAAGTGGTAGTGATTTTTGATAATCAACACTACAATAATGCTATTTTCAAGAACAAGCACACCATAATAGTGATGATTCTCGAAAATCATCACCACTCTGGTGCTATTTTTTTAAATTCAGCACCACAATCTACACCACTATGGTTCTAAACTTTTAAACACAAACAAAAGGCTCAAAAGTAGGGTTGTATGTCTTCTTTACATTCTCAAATGCACTCTTTAACTTCATGTCTATGTTTCATAATTTCAAACCATCTAGGTCCATCAATGAGTGTCATGCTCGAGAGGTATACCTTGTCCAACCACCGAACGACACCCCTTGTGTAAATATAAGGTACAATCGATACAAGGCTATTTAGTCGTAGCCACACACATCATATATGTAATATATGTAAAACAACAGCAGAAGACTATCACAATATGAATTATAAAACTCATCATAATGCATACTAGTATGACTGACAACATGTAAAAGAAATAGACAATAAATTCGAAAAGGTAAATTAAACCCAAATGGAAGTCCAACAATATAGTTCACCAAGTGAACTGAAATCCGAGAATACAAAACGTAGTATAACCAAAATAACCTTCAGGAGTGAGATGAGATGAGATCAATTGGCAGAGCTTTAAGCGTCACAATATATACTCTATCTGTAACCTAGGAGGAGGAAACCCAGACAGGGTGGTAAGTAAAATATTCAATGCTATAAGAAAGATAGTACATGAACAACATATAAATAATTCAAAATAATATACAGTCTCAGAAGCAATAATCACTCAACAATAAGTGAACAGTATAAACAAATGTGTGTACTAACCTAGTCCATCCAATATAATAGCATGCACAACTATAAGAAAAAGATCTCTAATCCATACTGTCCAATGCAACATGAGAAAATAGATGATAACATGTAAGAAACATACATACAAGCACACACAAACATATATCCAAGTCATGCCCATGCATGGTTACTATCTACACACATCACATGCTACCACCATCGCAGTGAGATTGGGTGAGCAAGACATGACAACTGCACACACTCTAGCTTTCACTGCTATAATGAGTGGTTGAGTGGTCAGATTCAAATAGATATCTAGCTACATCATCCTGCATGAGGCTCCAACTAACACTACCACCGAGTGACTTAAGCCGACATGCCAATATGTATCTACATATCCAAAATCCTTGGCAACACTCTCGACCCCATAGGGGAGATAACTATCACCCAAAGATACATGATGCGATGTCATGTAATCCATGAGTATGACTACACTATTGACCCTCTCAGTAACTAGTGTACTATACGATGATTGATCATCCATGTCTGTAGACTTCCTAGTGGCCCGCTCTACCTCACAAGGGAGCCCTAGCTAATAGAAAATAAATAGTGTGAGGACCTTCCATCCTCAAGTATATATACCTCGACTGACGATCCGCTCGATCACACATGGGAGACATAACTGAAAGGAGCATGCATAATGCAATGGAATGCAATATGACATATATGCCTCCCCTGGCGACACCTTAGGCGACCCTTCAATCTCACATGGGAGACATGGACGATAGAAGCGATGCATAAAATGCAATATGACAATCATGTCCACAAATATCACCATCTCTACATCTAAAAATGTGCATGATGATATTAATGAATATCGTAACCATAATAATCAACAAGGTATTTGAGAGTGTATAGATAGTAAGTAGAGTATCTCAAAGTTCAAGCAGCTAAGTATCAAACTCTGATATAATAAGAGTGGAGTCAAGAAAATATACTAACGTCATAACAGGATTCATGCACTAAGATCAATGATCTATAGAAACAAAGATAGAACCTGGTATGTAGCGCGTGTTGATGCCCCTCACATCCGTGAACTTGCCTCGAGTCACAACCCTGCACATAGACAACTAGGTTCTACCATTCATTGAGTGAATGAATCGAGTCCTACATCGACTTTAGACCCTAATTAGTTAATCATTCATTAACCTGTCTTATCCATTTAGTTTTTCTCATCATTCCCTTAATCTTATATAGTCTGTAACTAAAATTAGTTTCCAAACTATTCATTAATTACCCATTAATTCTACATAATTAACCAAATTCATTATTGTACAGCTAAACCACTTCCAGACTTAAGCTTACATATCTCTGATTCAATCACCACTAGCTTCTTGATCTTGCTTAGTGAAATCCAATCTGAAGTAATCAATTTGACCAAAATATTACCATAAATCACAGGTGTTGACTATAGTAATTCCACTAGATGATTCACATATCGAAGCCCTCGAACCACTAAGAGCTACAATGGAATCACTCTTCCTCATCGCAGCGACGATGTAGCCCAAACCTACGGAAATCTCAGAGCCCAGAGATCACTAGCTCTCCTTCTTGAACCCAAGATTGACTCACAATGCAACAACATTCTAGATCGGAAATAATCACCGAGATGCAAGGCCACCAGCTCTCCCACTTGAACTTGAAGTTAGTTTGCAAGCAGGTGACGATCCAAATCCGTAGTCCTCACGATGGAAAAAGGAAGTTGGAGGCAAAAATGGAACCACCAGTTGAGAGATCACTGACCTATGAAACAGTGATGATCCGAGTCAGAAATCATTATAGAGAAATGGAGGTAGGGCGATTGCTACGATCCATTATTTGTGACAGAGAGGATGACAACTTCGGCCACCGTCGAGATTGAGAGAACAAGAGACTGTCACACGATTGGGAGAAAAGAAGCATCGGCCTGAGGAAGGGGGTGATGAGTGGCAAGTGGGAGTTGGTGGAGGAGAATAAAATGAGATGAGGTTGTGCGATCGGGATGGGGAAAATGGGTGGAATGATGATAAGAATTAAGAGTCTGCAAAAGGTTGGAACCGCCAACCTAGCGGCCCCCACTGGTCTGTCCCATGGCCATTGTGAGGGAGGTAAATTACGGAGGGCTCTATGGGTCTTGACGGGTGGTCAAGACACGTGGGGGTCATCTGAATCCAAGAAAAGACTTTAGACCTTCTTTGGAATCGACCTATGCCACTTCTGCAAGCACCGCCATGCCTTAGCCACCATGACATCCCAGTGGAGACTAAGAATTATGAGTAGACCTTTTATAAGTAAAACTTAATTATTTGATCCCTTAATTAATTAAGTTAATTTCTGTATCTCACATTCTCTCGCACACCCTCAAATTTTATACCTAAATGTAATAAAATAATTCAAGTCCTTTACCAACAATCACATGCCTCAGGTAAATAGATAGGGGTATTGGATTAGGATATTATCTTCTAGCTCCCATGTAGCCTCCTCATTTGTATGGTATTGCCATCCGACCTTTACGAGTCAGATGGTTTTGTTCCGTAATTGTCATTCCTTATGGCCAAGAATCTGCAATGGAATCTCCTCATAAGTCGTATTTGGCTAAAGTGTAATTGATACATCCTTCAAAACATGAGTGGGATGTGGTACATATTTCCTTAACATGGAATACATTATGTACATTAGCGAGAGTCGAAGGTAATGCCAAATGGTAAGCTACCCCACTAATCCTCTCCAATATCTCAAATGATCCAATGTAGCGTGGAGCTAACTTTCCTTTTAGTCAGAATCTCTTAACTCCTTTTGTAGGTGAAATATGCAGAAATACATGATCCCCCATGGAAAACTCCAAAGACCTCTGTCTCTGATTCACATAACTCTTTTGTCGATCCTGAGCTTCTAATATTTGTCGTCTGATGAGGCGTACTAACTCCGCATCTTGCTGAATATCATGTGGTCCCAAAAGTTATCGTTCACCAACTTCCTCCCACAAAATAGGAGTTCTACATGCCCTGCTATATAGAGTCTCAAAAGGAGTCATCTGAATAGAAGAGTGATAACTATTATTATAGGAAAATTCCACTAGATGCACATGATCCTCCCATCTGCCCCCAAAATCCATAACACAATACCTCAACAAATCCTCTAGAGTCTGGATGGTACGCTCTGACTGACCATCTATCTACAGATGAAATATTGTTCTAAGGCGGAGCTCTGTACCCATGGTCTATTGAAGACTTTGCCAGAATCGTGAGGTGAATTGTGGATCTTTGTTAGATATAATACTTAAGGGTACTCCATGTAACCTGATGAACTCCTTATTGTATAACTTTGCCAAGAAATCTAGCGAGTATGTCCTACGAATTGGAAGAAAATAAGCGAATTTGGATAACATATCCATGATCTCCTAAATTGTATCATGCCCTTTCCGGTTCCTAGGTAATCCCACAACAAAACCATGGTGATGTGCTCCTACTTCCATTTCGGTATCAAAATCTCCTGAGGTAATCCAGCTAGCCTCTGATGCTCGGACTTCGCTTGCTGACATACCAGACATTGAGCAACAAAATCCCTAATATCCTTCTTCATGCCATTCCACCAGTAAGAATGCTTCAAATCTCGATACATTCAGATACCACCAGGATGAATTGCAAATCTTGAATGATTTACCTCCTGAAGCAACTCTTCCTTAATTGGATGCGAGTCTAGAACACACAATCTTCTCCAAAACTGGAGAATTCCTTTCTCATCACAAGAGAATTCTGTATGTCGTCCAGAATCCACTCTACCACAGAGAAATTGGAGATGTTGGTCACTAACTTGTGCCTCCTTAATCTTCTCATCTATGGTTGATTGAGCAACCATCGAAACTAATATCCCTCATTGGGTTTGATCTCATTCTAATAATCCTAACTTTGAAATCTATTGAGTCAAATCCATAACTGCCACCCAATGACTAGCTAGAATCCTATGAGACTTCTATCTCAATGCATCAGCTACAATATTAGCTTTCCCTAGATGATAATTGATAATGCAGTCATAATCCTTCAAATATTCCATCCATCATCTCTGTCTAAGATTCAACTCTTTCTGAGTGAATAGATATTTCAAACTCTTATGATTTGTGAAAATCTCAAAAGTGATCCCATACAAGTAATGTCTCCATTTCTTCAAATCAAATATGATAATAGACAACTCCAAATCATGAATAGGATAATTTTTCTCGTGATCCTTCAGCTGGCGGGAGGCATAAGATACTACCCAATCGAACTGTATCAATACTGCTCCCAACCCTTGTAAGGGTGCATCTGTATATAGTACAAACCCATCCTCACTCGAAGGAATCACTAATACTGGGGCACATATCAACTGCTATTTAAGCTTTCGAAAACTAGTTTCACAAGCTTCTGACCAGGTGAACTTCATTCCCTTCTTGGTCAATCGAGTCAGCGGTATAACGATACTAGAAAAACCCTCTACAAATCTGTAATAATACCCCGCCAAGCCAAGAAAACTACAAACCTCCTGAACTATCTTTGGCTGCTCCCAACTAGTAATCACTTCAATCTTCTGGGATCCACTAAAATACCTTTGTTGGAAACCACATGTCCAAGAAATCCTACTGAGGGTAACCAGAAAGCATATTTACTAAATTTCACATAAAGACATTCTTGTCGTAATGTACCCAATATGATATGAAGATGTTGTTCATGTTTCTCTTCAGATCGTGAATATATCAAAATATCATCTATGAAGACAATAAGGAACCGATCTAAATACTCCATAAGCACATGATTCATTAAATCAATGAATGTGGTTGTAGTATTTGTGAGTCCAAATGGCATCACCAAAACTCATAGTATCCATACCGAGTACGAAATACTATTTTTTGCACATCTTCATCTCTCACTCTAAGCTGATGATAACTTGACCGTAAATAAATCTTAGAGTACACGCAAGTACCCTTAAGATGTTCAAATAAATCCTCGATCCATGACAAAGGATATTTGTTTTTAATAGTTACTGTATTCATTTGTCGATAGTCGATGCATAACCTCAAAGACCCATCCTTCTTTTTAACAAAAAGCACTAGAGCTCCCCAAGGTGAAATGCTAGGATGGATAAACCTCCTATCCAACAGTTGTTGTAGTTGTTTCTTAAGATCCTTTAATTCTTTTGGTGTCATATGGTATGGAGTCTTGGACACTGGAGTCATTTCTGGAATTACTTCAATTATGAATTCAACTTTCCTGTGAGGTGGCAAGCCTGGAAGTTCATCCGGAAAGACATTTGTATAGTCTCGAACTATACGAATGCTTGAGGGGCGAGATGCACTCCGGTCCTTAGCTTGTATCAAAGATAACAACCCTCGACACCTAGAATCCAATATCCTTTGAGCCTATACTGTTGAAATGATAGATACATCATTATCCTTAGTACCAATGAATTTCCATGCAGATTGATCTAGAGGCCGAAATGTCACTACTCTTGCTAGACAATCAACGATCACATGATAAGTAGCCAACTAGTCCATACCAAAAATAATGTCAAATTATACCATTTCTAATACTTGAAGATCCACAGTAAGGATTGTTAGTAATATATGAGAGGTGTCCTAAGGCAATCACCTTATGTTTGAACCATTTATATGATAAATGAAGATTCACTATTTGAGTATACATATTTTCATGTATTTGATTAGATCTTAAACTCATTTACTAAATGTCCACGATACGATACACAACATGAGAGAATTTGTGATTGGATCACAACTAGTGAATATCTCTACATGTGCAATTGTGATGTATTAGAATTATCTCTAGTCGATGAATTGATGGATTTAGACACCATCAATTCTGTTGAGACTAGCATGAGGTATACTCCTTGGGGTATCCAAGCAACTGATTCTCACTGGCTGGAGACATTGTGATGTCCGAAGTGTTGGTGCAGTGGGCACCTAAGTCGAACCTAAGTTTTGATTATAGTAAACGATATAAAGTTAAGCTTATATTGTTATCTCACGAGCTAAATCAAGTGTGCAGAAAAGTCTCAATGCTGGAGCTAAAGGCTAGCGACACCCGGAGGAAGTCGCGGTGGTCGGGCGACACCCGAGTTACTTCGGAGGGAGCCGAAGGAATCGAGTGGAAGGCCGGAAGCAAAAGCAACACGTAAGTATCGAGGTAAGCTCGTGTGTGCGAGCGTAAGTGAGGTCGTATCCTCTTTACGGGGATGATCTTAGGCGACGATCCGACCCAAGACTTCCCATGGAAGGTCCATGTTGAGATCGGACGGCAAGTGGCCATCGAATCCACTTATATTTTGAGCTAACTCTTTATTGTAGTCAAAAATCCTGGCCATTAGTTCAACCGGCCAGTTCAACCGGTGCCAGTTCAACCGGCCAGTTCAACCGGTGGTCAAAAATCAGCCTCGAGGAGTCAAGCTTTATCACCATTTTTCAAGGAGTTTTGTGCCCATTTGTGATTGGTTGAAGACCCATTCGTTGAGGGGCTTAAAGGCTATAAAAGGAGGGCCAAACCTAGGGTTTCATCCTCAATTCTAAGTGCTCAAAAGCCTCCGTTACGCTGCAACTCTCCGACGACTCTATAACAACGAAGTCCTGCCAACAACCCTAGCTTAAAGTTTCTTTTGTTTAGTTGTTGGTATAATCTTAATTTGTTATTGCTTTCAATATTGCAATTCTTTTTAATCGAGGCTTTTCGTTGCATTTTACTTTAATAGAAGAGAGGGTTTGTCTCTCTATCTTTTTGCTTCGAAGGCTTTTGTAATCGTAAAACTCCTACCTCCAACGAGGAGGAGTGTTTTAGTGAATTGCCCTCCATACACGGTCTAGGACCGTTAGGGCCTTGGAGTAGTAGCCGAAGGCTACGAACCAAGTAAAAAAACTATTTGTCTCATTTAGTTTTTATTTACATTTCCGCTGCGTTTAATTGTCTATCGAACGATTTAAAAGAAAAGTTTTTATCGCTATTCACCCCCCCCCCCTCTAGCGATTCGCTTCGATCCAACACGAAGTTAATCGTGGATGCTAGTTATGTTAACTAGTTCATTGAAGTGACCAGCTGTAAGACTTCATATGGTTCTCTGCATATATGGATATGTCAATGAAGTTCTTACTGTAGCTTAAGTGTGATGTTCCTTTGACTTGCAGTATTCAAGTCATCTTGGTCATTTAGACTTATGTTTTGACATCTTTGTTGGGGATTTGACGCCGCTAGAGGGGGGGGTGAATAGCATTGTGACCGTACGAAGATGGAATTCAATCGTGATCGTGTCTACAATTTCGTTAGCGCAGCGGAATATAGAAATGAAAGAAATAACGAAATACAACAATCACTAACACAAAGATATAACGTGGTTCGGAACCACACGATTCCTACTCCACGGATCGAGCTCTAAAGAGCTCTAGTGATGCACACGCAATCACTAATCAATAAACTCCTTCTCGACAACAAGTCGGAGGTGGAGAAACCTCTTACAATAGATTACAACAATAATCTAAAAGCAACAAGCAAATACAATGAAGAATAATGCAATACAAGTAAAGAAAACACTTTACAAATGCTTTGGATTGCTTGCTTTTGGTTGCTTGAAGAGTGGTCTTGGAGACTCTGATTTGCAGCAACAAATCGCCCCAAAGATGCTCAAGAAACCATTGCCAAAAATCCTCCCGTCGAGCTCCTTTTATCCTTCCGCGCGACCTGGATTTCCGCCTATCAGTCGACTGCCATAAGTCACCAGTCGACTGATGCCACTGTTGTCGTGAGACAACGACTCGATCCACGCTGGAAAAACTCCAACGGATCTCTTGGCAGTCGACTGCCAACATTGTAGGATCGCGTAATCGACTATGGAGCATTCACGGAGCATTCTGTCCATGGGTGAACTAGCGATCGGCCGACCTTGGCGGTCATCGCCGTAGACATCGGGCTCAACTACTCAATGAGCATCGAGCTGGCGGTTCGGCTCTTAAACGGTAGTCGAACTCAAGTCGACTCACGGCAGTCGAACCGGCCATAATGTCAGTCGACTGCCAACCTCAAAGATGAGGTTTTAACCCAAAGTATGGTGCCCCCATACTTGCTAGACCACCCTTAGCCTAGACCTAAGCCTTCTAGCCACCTCCATCAGCCTCACGCCTCTCGGATCCCTCCAAGTCATCCATGACTTGTTCATCCATCGCGCTAGCCTCCAGGTGCTTCCCTCGGCTATGTCATGCTAACGGTGTCTACACCGCCAAGGCACATTGGACTTACGCCGCCAAGACTCCGCTTGGACTTTACGCCGCCAACCATTGGTCTTATGCTGCCAAGACTCCCGCTTGGACTTTACGCTGCCAATATCAAACCCTTGGACTTCTCAAATGCCAAGACTCAAGCTTGGACTTTCCCTTGCCAACCCATGTTGGACTTTCCATGCCAAGACCATGCTTGGACTTTCCTTGCCAACCCATGTTGGACTTTTCATGCCAAGACCATGCTTGGACTTTCCTTGCCAACCCATGTTGGACTTTTCATGCCAAGACCATGCTTGGACTTCCCTTGCCAACCCATGTTGGACTTTACATTGCCAAGACCCATGCTTGGACTTTCCTTGCCAACCCATGTTGGACTTTTCATTGCCAAGACCCATGCTTGGACTTTTACATTGCCAAGACCCATGCTTGGACTTTTCCAAATGCCAAGTGTTCCACTTGGACTTTCCCATGACAATTACATTGTCATATGTTTTTGTCGAAACATCAAAACATCACTCAAGTCAAACTCGAGTCCTGGTCAATCGTGACCTGGGCCGATTGCACCAACAATCTTAAGCAAGCATCTCCAAGGAGATGTGGACCCGGGATGATTTGGTATAAGTCAAAATGCCCAAAGGTGTTTGAATAGCTTATAAAGGATTCTCCACTCCTTGCGAGGAGATGTATACCCATGGCCTCTCATTGGATTGTTACTAAAGTTTTTGGCCAAAGCATTACATGTTTAGAGTAAGGTACTCTTGGATACATGTGCAGTAACTAGAATCCGTAGGATGAGGAAATGATACTTTGGCTAGGTGTGACGTAGTTAACCTAGTGGGGACTGATACTATAGACCATGTCCTGAACTAAGTGGGTATAAGATGCATGAAGAGAACGAGGCACGATTCATTGTAGCTGCTGAAAGGTTTCAGAAATGGTTCTGGAATCAACCTTTGATTTTTCGGTTAATTGGGGATCATGATGTACTACTAGGTGTCACTTATGATCGTTCTATAATTAATGGTTAATTATAGACGGCCAACATAAACTAGGAACCTATTTGGTCACACGCACAACGAGTGTAATCCGAAGGATTTAAAACGAGATTGAGAATGAGATTCTCAGATCGAGAGAACTAAGTTTGGTTAGACCAAACAAGGAGCGAGCATGAAATCGTTTCAGTCGCAACGGAAGCATGGTGGACCAAGTCTTATGAAGACATGATGGATGAACCAAATTGGTTTGGTTCTAATCCAATAGTGGAAAATAAACCAAAGTGGTTTGGTTTGTTTTAAATGAATGAACCAAAGTTGGTTTGGTTCGTTTTAACTTAAAATAGACCAACACGGTTTGGTTTATTTTAACTTAAGTTATTGGAGCGGGTTAACGGGTTTTAGTTATGAACCAATAACCGTTAAGAGAATGTGTTCTTTTTAAAACATGGCTTAAGGGTTTTTCGTGGAGAATTAATTGGTTCAAGGGTTTTGGAAACCCTAGCCACCTTCTCCTCTTCTTCCTTGCTCTAGCTGCCCAACTTTATTGTTGCCTTCTCCTCGCCGCCGGCCACCCACCAGTTGCCGATGACTCCTCCGGCCATCCTCCATTGGCCACCGGCAACCAAGCAGCAGCCGACCATTGATTGGTCGGCCATATCTTCCACCAAACAAGCTGTCCAGATTCTGGACAGCTTGTTCTCCTCTTCGTGGAGAGGTCATTTAGTCGACATTTTGCACTCCGATAGCAACCTATTTGCTGGGATTTGGTTCTCCGGCAATCCTCATAGGTGGAGGGTTGAGTTTTCGTCAATCGATTGACCAAAACGGCTTTTGAGAAGCGAATTTGCAAAACTCAATTTTTGGATCCGAATTTTTATTCAGATTGTGATCGTCTCTCGGATCACATCGTCTTCGACTCAAGGCTAGTGACTTTTGTGAAGACAAGGCTCGTGACTTTGTGAATCCATCCGAATGATACTCGGCATGGATACGGATAGAGGCGATTCTAGCGAGAGTCGCTCCGGTTGATGTCATTCCCACAACACGTGATCCGTCAGGTATACCTAGTATAAGTTTCCTTTTATTGTAAAATTTTAAATAGTGATTATGTCTACACATGTTGTATTCTGCATGCGTGTGATATGTGTGTTGTAATAAATTAGATTTATTGCTTTTATTGCTTCCGCTGTGTGCATGTTTACGAAACGTGTTCGAATACACACTCGCCGCGGTGCCGGCGAAACTCAACAGTGAATAATCGTAAAATTGTTTTGCGATAATCATAATTGTATTTATGGAAATTTTCTACTTTTGAAAAGTTTAGAAGTATTTATGGAAATGTTCTAATTTTGGAAAGTTTAGAAGTATTTATGGAAATATTCTACTTTTGGAAAGTTTAGAAGTATCTATGGAAATTAACACTTTCCATAAATAAAATATATGATTAGATTTGGAAATTTATTTCCTAATTTAATCATTATTTGATTTAGGGAATCAAATCTAAAATATATTTTATTTCCATAAATAGTTTTGACAATTTAGGAAATTTATTTCCTAAATTAAATTTGACTTTCCTTAATTGAGACCTTCCATAAATAAAATATGTGATTAGATTTGGAAATTTGTTTCCTAATTTTATCATGATTTGATTTGGGGAATCAAATCTCAAACATGTTTTATTTCCATAAATAGTTATGACATATAAGGAAATTTTGTACATGCCATAATTATATGTCATGTAATTGTATTAGATGCATATCATTATGTCATGCGTGTCGTGACATGTAGATGTATGTCATGCCATGTAGATAATAGTTATTTGCATGCAAAGAGGATGAGACATAAAAACCCTTACTCAATATTAAAGCATACACCTTCCATTAATATGGTTAGAACTGGAGTTCTATTTTTTGTTTGGGTTGCTGGACTCACTCCAAGTCCAGCTCGAACCTGAACATGTTCAAATTAGTGGAATAGTTTAACACTAATATGGTAAGAGTCAGAGGTCAATCGTTAGTTTGGGTTGTTGGACTCACTCCAAGCCTGGCTAATTAGTTGAATGCGCTCTAACCATATTAAAACTATTTCGAGATTAATGGGTTGACTCTAACTTGGAGCATCGATTTGTTGGACTCACTCCAAGGTCGATGTGAAGAGAGGTGAAGTTGGGTGTTATGCATATGATGCATACTTGTTAATGTGTTAACAACCCAATGTGTGTGTGAACATTCAATTAGTTGATAGCACATTGTGATAGTTACATATATGTGATATATAATCGGTATACTTGATACCTACCATCATAGCTAAGAATGGCTTGTTGGACTCACTCCACGGTTGTTCTTATCTATGTTGGATATCAGCCCATTCGGAGATTGACCTATGATCTCCCGAATTGATTTTGAGGGTTTTTTATTTTGAAAAAATGAATGGGATTTTGTAAATGTATGTGGATGCATTTTAAATCATCTTTCTCATATATGCTCGATTTGTATTTCTAGGTTAATCGCACGATCATGATGTCTTTAAATTTGCGCTCTATTTTGGATTTGAATAAATTGACTGGGCCGAACTTCTTGGATTGGCTTAGAAGCTTGAGAATTGTTCTCAAGACTGAAAATCTTGCATATATCCTCGAAGCACCTCTTCTCGCCCGTCCTAGTGATGACGCAACTCCGGACCAATTGTTGGCCCATCAGAAACATGCGAGTGATTCTGAGCAAGTGAGTTGCACCATGCTAGCCATGATGGTACCCGAGCTGCGGAAGTAGCATGAGCATATGAATGCTCATACCATAGTCTTTCATCTTTATGAGTTGTTTGATGAGCAAGTGAGATCCGAAAGGTTCGAAGTCTCCAAGCTCCTCTTCACCTCTGAGATGCAAGAAAGTTCATCTGTGGTACTGCTCAATATGGTGAACCAGTGTTGTTAGTTGATTCCTCGAAGAAAGGTTCTAAGAGGAAGTCAAAGGAACAACAAGAGGGGAAGAAGAAAAAGGCTAAAAAGGAAGAACCAGCTCAAAAGGGCACTTGCCATCATTGTGGCAAGGAGGGCCATTGGCGAAGAAACTGTAAGATTTATCTTGAGTCCGTGAAGAAGAATAAGGCATCAGATGCCCCATCTTCTTCAGATATTTTCATTATTGATTGTCATTCTATTTCCTAAGACACTAGGGTATTGGATACTGGGTGTGGCTCCCATATATGTAATGACATACATGGACTAAAGAATAGAAAAAGACTCGTCAAGGGAGAGTCAAATTTACATGTTGGGAATGGAGCAAAGGTTGCTACACTTTCCATCGGAACGTATTTGTTGAAACTCCCTACAAGACTTGTCTTAGAACTGAACAATTGCTTTTATGTTCCTTCGTTGATAAAGAACATCATTTCTATTTCTTGTTTGAATAGAAATGGGTACCATTTAACTTTTAGTAACAATTATTGTTACATAACTTTGAATGGCGTTCTTTATGGGACTAGAACTTTGAGCAATGGTATTTATACGTTGGACGTATCCAATGACATTTTCAATATCGAAGCGAGCAACAAGCATACTCGAAAAGATAATCAATTAGACTCCTATATGTGCCATTGTCGTCTTGGCCATGTGAGCAAGAAATGCATGTCTAAATTACACCAATGTGGAATTCTGTAATCGTTTGAATATGATTCATTCGATACATGCAAATCATGCTTAAAACGCAAGATGACTAAGTTACCTTTTACTGGAAAAGGTGAACCGATGGGAGAGTTGCTTGGTCTAATACATACTGATGTATGCAGACCTATGTCAACTCAAGCTCGAGGAGGCTATAGCTACTTCATTACCTTTACCGATGATCACTCATGGTATGGGTATGTGTTCTTGATGAAATACAAGTCTGAAGCCTTTGAAAGGTTTAAAGAATTCAAAAATGAAGTAGAGAAACAACTTGGCAAGAGTATTAAAATACTTCGATTGGATTGAGGTGGTGAATACTTGAATCAAGAGTTTCTAGATTATCCAAAGGACAATGATATATTGTCTCAATGGACTCTGTCGTATACACCGTAGCTGAATGGTGTATCTAAGAGGCGAAACCGAACCTTGTTGGATATGGTTAGGTCGATGATAAATCATGCGAATCTTTCCAAATCCTTTTGGAACTATACACTTCAGACTGTTGTTTACTTGCTAAACAGAGTCCCGACCAAAGTAGTTTCTACTACTCCATATGAGATATGAGCTAGTAAGAAACCCCATTTATCTTACTTGAAGATATGGGGTTGTCCTGCTTATATGAAGCGAACTGTGTCAGACAAATTGGATGCTAATTTTGATAAATGTCTATTTATTGGATACCCTAAGGAAATGAGGGGTTACCAATTCTATCATCCCTTCGAACAAAAGGTGTTTGTTTCAAGATATGTTGTGCTTCTAGAGAAAGAATTTCTCTTACAAGAAAACACTGGGAGTGTCGTTGAACTTGAGGAGGTTCAAGAGACTCCAGTAGATATTTAGGAGATACCTGGTCAAGCATCTTGACCGATGACTCATAGTGATGAGACATCGACTGGACCTATTGTGACCCCACATCTTCGTAGATTTGGTAGGACACGCAACATTCCTGAGAGATATGGATTTCTCATAAGTGAATCGAACGACGTGTTACTCATTGACGATAAGGAGCCTACTAATTATGAAGAAGTTATGAAAAGTTCAGAAAGGGACAAATGGCTTGAAGCCATGAAGTCGGAAATGGATTCCATGTATGAAAATCAAGTTTGAACCTTGGTTGACCCACCTGAAGGCATAAAGCCTATAGGGTGCATGTCACGCCCCAAGAGCATGCCGTGTCGAAAAGAAAACGGACGGCATCTCCCTTGTACGTGACAACATTTCGGGTTAATACAAGACTCGTAGGCTCACAATAACAACAACACATATAAAATGTAACCAAACCACAACAACATAATAAACTAACTATAACAAATACACAGCGAAAACAACACAACAACAATACAATCCAACACATGCATACCGGTATGACTAACACATCACAACAACACTAAACCTCGACAAAATCCGAATCTACAACATAGTACATCACGAAAACTCCAAATGCAATACACTCATACGGAAAGCCCAACACGACCACCAGAATCTCGGAGATGAGATGAGATGTTAGCCAGCGGTGCTCTAAGTCGTCACGAAGACTTCTACCTGTTACTTGGGCGACAGAAAAACCCAGGGTCCATGGTAGTGGTGAGTAAAACTCAGCAAGTAATAGAAGAACATGTATATATGTAATATCACATGTAATTCAACAACATAATCTAGAGGTACAACAGGTATATCAGCATAGTATATAAATACAAGCATATATCGTCTAACCAAATGAACAACGTAAAATGCAGACATACCTGAAGTCTGCTATGCTACTCTGATCCAACCTGAACATATATCCAACATATATATAACAAGAAGAGTAAAATCAACTCCCAATATACTCAAGATACAGGTCAAGATATCTAATGGTCTGTCCAACACATACAAGTATCCGACACAATCGTATAACATATGCAAAAAGCATGCATGAATATGATGTACAATCAAATGCAGCAAGCATAATACAATCAAATGCAACATCACAATAAGCATATATATACAGACTATATATATATATATATATATATATGGTAATATGCATGGTCATGTCTGCTCACCCCCTACTTGCTACCACGACCCCAGTGTGACCTAGGTGGCACGACATGATAACTGTCCCAACTCACACCAACCACTGCTCTAGAGTGGCTGAGTGGGCAGTATGATCAAGTAGCATATGAGAGTAAAGAGCTCGCTATACAACGGGGGTCCCTGCTGCTGGCCACTCCGACTAACACTATCAATGAGTGGTCGAGTACCACGCACCCAGGACAACTGCACGCAACTCCAACTACCACCGTCTATAGTGGTAGAGTGCGACACAACAGATGCTCTACCCTCACACCGATTATTCCTCCTATGAGTAACCGTGGAGGCAGGATGACTGGCGACCCTCTCAACCACAAGGGAGACCACGTCACCAGCATGCATGCAAATGACATGAATGTAATGTCACACATACTGACATCCACCATAGACTCTCTATTCTACAGAAAGTCATACTAATCAGATCAACGCACTCTCTATCCTGCAGAGAGTCGTACTCAACTGATCAACGGACTCTCTATCCTGTAGAGAGCTGTACTCAACTGATCATAACTCTTTATCCAATAGAGAGTCGTACTCAACTGATCGACGCACTCTCTATCCTGTAGAGAGTCGTACTCGACTGATCATAACTCTCTATCCAATAGAGAGTCGTACTCAACTGATCGATGCACTCTCTATCTTATAGAGAGTCATACTCGACTGATCATAACTCTCTATCCAATAGAGAGTCATACTCAACTGATCGACGTACTCTATATCCTATAGAGAGTCATACTCGACTCATCTTATCAAGCTGGGACCACCGGTCCATAGCGACACACTAATCACCCTTCACTTAACCATTACACAACACATGGTTAGTAACAAGTATGCAACATACGAGTATTGGAAAAAAATCCTACATTTAGGGCATTACCTACTCACAGATGACCTTTTTGCCAATTTATAAATTGGGTCATCACCCGTACTAACATTTACACCCTACTAAACATCTAGGCCAATTTACATTACATCTATAACTCCTAAATCATGATAGGGAATATGTGATATCAACAATTGAGCATAAATACATCCAACGATAAGTTCAAGCATAAGATAATAAGAGCAGGGTCGAGGTAACATAATCATATAAGATGATCATGCATCTAAATCTGTATGCATTAAAACTACCTGACCAGGGTAGGAATTACCCACCTGCTTTGTAGACACCAATCGTCTTCACGTCCGCGAATATCTCGAACCAAAATCTTGCAAACAAAACACTTATGATCCAATCATATACCAATTCTAATATTAGGATCAAATCATAATCCTACATCAACTTTATATCTCGATTCGTAGGCCAAACAAAACTACTACTTCACAACCATTACAACAACACAATAGTCCATTTACCACTCAACTCCAGCCTTACAACTTCTCACACAGCCACCCACACTCAAGCACTAATTACCAGTCTTGAAATGGTGCTTAACAACCCACCAATCCGACAATTAATAGAACAAATGAATCCCTATCCAATCAACATATAGACAAATCACGCACCAACACCTCAATATGCCAATAATCATCCATCGTCGACAAATCTCTAACTCACTGCCGATTCACCCCTTCATGGCCAAGAACCGCATCATTAACAACCACACTAATTTAGGGATCTAACTATTTAAAACACTTCGTTAAAAACCATAGCTTAACCGATTCGTTCATTCGCAGCTCTATCACAACCCATAGTTACACTTACAGAACCTCACTGCCCCTTTTTCGACTATTCACAGCCACGCCTTCATCGTCGGCATAGCTTCACAACCCCTCCCCATCTCCACAGAACATGCACAACACACAACTCAAATAAAAACCCAGCCGAGCAACTCCCACAGTACATCACAACCATTCAACCGATTGGAATTCACAGCACAAATAGGAAATCAATCTTGCTTACCCGAAGTTGAACCTTGTCGGCAACAACTCCACAGAACCGGCAGCCAATCTCCAACAACCGGCAACCCCCTTTTTCCCTACTCCCTATTTGCCGACACCAACACCTACTCTGGTAGTGATCCTCCCTAGCTTCTCTATTCACCGATAGAAAATCGACGCTCAACCACCGCTGCCCTAAATCAATGGATCAAGCTCAACAAAGGAAACCACATCAAGAATTCAAATCTCGTCTGAAGCAAGAATGAAAACCAATCCTTACCTAGCTCCGACGACCACCGGCCGTAAAACCCTCAAACCGATGCTCTGCTCCCTATTGCTGCCCAGTCGCTGCCAGGCCACCGTTTGCTCTGATAGACATCTGAGCCCCAAATTAGTACACGATGCTGCCTCCGTTGACCTACCCTCCCTCGTCCATGCACATGGTCACCGCCGGCGAACGCCTCCAGTCGTGTCGGGGTGGGTCTGTCGCCGCTGGAAGAGGAGAGGGAGAGGGCGGTGGGAGGCAGAGAGAGAAGACCGAGAAAGAGCAGAGATTAGGCGGAGCGGCGGCGATGAGGCGAGCTCGAGCGTGGTCGGCGCGCGGGGAGAAGAGAAGGAAATCGATGCACGAACGGGAAAAGAAGAAGATGCAAGGGAGAAACGCTCGGGAGGTTATAAAAATGATCGGCAATGGGAAACCGAAGAAGCGGAGCATGGCGTTAATGGGAAGGAAACAGAGCAGGTTTTTGCAACCGGGTTGGGTTTAATCCTATAACCAATTAACCCAAATAACCCTTGGTTCAATTTAAACCTAGATTCAAATAATTAACCCCAATAGGTTTAAACCATGGTTAGGTTTAATTCCTAACCATGCATCACTAATTTAATTTATCCAATAATAATTTTATTTTTTTTTATATTTTTTTTTTCTGTGGTATTTTACATTCTCCCCCACTTAATAAAATTTGGTCCCTAAATTTTGTACTAACATGCAAAATTACTTTAAACAAGTTTTCACAAGGACCACATACATTTCTCAAGTGAACAGCTGAGGCTATCGAGCTCGGATAGTATCTTCCAGCTCCCACATATCCTCCTCATCGGTATGATGTTGTCATCCAACTTTTATGAGTCGGATGGTTTTGTCTCACTACTGTCGCTCCTTGCGACCAAGAATTCACACCGAAATCTCCTCATAGGTCGCATTAGACTGAGATAGAATCGAACCCCCTAATAACCCTCATCCGATGACGTGCACCAACTCCGCATCATGTTGGATACACTGTGGCCCCCAACAGCTATCATTCCCTGACTTCCTCCCAGAACATAGAAGATCTACAAGGTCTACCATATTGTGCCTCAGAAGAAGTCACCTGAATGGATGAGGGATAACTATTCTTATAGTTAAATTCCACTAAAGGAATATAATTCTCCCAACTACCTCTATAATTCATGACACGGGATTGTAATAGATCCTCCAGAGTCTAAATGGTACGCTCTGACTGTCTGTCTGTCCGCGGATGAAATGTTATACTGAGTCGAAACTCTGTGCCCATAGCTTGCTGCAGACTCTGCCAAAATCGCAAGGTAAATCGTGGATCTCTATCCAGTATGGTACTTTAAAAGTACCCCACGCAAAGTGATAATCTTTCGGTGATACAACTCTACCAGACGATCCAATGGATCCGGCCCACCAATAAGCAAAAAGTTAACTGATTCAGTTGGTTGATCCACGATCACCCATATCACATCATGTTCTTTACAGATTCTAGGTAATCCCGCAATGAAATCCATAGTGATATGCTCCCTCTTTCATTCTGGAAATCGAAATTTCCTGGAGCAACCCAACGGGTTTCTGATGTTCAGCCTTCACTCGCTAACATACTGAACATCGAGCAGCAAAATCTGCTATACTCCTCTTCATATCGTTCAACCAGTATAAACCTTTCAACTCTTGGTACATCCTAATACCATCAGGATGTATAGAAAATCTCAAATAAGGTGCCTCCGGTACCAACTCTATCTTAAGTGGATGCGTGTCCAGAACACGTATCCATATTAGAGATGGAAAATTATCTTCTCACAAGGGGAGTTCATCTACCGTCCAAAATCCACTCCACACACTCTGTAAGTGCGTGGAAGACTATAGCGACCAATCTCGCAAATTGTAACTGTTCGCGTTCCATAGTAGCTACCCAGTAGCTAGTTAAAATCTCATGAGCATTCCTGCTTCATAAATCTATAAATCAAGATAATGACCACTAAAGTCATGTCATGTATATGACAGCTTGTCTCGCAGTTCCACAACTGTCGTAAGATCGAGATACGCCTCATTCAACTGCATCGGGATCGCTCCGTTCCTTTGAATGATGCATCCGTGTACAACCTTCTTTTATCCACTCCGAAAGGATTAACTAATACTCGTGTAAAAGTTAACCGTCGTCTAGGTCTTGTAACTGGTTTCACCAGCTTTCGACTCAATGATTTCCATCATCACCTTTGTCAAACAAGTCTGTGATATAGTAATGCCAAACATTCTATCCACATCTACAACATTAACCAAAAACATACAAGGACAACCACCATCTACGGTGGACATCGAGTGCGCAACTCCAACTACCACAATCAACAGTGGCCAAGTTACGCAACTCCAACAACTACAAACTGATCCAATCGTGTCCAGGATACACGATTCTCAAATCTAGTGATGACTAAATCATTAATTAGTCTAACAACTTAATCAAAACGTATATAATTCATACCAAGTATGAAATTGTCGTCTTTACACACCTGCACCTTTTTTTTTCTAAGATGATGATATATATTAATCATCACAACGACAATGATAATTGTATGACATCATGTCACTACAATATCAATACTCCAGTCGTAAACCAACCTTAAAGTATACACAGGTGTCTTTGGCTAATCTAAATAGATCATCTATCCACAACGAAAGATATTCATTCACAACAACTACTGTATTTATCATCGATAATCGATGCATAATCTCAAAGGTCCATCCCTCTTTTAATAAAGAGTTCTAAATCCTTCTTAAGGAGAAATACTGGGACAGATAAATATCCCCTCTAACATCTCCTATAATCGCAACTCACGTTCTTCTAATTTCCATAGTGTTTAGTAACACTTATATCAACAAAAATTATCCCTTGTATGCGGTATTCAATATCAACACTATCTTCGAAATCACTCCAATCACCTACTCCCCTTGCCTATGCAGCGGCAAGCCTAGGAGTTCATCCAAAATTACATCCGAATGCTCTCGGATTATACACACAGCTGAGAGACATAATCATGTCATAATCTTAACAATTTGACCATCCATAAGGATATGTCTATAGCAAAAGTATGTCTATCAAAGTCTAAGGGCATCCCTTGACTTCTTAATTGTTGGTCCACCTCTCACCTGACGGTAGAGATACCACTGACCCACATGTCGATGTATAGGAACCCTACTAATCCGAACTAAGAATGTTCTAGACTAAGATACCTATAAATACAAGCATATCTCAATATATTAACCCAGAGGGTAAACTAACATAATACCATGTACGATCAATTATCTGTCGATCCGATCCAAAGGCTCTACGTAGGTCTCGACCTTTCTCCGAAGAGAAAAAGATCGAATCCAACAGTCCAGAATAAAGCGGTCGCATTTCTGCTCACTTAATCCTACGAGCTGCAACTGTAGAATACCGAGTAGATATGACCATCGTCGTATACTCTCTCCTCTGTACTAAGTAAATCACATTTGGAGGTAACTGTTGTTGTCTGCTAAATCTTCTAAGGTGTCTTCTGCTGATGCTGCTTCTGTGCTGATCTCTGTCGTTGAGACGGTGCATCATCCTCCTGGAATACCATTGATAGTCTTCAACTGAGTCTTCAAAGTATAGCTCCTCGAATGTACTGGTTGCTCACAATAGCAACAGATGAACTGATCCAACGGATAATTTGACTTCATGTGTCTTCGTGATTCGCACTACATGCACATAATCTCTTTGGAGTCTTTGTTCTGATTTCGCTGATGTGCATGAGACTTCCGGATGATCTGCGCTTGGTCTCCTATAATCAGAAAGTAGCCCAAGGCCTATGACTCCGATCTTGCTCCTTTTTATCCAACAATCGGAGACTTATGACTCTATTAAGTTGACCTGCAATATTTGTTTATCGGTCTCCAACTCTTAAACCTTTGTACGGAGTCATTTCTAAACTCTTGTCTCAATCCAATGTCTTCCGACAGGATCTGGTAAAAGATCCCGACATCCTAATCCAACTATAAGCCAATAACTCTGAGTGGCTTATAACATTCATTCGCATTCCTAAGCTATTAGGTGAGCATAAACTTTGCAAGTCTAATGACTCTGCATGATATTCTCGTTACCGACGATCACCCTACTTGAAGCTCAAGAATTCCTTACAATGTGTCACTAAAAGTGACACGGGGAAATACTTTCTTTCAACATCACTAAACCATGATCAAGTGATATATTATTCCCCGAAGATTATTTTCTGCATTTATCACCAAATACCGGCTTGATCTCGATAATGGTATGCAAACAACTCTTCTTTCTCGGTATAACATGAGTTAAGTACTCTCAAAATTATACAACTCAGTACGAATAACTCAAGGATAAAATCACTATGTAACACTGTAACCTAGTCTTCCGCTATCTGCATCAACAATAGTTTATTTGTCTTGTCCATTACCCAATAGGTAATGATCTGACTAGCATAATTATTGAAAATCTCTAAGACTGTAGTCTCTGATTTCCACAAGAAATGTGACGACTAGACCCCTATTTTCTGACTCGGTATCAGTCGGCTCTCAAAGGTAAATCACCTTTTCGACACAGGTTCAAGACTCACATACTTAACAGGTCATTTTTGGGGTCAACTCATACCATGGTTACGAATAATAACCAACAAACTACAGGTTATTCCCTGTTATATACACTCAAAGCATAGCCAACAAAATTGGGAGTATAAACCCTATCGACAACTCCGGTTGGTCACCTCGGTGGACGACCTCTACTACAAGTCTGCACAGGTATAATATATCTAACTGTATACACTTGTTAATCAAGTCTAGATAAGTATCCAACTAGAAAATAAGTCAACAGAAATACTTACTTCGTGATGCTTGGAGCTCAGACCGCTATCAATCTCATCTCGGAAAAACCAAAACCGAACAAATCGACTCTCGAGAATCCAAGACTCAATACAAAAACAACATTGTATGGCATCGCAGAACCTAGGGCTCTGATACCACTAAAGTTGTCACACCCCGAGAGCATGACTTACCGAAAAGCAAACGGACGGCATCTCCCCTGTACGTGGTAACATTTCGAGTTAATACAAGGCCCGTAAGCCCACAATAACAACAACACATATAAAATGTAACCAAACCACAACAACATAGCAAACTAACTATAACAAATACACAGCGGAAACAACACAACAACAATACAATCCCACACATGCATACCGGTATGACTAAAACATCACAACAAGACTAAACCTCGACAAAATCCGAATCTACAACATAGTACATCACGAAAACTCCAAATGCAATACACTCATACGGAAAGCCCAACACGACCACCAGAATCTCGGAGATAAGATGAGATGTCAGTCAGCGGTGCTCTAAGTCGTCACGAAGACTTCTACCTATTACCTGGGCGACAAAATATCCCAGGGTCCATGGTGGTGGTGAGTAAAACTCAGCAGGTAATAGTAGAACATGTATATATGTAATATGACATGTAATTCAACAATATAATCTAGAGGTACAATAGGTATATCAGCATAGTATATAAATACAAGCATATACCGTCTAACCAAATGAACAACGTAAAATGCAGACATACCTGAAGTCTGCTACGCTACTCTGATCCAACCTGAACATATATCCAACATATATATAACAGGAAGAGTAAAATCAACTCCCAATATACTCAACCTACAGGTCAAGGTATCTAATGGTCTGTCCAACACATATAACAGTATCCGACACAACTGTATAACATATGCAAGAAGCATGCATGAATATGATGTACAATCAAATGCAGCAAGCAGAATACAATCAAATGAAACATCACAATAAGCATATATATATATATATATATATATATATATATATATATATATGGTAATATGCAAAGCGCCATCAGATACGGCAATGCAGCATGCATGGTCATGCCTGCTCACCCCTACTCGCTACCACGACCCCAGTGTGGCCTAGGTGGCACGACATGACAACTGTCCCAACTCACACCAACCACTGCTCTAGAGTGGCCGAGTGGGCAGTATGATCAAGTAGCATATGAGCGTAAAGAGCTCGCTACACAATGGGGGTCCCTGCTGCTGGCCACTCCGACTAACACTACCAATGAGTGGTCGAGTACCACGCACCCAGGACAACTGCACGCAACTCCAACTACCATCGTCTATAGTGGTAGAGTGCGACACAACAGATGCTCTGCCCTCACACCGGTTATTCCTCCTATGAGTAACCGTGGAGGCAGGATGACTGGTGACCCTCTCAACCACAAGGGAGACCACGTCGCCAACATGCATGCAAATGACATGAATGCAATGTCTCACATATAGACATCCACCATAGACTCTCTATTCTACAGAAAGTCATACTAATCAGATCAACGCACTCTCTATCCTATAGAGAGTCATACTCAACTGATCAATGGACTCTCTATCCCGTAGAGAGTCGTACTCAACTGATCATAACTCTCTATCCAATATAGAGTCGTACTCAACTGATCGACTCACTCTCTATCCTGTAGAGAGTCATACTCGACTGATCATAACTCTCTATCCAATAGAGAGTCGTACTCAACTGATCGATGCACTCTCTATCCTGTAGAGAGTCGTACTCGACTGATCATAACTCTCTATCTAATAGAGAGTCGTACTCAACTGATCGACGCACTCTCTATCCTATAGAGAGTCGTACTCGACTCATCATATCAAGCTGGGACCACCGGTCCGTAACGACACACTAATCACCCTTCACTTAACCATTACACAATACATGGTTGGTAACAAATATGCAACATACGAATATTGGAAATAAATCCTATATTTAGGGCATTACCTACCCACAGATAACCTTTTTGCCAATTTATAAATTGGGTCATCACCCGTAATAACATTTACACCCTACTAAACATCTAGGCCAATTTACATCACATCTATAACTCCTAAATCATGATAGTGAATATGTGGTATCAACAATTGAGCATAAATACATCCAACGATAAGTTCAAGCATAAGATAATAAGAGCAGGGTCGAGGTAACATGATCATATAAGATGATCATGCATCTAAATCTGTATGCATTAAAACTACCTGACCAGGGTAGGAATTACCCATCTGCTTTGTAGACACCAATCGGCTTCACGTCCGCAAATATCTCGAACCAAAATCCTGCAAACAAAACACATATGATCCAATCATATACCAATTCTAATATTAGGATCAAAACATAATCCTACATCAACTTTATATCTCGATTCATAGCTCAAACAAAACTACTACTTCACAGCCATTACAACGACACAACAACCCATTTACCACTCAACTCCAGCCTTACAACTTCTCACACAGCCACCCACACTCAAACACTAATTACCAGTCTTGAAATGGTGCTTAACAACCCACCAATTCGACAATTAATAGAACAAACGAATCCCTATCCAATCAGCATATAGACAAATAACGCACCAACACCTCAATATGCCAATAATCATCCATCGTCGACAAATCTCTAACTCACTACCGATTCACCCCTTCGTGGCCAATAACCGTATCATTAACAGCCACACTAATTTAGGGATCTAACTATTTAAAACACTTCATTAAAAAACATAGCTTAACCGATTCGTTCATTCATAGCTCTATCACAACCCATGGTTACACTTACAGAACCTCACTGCCCCTTTTTCGACTATTCACAGCCACACCTTCATCGTCGGCATAGCTTCACAATGCATCCCCATCTCCACAGAACGCGCACAACACATAACTCAAATAAAAACCCAGCCGATCAACTCCCACAGTACATCACAACCATTCAACCGATTGGAATTCACAGCACAAATAGGAAATCAATCTTGCTTACCTGAAGTTAAACCTCGTCGGCAGCAACTCCACAGAATCGGTAGCCAATCTCCAACAATCGGCAACCCCCTTTTTCCCTACTCCCTATTTGCCGACACCAACACTTACTCCGACGGTGATCCTCCCCAGCTTCTCTGTTCACCGACAGAAAATCGACGCTCAACCACCGCTGCCCTAAATCAATGGATCAAGCTCAACGAAGGAAACCACATCAAGAATTCAAATCTCGTCTGAAGCAAAAATCAAAACCAATCCTTACCTAGCTCCGACGACCACCGGCCATAAAACCCTCAAACCGATGCTCTACTCCCTATTGCTGCCCAGTCGCTGCCAGGCCACCGTCTGCTATGATAGACATCTGAGCCCCAAATTAGCACACAGTGCTAGCTCCGCTGACCTACCCTCCCTCGTCCATGCACACGCTTGCCGCCGGCGCACGCCTCCAGTCGCGTCGGGGTGGGTCTGCCGCCGCTGGCAGAGGAGAGGGAGAGCGCGGTCGGAGGCAGAGAGAGAAGACCAAGAAAGAGCAGAGATCAGGCAAAGCAGTGGCGATGGGGCGAGCTCAAACGTGGGCGGCGCACGGGGAGAAGAGAAGGAAATCGATGCGCGATCGGGAAAAGAAGAAGACGCAAGGGAGAAACGCTCGGGAGGTTATAAAAATGATCGACGATGGGAAACCGAAGAAGAGGAGCATGGCGTTAATGGGAAGGAAACGGAGCGGGTTTTTGCAACCGGGTTGGGTTTAATCCTATAACCAATTAACCCAAATAATCCTTGGTTCAATTTAAACCTAGATTCAAATAATAAACCCCAATAGGTTTAAACCATGGTTAGGTTTAATTCCTAACCATGCATCACTAATTTAATTTATCCAATAATAATTTTATTTTATTTTATATTTTTTTTTTCTGTAGTATTTTACAGTGCAAGTGGGTTTTCATGAAGAAAATTGATATGGATGGTAATGTGATTACCTATAAGGCTAGACTGGTGGTGAAAGGGTATCTTCAAAAGCAAGGTGTTGATTATGACGAGACCTATTCACCTATTGCTATGCTTAAATCCATTTGGATGCTCCTGGCCATAGCGGCTCATTATGATTATGAGATATGACAGATGGATGTGAAAACAACTTTCCTTAATGGAAACTTACTCGAGGATGTGTATATGATACAGCCTGAGGGTTTCACATCGGTTGATAAAACCAAGGTATGCAAACTGCGATGGTCCATATATGGACTAAAGCAAGCATCCAGGAGATGGAATATCTGTTTTTATGAGACAATCAAAAAGTTTGATTTCTCACAAAATCCTGGATGCGATGGAACACGACTGCACTCCCACTGTCATATATGGGAGTGCAGTCGTGTTCCTAGTATTGTATGTCGATGACATATTACTTATAGGAAATGATGTTTCTATCTTACAGTTAGTTAAAATTTGGTTGTCCAAGACATTCTCCATGAAAGACGTGGGAGAAGAAACCTACATCCTCGGGATTAAGATATATAGTGATAGATCGAAATGATTGCTTGGTCTTTCGCAGTCTATATATATAGACCGAGTGCTAAAGAGGTTTAGCATGTCGGAATCCAAGAAAGGTTTCCTTCCCATCAGGCATGGGATACACCTTTCAAAGTCTATGTGTCCGTGCACATAAGATGAGAGGATTTGCATGAGTAAGATTCCCTATGGATCTGCAATAGGATCTATCATGTATGCTATGTTATGTACGAGGCCCAATGTATCGTATGCTTTGAGTGTCATGAGCAAATACCAGTCTGATCCAGGAATGGATCATTGGGCAATTGTTAAGATGATCCTTAAGTACTTAAGAAGAACTAAGGATGTGTTTCTAATATATGGAGAAGGGGACATGGTGATAGGCGGGTATACAGATGTCAACTTCCAGATAGACAAGGATGATTCCATGTCTCAGTCTGGGTACGTGTTCACCTTAAATGAGGGCGCAGTGAGCTGGAAAAGTTCCAAACAAGATACTGTAGTGGATTCTACCACAAAGGCAGAATACATTGCAGCTTCGGAAGCAACAAAGGAAGCAGTTTGGATCAAGAAGTTCATTCATGAACTTGGTGTGGTTCCAACCATTGTTGAAGCAATACCGGTTTACTGCGACAACAATGGAGAAATTGCACAGGCAAAAGAGTCAAGGTCTCATCAACAATCCACACATGTGCTTCGCCGCTATCATCTGATCAGAGAGATTATTAGTAGGAAGGAAATACAAATCGAGAAGATTCCCACTGAAAGGAACTTAGCTGATCCTTTAACTAAGGCATTACCTCAAAGTAAGTTTGAGGGTCATGTTAGAGCTTATGGTATTTGATACCGTAGCGATTGACATTAGACCAAGTGGGAGTTTATTAGTAATGTATGTGTCACGCCCACCCTTTTCGGACCCAGAATCCGGAAGGGGCGGCGCGTGACGCGACCGTACATACATACATTACATACAGCGGAAGACTTTATACATACTTCTTAATTCTTACAGCGGAAGACTTTAGACCTATTTTTTTTTTCTTTTAAAACATAAACATGCATTGACATATATATATACATATATATATATATATATACTTCTTCTTTTTAACATAGAGTATGCTTCATAACATGTATAGATACTTCTTCTTACTTCTTCTTATCAACATGTATAGATACTTAGTGCTTAGTTCAGGTTCATAAACATCATCGTCATAAGGAGACATAAGTAAGGACATCCATAGACATCATCATCATAGGTAAACATATATATATATAGACCTAACGGATCCTCTCCACCATGCCACTACCACACACATTTGGCCCCTCCTGCTGCTCCCTTTAGTTTATCCATCCCTTACCCTTATCTGCAGTACGAGGGAAAGATAAAATATAAGTACATAGGCTTAGTAAGATCCTGTCCTACTCACAAAAACCATACATCGACATTAATCATGTCATGTAACATTCATAACATATAAGCAATATAACATGTAACATACATGGCATAATCAACTTAACATGTAGCATAAGTAACGTGAGTAAACATAACATGTATCATCCATAACATGGCAGCATAACATGTATCATCTATAACATAGCAGCATATCATGTAAATATATGACTTAATCAAACATAACATATAACATACGTAACATAGCAAATCAACATAACATACAACATATATGTATGACATATCAAACATAACATACATCATATGTAACATAGTGGCATAAACATGGCATATCAAACATAACCTACATCATATGTAACATAGTGGCATAAACATGGCATATCAAACATAACCTACATCATATGTAACATAGTGGCATAAACATGGCATATCAAACATAACCTACATCATATGTAACATAGTGGCATAAACATGGCATATCAAACATAACCTACATCATATGTAACATAGTGGCATAAACATGGCATGTCAAACATAACCTACATCATATGTAACATATCAACATAGCATGTGAACATAACAATCTAATCATGTAACATATGCAGGATGCTTTTGAAAACATATATTATAGGTACGTAAACATAAATCTCAACATATTTGGGCCCGGCATTGTACCACTTCTTCATTATCATAGCGCGCATCCCTAAATAGGCCCGAGGTAGCAAGTCTCGAACCTAATAGGTTACTAGGCCCGATCTTAGTCCATCGACCTAGGGCAATCGTCATAGCGTAGAAGCCCATCCTAGGCCCGAGTCTTACTCCATCGACCTAAGGCATCTTGGAGCCCATCCCGTACTAGGCCCGAGTCTTATTCCATCGACCTAGGGGCAATCATACATAGAAGCCCGTCCTAGGCCCGAGTCTTATTCCATCGACCTAGGGCATCTTAGGAGCCCATCCCTTCTTGGACCCTGTTAGGGTCTTGGTACAAGCCATGCAGAAGGTAAAATACTTATATGCTTATTTTATAACATAGCTTATTTCATTTTGCAAATATAGCATACTTCATTTCATAACACATCATGCTTCCCTTCATGAACATATCATCTTTCATTTCGTAAACATACTATTCTTCATTTCGTAACATATCATTCTTCATTTCATAACATATCATTCTTCATTTCATCATCATGTCATATTCATGTCGTGAACATATCGTTTTGTTTCATTTCATAATCTTATCTTTTTCCATTTCATAACATATTTTAAATATCGCATACACATAGACATGGCATAAGGCATGGCATCAAAAGTAAGTAAACACTAACCTAAGGCATGTTATCTTCATCTAGCATTATTTAATATCACAAGTCAACATGAATTCACCCAACATAAAACACATGTTAACCTATTCATTTATCTTAACAACAACTTCATATGCACATAAGACTTGAATTAAAACTTCATTTAATCCCCAAAAATACATGATGGCCGAATGGTCCATAGGGTTTTCTAGGGTTATCTTTTAACCTAATTCATTTAACATAACAACAACTTCATTTGCATATAAAACATGGATTGAAACTTCATTTAGTCACCCAAAAACATAGGTTGGCCGAATGGTCCATGTAGGTCTTTAGGGTTAACCTTTAACCTAATTCATTTAACACAACAACAACATCATAATCCTACAAAAACATGGATTAAACAACATTGAATCATCAAGATCTAGGGGTGGCCGAATGGTCCATGTAGGTCTTTAGGGTTAACCTTTAACCTAATTCATTTTGACATAACAACAACATCATAATCCTACAAAAACATGGATTAAACTTCATTGAATCATCAAGATCTAGGGGTGGCCGAATGGTCCATGTAGGTCTTTAGGGTTAACCTTTAACCTAATTCATTTTAGCATAACAACAACATCATAATCCTACAAAAACATGGATGAAACTTCATTGAATCATCAAGATCTAGGGGTGGCCGAATGGTCCATGTAGGTCTTTAGGGTTAACCTTTAACCTAATTCATTTTAACATAACAACAACATCATAATCCTACAAAAACATGGATGAAACTTCATTGAATCATCAACATCTAGGGGTGGCCGAATGGTCCATGTAGGTCTTTAGGGTTAACCTTTAACCTAATTCATTTTAACATAACAACAACATCATAATCCTACAAAAACATGGATGAAACTTCATTGAATCATCAAGATCTAGGGGTGGCCGAATGTATATTATAGGTTTCTTTCACAAAATAGCAATCGAAGCTACTCGTATGCAGGTGAGGGATACTTACATCCTTCGCTTTGCTTGTAGTGTGAAGATAACCTAAGGAACCAAGCCTAGCCTTTGCTTTCTTGCTTGGATGAGGTTCGGCCAAGGGGTGGAAATGGAGAGGGAGATTCTCTAGAATTCGGTGAGAAGAAGAAGAGAAGAGGAGAAAGTGAAGTTGCTAACTCCTGCCTCCTCATCCCCTATTTATTCACCTAAAGAGTCCCTTAATCTCCCTTACACTTCACCATAATTTCCCTTATTCCTCTAATGATATAATCCTATTGGGCTTCTGGTTAGTGGGTGCATCTATAGGGCTTGGCTATCTCTAGAGGTTTGGGGTTCAATTCCTAGGCCTTGCACCCTTTTTTGGCTTATTTTCTTTTATTTTTGAAAAGGCCCACATAAAGCCCATTATCATCAAGCCAAAAGTTCTTGTAAAATTGCTAGGAATTTTACGAGCGTTACAATCCTTCATACTTTTTTAAAAGTTTCGTCCTCGAAACTTAGAACAATTGTGGGTACTTCTGCTTCATGTCCTCCTCGCGTTCCCAGGTAGCTTCCTCGCACTGCTTGATTCCCGCAGGACCTTTACTAAGGGCACCTCTTTGTTCCTTAGCCTCTTGATTTCTCGGTCTAGTATCTGGATAGGCCGACTTTCAATACTCAGGTCCTCTTGAACTTGTACTATTTGTGGCTCGATCACTTGGTCCGTACTGGAAATGCATTTCTTGAGCACAGAGACATGGAACACGTTGTGAATAGTCGACATCTCTTGAGGCAGCTCTAGCTTGTAAGCTACCTTGCCAATCCTCTGCAATATCGGATACGGTCCCACGTAGCGTGGACTCAGTTTACCCTTCCTTCCGAATCTCATCACTCCCTTCATAGGAGCCACTTTGAGGAATACTAGGTCCCCAACTTCGAATTCTAACGGTCTACGCCGCATATCCGCATAGCTCTTTTGTCGGCTCTGAGCAGTTTCAATTCTCTGACGGATGTTCCGTATAGCTCGGGTGGTGTCGTCGATGAAATCCGTCTGGAGTCCCATCCTCTTCTTTTCACCACCCTCGTACCAGCATATGGGAGATCTACATTTCCTCCCGTATAGAGCCTCGTAGGGTGCCATTCCAATAGTAGCTTGGTAGCTATTATTGTAGGCGAATTCTGCCAAACATAAGTATCGGCACCAGCTACCTTTGAAATCCAGGGCGCAGGCTCGTAACATATCCTCCAGTACTTGATTTACTCTTTCTCCGTCTCTGTCTGGGATGGAAGGATCTTGAACAATAGCTTCGTGCCTAGGGCCTTCTGAACACATTCCCAGAAATGGGAAATAAAGCGACCATCTCTGTCAGAAATGATGGTCTTAGGAATTCCATGTAGTCTGATAATTTCCCTAGCATATAACTGAGCCAGTTGCTCCATCGAATAGGTCATCTTGATTGCTAAGAAATGGGCGGACTTCGTCAATCTGTCCACAATTACCCATATAGCATCATAACCGTTTGTCGTCTTGGGCAATCCTGAGATGAAATCCATAGAAATGTCCTCCCATTTCCATTCTGGAATCTGGATCGGCTGCAGTGTTCCTCCGTGTCTCGGTGTTCCGCCTTAACCCTCTGGCGGTCGGTGTAATCTTGACATCCGAGCCACATCTCTTTTCATTCTGAACCACCAGAACTTTCATTTTAGGTCTTGGTACATCTTGGTGGTTCCAGGATGCATCGCATAAGGAGTTTCATGAGCTTCCTCAAATATCTCCTTCCGTAATTCTGGATCGTCGGGAATACACAAGCGATCCCTGAGGTAGAGTACTCCACTATCAGAGATCCGAAACCCGTCGTCCTTTCCTTCTAAGACCTCTTGCTTGATCCTCTGAAGGCTTGGGTCACGGGCTTGCTTTTCCAGTATATCATCGAACAGCGTCGGTGTTATCGTCATGGTCGAGAGCTGTCCGGAGATGATTTCGACCCCGTAATGCATAATCTCTCTTTCTAAGGGCTGAGATAACACTGATAGAGACATCAATGCGGCGCAGGACTTCCTGCTGAGTGCATCAGCCACCTTGTTAGCTTTCCCCGGATGGTAGAGAATCTCGCAGTCATAATCCTTGACGAGCTCGAGCCATCTGCGCTGTCTCACATTCAGGTAATGGTCGGTAATCAGGGCACTACTGAACAGCTCCTCTGCGGTATGCGGTCTATGAGCTCCGTCGGCCACATTCAGAGCTATTTCTGGTCGGAGCATCTTCAGCATGAGTCTGCCCCTTTCTCTTTCCGTGCTGACCAACTCTGGGTATAGGCATGCGAGTCGGTTGAATCTCTTCACGGCTTCGCTGACCGATAGGTCACATGCAGTCTCTGATTGACTCAATGTCAATTTGAATTGGTTTACAACATCAAGCGGCAACTTCGTTTCCACTCATCATTCGTATGTCCCAATCTAACCGACATTGATCAACTATACCACATACATCCCATGCAATGAACTAATCACTAATTCCAAAGGGAACGAGCTCATCATTTCTTATTCATACTTTCAGAAAAAAAAATGTTAACATATAACATTCCTTATTTCTAATCGAAACAAAACTACTTGAGAAGATAGTTTATTACGACTCCCACTAGGACAAACCCTAGTGCAGTTGTAATTATTTTTAGTCCTATCTTCCTTGGCCTCATTAGGGTAGTCTCAGGCTGGCCAATAAGTTGACTGTTTGTAGAACTCTCTTCATTCTTTTCGAGGCCAGCTACCACAGGATTCTCTACGATAGGATTCTCTTGAACCTTATGCTCCAGTAGTTCCCAGCACAACTCAGCATATGTTATCTGCCCTTCATAGCGGCCCCATACGTGATGCGCAACTACCATGAAATCATTTGGAAGAGAGCGTACCAAGGCCCATATCCGATAATTGTCTAGTAACGGAAACTCCTGCTGCTCGAGTCTCCTAAAAAGACCATCGAGCCTTTTTATGTGTCCGATGACCCCACCATTGTTGGCAACCGTGCTATTTCTCGGAATGCTCATAGGCTCCCATGTCCCCGGATTAAAATTTTCACTAATGAAAACTAATCCGGATGGGATGAGTTTCCTAAGCACAACCAATTCGTCGTCGTGCTAACTACTTGAGCGATCGCTTGAACAAACTAGTTGTTCAAGCAACACAACTCTTCTAGTCGGTTAGCCGCGGAAGAGACGACGGATGGATCGCCGGTTTTTGTGTTTCTTATTCGGGGTCCATGATTATACAAATACATGCAAATGCAAACTAGTATAATCAACATATACTAACCTAAAGAACTTAAGCTAGCATATCAATTAAGAATAGAAACATGCAAAGATCATAAATAAAAGTTATAAAACTTTTATACCTCTTGATCTTCTATCGTATGTCCTAACCTCCTTGTAGACTTCGTGTGGGCGAAGATCCTCCACAAGTTGAAGCTTCTTAGATCTTCTTCAATCCAAAGAATGAAGAACTCTCTTTCCCTTCTTGCTTGAGCCAACCACCAATCCACAAAGGATTGATGTCGCCGGCCCCAAGAATAGAGAGAACATAATGGAAACAACTACAACCAACTAGGGACAAACCCTAGCTCCTAGTGCCACCGGCCAAGAGGAAAACAAAGGGAAAAGAGGAATAGGTTGGGCACCACCAAAGGTATAGGAAAAAGGATAGGAACCAGCCAACACCCTAGGAAGAAGAAGAACACTTCCCCTATAGTTGCCACCTACCTTACCTTCCAAACCCTAGCCGCCTAACCAAGCTTCCTTTGGATTTCTTGCCGCCAAGGTAGAGGAAGAGAAGGTAGTGGCCGCCAACCCTTAGAAGGAAGAAGATGAGCCCTTCCCTATAGTTGCCGCCAACCATAACTTCCAAACCTAGCCGCCTAATCCAAAGAGCCAAACCCTAATCTAATTAGGGTTTCTCCATAGGTTTCTTGCCGCCTAAGCATGGTGGAGAGGAGAGATCTAGGAGCTAGCCACCTCCAAGGAAGAAGACAAGCTCATCCATAGGTTGCCGCCCCCTCTAGCTCCACCACCTTGGCCGCCCAACCTAAGGAACCAAAACCCTAATTAGGGTTTCCTCCTTGAGGTTGCTTGCCGCCCAAGTAATGCTAGGCAAAACCCTAATTTCCTTAGCATCCATCATGAACCATCCAAAAAACTTAGTTGCCGCCCAACCCATGCTCCCTTATATAGAACTTAGGAGAAAATTGGTTATTGATGAGGTAGCCAAAAATATAGGAACTAATTCCCAATTTTCTTGCCGCCCACCTTATCCAACCTTTCCTCTCCCTTTTATATAGAGTTAGGCTTAGGCCTTGGTTTAATCTCCACCGTCGGTTCTAGGGTTTTAATCTCAACCGTCGGATTTAGAGATTTAATCTCAACCGTCGGTTCTAGGAAATAATCCCAACCGTCGGATCTAGAGATTTAATCTCAACCGTCGGTTCTAGGAATTTAATCCCAACCGTCAGATCTAGAGATTTAATCTCAACCGTCGGTTCTAGGAATTTAATCCCAACCGTCGGATCTAGAGATCTAATCTCCACCGTCGGTTCTAGGGATTCAATCCTAACCGTCGGATCTAGAGATTTGTTTTCCATCATTTGATCTAGACTTCATGAGGTTTATATAAGGCTACGATAGGGACCATGAGGAGGAGTTGGGTCTTGGCCACCCGATGGATCGGAACCACACAAACTTGATCCATCAATGATGTTCCATTCCACCAGAGGATCATCATCGAACTACCTCACCAACCCCCATAAATTAATATGGGCTCCATATATTATTTGTACATCCATCTCCCCGTGTTTAAGATATCGAATGTCCGTCAATTAATTGATTTACTGACCATCAATTAATTAACATCTAACTCCTCGAGTAGTACCACTCAACCTTATCATCATGTTGACTAAGTCAACCTGCAGGGTTTACATGATGAACCTTATGAGCTCCTCAAGGGGACATCATCAACCTAATATATAGGACACGGATTCCTCCTATAATCAATGACACACCATGTAAATAATATCACTTCCCAACTTACCAGGCATATTGATTTAATCCATAGAAATCAAACCCTCTGGTAAATCAAAGAAATAAATACTAAGTACATGTGCTCGTTATTATATCGGGATTAAGAGCATCTACAACATAATATCCGAGGTCCGATTCAATTATGTAGTCAGCAATAAATTGAATCACCTCTATGTCGGTCCTGCTCAATACACCGAGGTGTACTAGTGTAACTCTATGTTCAAGATAAAACAATACCAAGCTACACTACAACCATGCCAATGGTTTGTCCAAAACCATCTTGGTTGTGAGCCTCTACTTATATTCTACAAGGGACTGATAACATGATCTTGCGCACCTGTGCACCATGTTATCTACAATGTAAAATATTAGACAATATGCACACATATAAATATAACGTGCAAACAATGATCATGTGATTCTTATTTCAAAATAAAGATGTCCATACAAAAGAGCTAGGCTTTCAGTATACATCCCAACAACCATTAGGTTTATAAACTATCTCTTCAATAGCTTCCCTCAATTTGTTTCGTAACACATCACGACGGGTCATTGTAGTCATCGTCCGTGCCATCCAATTAATTACGAAAATCAACTCTTCGTAATTTTAGGAGTTTTTTTTTTTTTTTGCTAATCAATTTTGATTTACCTAACTCGTCTACCTTTGACCAATCACAAGTATTTCTTGTGAAGCTAGTATAAGTTTTCGTTCGTTGACCTACGCATAATTAGACTAAAGCTAACATAAAGTCATTTTAAGCTTAAGGCATCATTCATGTTCTCATGCATAATTTAAGCTTAAGGTATTTTACATCATATATGAACAAGCATAAGGGTAACATACATATTTTCATGCATATTTAAGCTAGAAACATTTCCTATCATACATGAAAAAAAATTTAACAAAATTAGAGTAGACATAGAATTCTTACTTGGAGCGGCAGGATTTGGAGCTTGATGTGTGTGTAGTGGAAAGGCATATCCACTCTGATACCAACCTGTCACGCCCGCCCTTTTCGGACCCAGCATCCGGAAGGGGCGGCGCATGACGCGACCGTACATACATACATTACATACAGCGGAAGACTTTATACATACTTCTTAATTCTTACAGCGGAAGACTTTAGACCTATTTTTTTTTTCTTTTAAAACATAAACATGCATTGACATATATATATACATATATATATATATACTTCTTCTTTTTAACATAGAGTATGCTTCATAACATGTATAGATACTTCTTCTTACTTCTTCTTTACTTCTTCTTATCAACATAGAGCATGCATCATATATATAGATACTTAGTGCTTAGTTCAGGTTCATAAACATCATCGTCATAAGGAGACATAAGTAAGGACATCCATAGACATCATCATCATAGGTAAACATATATATATATAGACCTAACGGATCCTCTCCACCATGCCACTACCACACACATTTGGCCCCTCCTGCTGCTCCCTTTAGTTTATCCATCCCTTACTCTTATCTGCAGTACGAGGGAAAGATAAACTATAAGCACATAGACTTAGTAAGATCCTGTCCTACTCACAAAAATGATACATCGACATTAATCATGTCATGTAACATTCATAACATATAAGCAATATAACATGTAACATACATGGCGTAATCAACTTAACATGTAGCATAAGTAATGTGAGTAAACATAACATGTATCATCCATAACATGGCAGCATAACATGTATCATCTATAACATAGCAGCATATCATGTAAATATATGACTTAATCAAACATAACATATAACATACGTAACATAGCAAATCAACATAACATACAACATATATGTATGACATATCAAACATAACATACATCATATGTAACATAGTGGCATAAACATGGCATATCAAACATAACCTACATCATATGTAACATAGTGGCATAAACATGGCATATCAAACATAACCTACATCATATGTAACATAGTGGCATAAACATGGCATGTCAAACATAACCTACATCATATGTAACATATCAACATAGCATGTGAACATAACAATTTAATCATGTAACATATGCAGGATGCTTTTGAAAACATATATTATAGGTACGTAAACATAAATCTCAACATATTTGGGCCCGGCATTGTACCACTTCTTCATTATCATAGCGCGTATCCCTAAATAGGCCCGAGGTAGCAAGTCTCGAACCTAATAGGTTACTAGGCCCGATCTTAGTCCGTCGACCTAGGGCAATTGTCATAGCGTAGAAGCCCATCCTAGGCCCGAGTCTTACTCCATCGACCTAAGGCATCTTGGAGCCCATCCCGTACTAGGCCCGAGTCTTATTCCATCGACCAAGGGGCAATCATACATAGAAGCCCGTCCTAGGCCCGAGTCTTATTCCATCGACCTAGGGCATCTTAGGAGCCCATCCCTTCTTGGACCCTGTTAGGGTCTTGGTACAAGCCATGCAGAAGGTAAAATACTTAGATGCTTATTTTATAACATAGCTTATTTCATTTTGCAAACATAGCATACTTCATTTCATAACACATCATGCTTCCCTTCATGAACATATCATCTTTCATTTCGTAAACATACCATTCTTCATTTCGTAACATATCATTCTTCATTTCATAACATATCATTCTTCATTTCATCATCATGTCATATTCATGTCGTGAACATATCGTTTTGTATCATTTCATAATCTTATCTTTTTCCATTTCATAACATATTTTAAATATCGCATACACATAGACATGGCATAAGGCATGGCATCAAAAGTAAGTAAATACTAACCTAAGGCATGTTATCTTCATCTAGCATTATTTAATATCACAAGTCAACATGAATTCACCCAACATAAAACACATGTTAACCTATTCATTTATCTTAACAACAACTTCATATGCACATAAGACTTGAATTAAAACTTCATTTAATCCCCAAAAATACATGATGGCCGAATGGTCCATAGGGTTTTCTAGGGTTATCTTTTAACCTAATTCATTTAACATAACAACAACTTCATTTGCATATAAAACATGGATTGAAACTTCATTTAGTCACCCAAAAACATAGGTTGGCCGAATGGTCCATGTAGGTCTTTAGGGTTAACCTTTAACCTAATTCATTTAACACAACAACAACATCATAATCCTACAAAAACATGGATTAAACTTCATTGAATCATCAAGATCTAGGGGTGGCCGAATGGTCCATGTAGGTCTTTAGGGTTAACCTTTAACCTAATTCATTTTAACATAACAACAACATCATAATCCTACAAAAACATGGATTAAACTTCATTGAGTCATCAAGATCTAGGGGTGGCCGAATGGTCCATGTAGGTCTTTAGGGTTAACCTTTAACCTAATTCATTTTAGCATAACAACAACATCATAATCCTACAAAAACATGGATGAAAATTCATTGAATCATCAAGATCTAGGGGTGGCCGAATGGTCCATGTAGGTCTTTAGGGTTAACCTTTAACCTAATTCATTTTAACATAACAACAACATCATAATCCTACAAAAACATGGATGAAACTTCATTGAATCATCAACATCTAGGGGTGGCCGAATGGTCCATGTAGGTCTTTAGGGTTAACCTTTAACCTAATTCATTTTAACATAACAACAACATCATAATCCTACAAAAACATGGATGAAACTTCATTGAATCATCAAGATCTAGGGGTGGCCGAATGTATATTATAGGTTTCTTTCACAAAATAGCAATCGAAGCTACTCGTATGCAGGTGAGGGATACTTACATCCTTCGCTTTGCTTGTAGTGTGAAGATAACCTAAGGAACCAAGCCTAGCCTTTGCTTTCTTGTTTGGATGAGGTTCGGCCAAGGGGTGGAAATGGAGAGGGAGAGTCTCTAGAATTCGGTGAGAAGAAGAAGAGAAGAGGAGAAAGTGAAGTTGCTAACTCATGCCTCCTCATCCCCCCCCCCCCCCTATTTATTCACCTAAAGAGTCCCTTAATCTCCCTTACACTTAACCATAATTTCCCTTATTACTCTAATGATATAATCCTATTGGTCTTCTGGTTAGTGGGTGCATCTATATGGCTTGGCTATCTCTAGAGGTTTGGGGTTCAATTCCTAGGCCTTGCACCCCTTTTTGGCTTATTTTCTTTTATTTTTGAAAAGGCCCACATAAAGCCCATTATCATCAAGCCAAAAATTCTTGTAAAATTGCTAGGAATTTTACGGGCGTTACATTATGAGAGGTGTCCTAAGGCAATCGTCTTATGTTTGAACCATTTATATGATAAATGAAGATCCACTATTTGAGTATACATGTTTTCATGTATTTGATTAGATCTTAAACTCATTTACTGAATGTCACGATACGATACACAGCATGAAAGAATTTGTGATTGGATCACAACTAGTGAGTATCTCTACATGTGTAATTGTGATGTATTGGAATTATCCCTAGTCGATGAATTGATGGATTTAGACACCATCAATTTTGTCGATACTAGCACGAGGTATACTCCTTGGTGTATCCAAGCAGCTGATTCTCATTGGCTGGAGACATTGTGATGTCCAGAGTTAATCGTGGATGCTAGTTATGGTAACTAGTTTATTGGAGTGACCAGCTGTAAGACTTTATATGGTTCTCTGCATATATGGATATGTCAATGAAGTTTTTACTGCAGCTTAAGTGTGATGTTTCTTTGACTTTCGGTATTCAAGTCATCTTGGTCATTTAGACTTATACTTTGACATCTTAAGCAAGCATCTCCAAGGAGATGTGGACCCGGGATGATTGGGTATAAGTCGAAATGCCCGAAGGTGTTTTAATAGCCTATAAAGGATTCACCACTCCTTGCGGAGAGATATATACACATGGCCTCTCGTTGGATTGTTACTAAAGTCTTTGGCCAAAGCATTACATGTTTAGAGTAAGGTACTCTTGGATACATGTGCAGTAACTAGAATCCGTAGGACGAGAAAATAATACTTGGGCAAGGTGTGACATAGTCAATCTAGTGGGGACTGACACTATAGACTATGTCCTGAACCAAGTGGGTATAAGATGCGTGAAGAGAACGAGGCACGATTCATTATAGCTACTGAAGGGTTTCAGAAATGGTTCTAGAATCAACCGTTGATTTTCTGATTAATTGGGGATCATGATGTACTACTAGGTGTCACTCATGATCATTCTATAATTAATGGTTAATTATAGACGGCCAACATAAATCGGGAACCTATTTGGTCACACGCACAACGAGCGTAATCCAAAGGATTTAAAACGAGCTTGAGAATGATATTCTCAAATCGAGAAAAACTAGGTTTGGTTAGACCAAACAAGGAGCGAGCATGAAATCGTTTCAGTCACAATGGAAGCATGGATGGGCCGAGTCTTATGAAGACATGATGGATGAACCAAATTGGTTTGGTTCTAATCCAATGGTGGAAAATTAACCAAAGTGGTTTGGTTTGTTTTAAACGAATGAACCAAAGTTGGTTCGGTTCGTTTTAACTTAAAATAGACCAACGCAGCTTGATTTATTTTAACTTAAGTTATTGGACCGGGTTAACGGGTTTTGGTTATGAACCAATAACCGTTAAGAGAATGTGTTCTCTATAAAACATGGCTTAAGGGTTTTTCGTGGAGAATTAATTGGTTCAAGGGTTTTGGAAACCCTAGCCACCTTCTTCTCTTCTTCCTTGCTCTAGCTACCCAAGTTGGTTGCCACCCAACTTTATTTCTGCCTTCTCCTCGCCGCCAGCCTCCCACCAGACGCCGGTGACTCCTCCCGCCATCTTCCATTGACCACCGGCGACCAAGGAGCAGCCGACCATTGATTGGTCGGCCATATCTTTCTGGACAGCTTGTTCTCCTCTTCGTGGAGAGGTCATTTGGTCGGCGTTTTGTGCTCCGATAGCAACCTATTTGCCGGGGATTGGTTCTTCGACAATCCTCATAGGTGGAGGGTTGAGTTTTTGTCAATCGGTTGACGAAAACCGCTTCCGAGAAGTGAGTTTACGAAACTCAATTTTTGGATCCGAATTTTTTATTTGGATTGTGATCGTCTCTCGGATCACATCGTCTTCGACTCGAGGCTAGTGACTTTTGTGAAGACGAGGCTCGTGGCTTTGTGAAGCCATCCCGTTGATACTCGACGTGGATACGGATAGAGGTGATTCTAGCGAGAACTTCTCCGGTTGATGTCATTCCCGCTATACGTGATCCATCAAGTATACCTAGTATAAGTTTCCTTTTATTGTAAAATTTTAAATAGCGATTATATCTACACATGTTGTATCCTGCATGCATGTGATGTGTGTGTTGTAATAAATTAGATTTATTTCTTTTATTGCTTTCGCTGTGTGCATGTTTATGTAACGTGTTCGAACACACACTCGCCGTGGTGCCGGCGAAACCCAACAAGGATATGACTGTCAAAGTTCAATGGACACCCCTTGATCACTTGGTGAGTAGACTACACATCTCCTGAAAGTAGAGATGCCGCTAATCTACACGATCGAAAGGTGGGGATTCTCCCAATCTTATCAAAAAATATTCTAGATATGAATAAATGTGAACTACCAATATCAATCAGAATATCAACATATATAGAATAAACTGAAATCATACCCCGAATGACTGATCCTTCGGCTCACTATGCATCCTCTTTGGTAATAGCATAAACACGTCCAGCCTCCACATTAGGTGGTTGCATCCTCGAAGTAGTATAGTGCCTCTGTAACATCCCAAATTTTAATTCCTATATTTTTATTAGAGGAAAATAGAAATAAGAATAGAAATAATAAAAATAGAAATAAAATAATAATAATAATAATAATAAAAGAAATAATTGGTTCGTTAGCCGAGGCTCGAACCATGAACCGTTGATTTCGGGGAATAGGCTTCCCACCACTAAGTTATAAGATTACCAATGAGTAGGATATAACAAAATATATCTATAGGTGAAAAAAAAAGAGATTGATTGATTTGACTAATTATTTAAAGGGGTAATTAGGTTAAGAAAAATTCTAAGTTTTATATATTTTTTCCTTATCTCTCCTTAAATCTCACACCGATCTCTCTCTCTCTCTCTCTCCTCTCCCTCAATGCCTCTCTCCCTCTCTCTTGATCTCGTGTTCCACCATAGCAAGCCACCTCTTCACCTCACCTCTCTCTCTCTCTCGTTTTCTCCATCCCGCCAAATCAAAAAAAAAAAGGAAAAAGCTTCTCTTCCGTTTTCTCCAAGGAAAAAAAAAAAGAGGGAAAGAGCCTCTATAATTTTTTCCACCGTGGATTAATTAAAGAGGAAATTTTCAAGAGAATCTCTCAAGGACTTGGTAGAGGCTATCACGCTAAAGCAAAGGAACACGTAGGAGATCTTTTCTTTCTGAAATCTAAGTATAAATTGGTGAAAAAGCATAAAATGTAAGTATTGCTCTGCGGTATAAGTAGTTATCGTATGTCATTGATATGTTTTTATGTGCATGTTATTTCAAGTTATGTCATGGTGTTTTCGATTCGTGATTTTTATATGTCATATTTGATTTAACATCATGTGTAGATCCATGATAAGAATATGATTTATGATCATGCATGTTGTAGATGAGTTGTAGCACAATTAGTATACATGATGTAGAGTAAGATGTAAAAATATTTCCTTTATAAAGAAAATTTAAAGATGCTTCCTAGATTGAATTGGGATTAAGAGCACAATCTTGATATGCTCCCCATTTGATTTTGAGTCAAGAGTATAATGATCTTTAGTGCTCCCCATTGATTTAGGATTAAGAGCATTTCCTTTTAAGTATGTATAAGAATATAAGTATAAAGGAAGTATTTTACTTTTGAAAAGGCATATACAGGGCATCGGTCGCCCATAGCCAAGGCCCTCAATCTCGATTACCCTAGTAGGTTGATGGTTGGCCATCCCGACCTATTAGGAAAGCGCGCATTGGTCTAAACCAGATTTTAAACCTATAATCCTAAGTGATGTCTAAAACCAGATTTTAAATTTTTAATTATTTTCTTCTGATATTGTTGGAGTTCAATTGGATTGCTTATGGTTTGAGACCAAAGAATGCTAGAGTAATGTTAGTTAGTTTTAATACTGCATGTTATGTGAAGATCTTGAATTGGTTATTGTTTGAGTGATGATTAAAGTATAGTGTCAAAGTAAGATCAGAAAATAAGAATAAGGCATGAAAGTAGTGACATCTCCTGTATAGAGGAAAGACTAGGGGTGTTACACCAAGACTCCATGCTTAGACTTTCTTGTTTTCTTTTGATATTGAATCTCATTTGGACTTGCCTTGAGACCAAGATTCATGTTGGACTTAATACCAACTTTGTGAAAACCTACACCCTTGAACTTTCACTGATGTCAGTACCTTATAACACTTGGACTTTCAATGTCAAGTATACTATAGCTTGAACTTTTTAATTGTCAAGACCATGCTTGGACTTTCCATGCCCATGCTTGGACTTTCTTTGTCAACTCCATGTTGGACTTTTTCCAATTTCCAAAGTTCACTTGGACTTTATGCCAACACTACATGCTTGAACTTATGTCATGCCAAGACTATACCTTTGAACTTACAAAATATTCATATTTGGACTTTCCTTGTCAAATATCCAAACTTGACTTCGAGGTTGATTGCTCCAACAATCTCCTCAAATAATCTCCCTCATATGACTTTGAATATCTCAATCATCCACTAGTCATATGATCAACATATGGTCGAACTATCTTTGTCAAACAATGGTCAAATCTATTGTCAATCTCATTATCAAACATCAAAATCTACTAGTCTCACTCCAAGTTTAGTCAACATTAACACGGGGCTTGTTACACCAACAGATGTCATGGTATAAAAATAATTAAACCTAAACATAAGTATGACACAATTAACCCAAAATTATCACATGACATTGTAAATAATTAATATCAAGCATGATGTCATGACATGACAAGGAAAACAACGCATGACAAATATATAAACTACCAAGGTATAGAATACCTAAGTTTTAAATCAAATATTTTCTAAAGTTATATTAATTTTGTCTTAATACCAATTCTATTTTTTCTCATGTGTGCAGAAATCCAAATGGCACACCACTAACTCTAACTTAACTTGTAGTCAATTTTGATTGACTTTTCAAACTTCTCAAATTTGATTAGCACATCCTAAAATCTTTTAGGATATATTTCTAATTTTATTTTTAAAGTATTACAATACTTTGAAAATGTCCTAAAATATTACCTTTATCATGGTTAGATTAATTACCTATCCATTCAAGGTTGGCACACTCTAAGCCCATCTAGCGTGATGGAATCATGCTCTATGAATCTTTAGGTTAACTAGGTACTCACTAGGGATGACTTCCCTTTTAGCTACCCTCCTAATGAACCTCCAGGCTTTTAAGTTTGGTCATTTGGATCTTCTCAAGGTTAACTTTAGGGGTAGCTCCCCTTGTAACCTTGCTAATGACTTTCTTAGACTTCTTCGAAGCCTTAGTCACTTGAGTCCTATCACGGTCAACTCTAGGGATAGCCTCCCTTGTGACCTTGACACTCCTAGACCTAGTGTAGGTTTCATAGTCAAATGGAATACTATGGTAGGATGACATTACATACTTGGATTTAGGTTTGTAACCCAAACCTTTCCTATCCTTAGATGGCTCTAGCTTCCTAAACCCTAAAGTTTGTCCATTAGACACATTAGTTGAATTTTCCATTCTTCTAAGGGTCTTCTCCAATTTCTCAAGCTTTGACCTAAAGGCTTGATTTTCATTTCTAATTTTCTAATTTTTGATTTTTCATTGACCTTTGAGAATTCTTCTTCCTAGATATATATCTAGTCCATTTAGGGTTAATGTCTAGCTTCTTATCATTCTTAGGTGGAATGGTTTTAGAATTGTTCTTAGGCAAATTAACATGTTTAGTATCTAAATCAAATATTTATTGTTAGCATGCTTCTTATGATCATGAACAATTGCATGTAAATTAAAATCATTCCTAGCATGCTTTCTATCATAACGTGAATTAAGAGCATTATTAAAAGTTACCTCGGGGTTTGAGCTCCCTACATACGATACTCTTTTCTTGCCGTTCCTAGGGTACCTCCCCCTTGGACATTAGCTCCTATAATGGCCCCATTGTTGGCATTTAAAGCACACAATGTGCTCTTTGCCTTTGCGAGTTGGGACTCCGACTTCCTTGGACTTGTCCTTGACTTTAGGTGTCATGGGAACCTTCTTCTTAGCTAATTTTAGGCATTTACTCTTATAATACCCATGTTAGTACACTCAAAAACATTAAATGATTTTTATTTTTAATACATGCACTTAAGTTACCTAGTGTGGTGGAAATTTGGTCTAGTTCTACATGGCTCCCAGAGGTAGAAGGCTCCTCTTGTTCTTGCTCTGGAGTTGTAGCCTCTCCTCCCCCTCAATATTAGAGGTGTAGGCTTCCTCCAATTCTTCTACCTCATCCAACTCGGATGTTGAGCACATCTCAACCTCTGAATCTTCATATTCTTGAGTCAATGAGCAACTTGATTCTTCTTTCTCCTCTACTTCTTGGGTGGTAAGAGTTTTTAGGAACTTTATCAATTTACTTCAAAACTCCTTGGCATTCTTATAGTCACCTAATTTGGATAAGACATCATTAGAAATTAAATTACTTAACATTTTGATTACCTTAATATTTGTCTTGAATTCTTTGAGTTGTTCCTTGGTCCATTTCTCTCAACCTTGAGGATTTCACCCTTCTTGCCTCTTGGAATTTCAAAGTCGTCCACCAAGGCATTTCAATTTTTAATGTCCATCATGAGGAAGGTCTCTATCCTAGCCTTCCATTAATAAAAACTTTCTTGCCCATAGAATTCGTAGGGACTGGGAGTGTTGATGTCATACTCCAATCCATCATTTGGTAATTCCATCCTCTAGCGTTTGTGCTCTCTTAGTGATGAGTCCGTAGAAGAGCAACCTTATTCGATATCAATTGTATAATCTATGACATCGCTGAGGGGATGAATAGCGATTTCGATCTCTTTATTGTCGTGCTTGTCTACAAATGATTAGCATAGCGTATCAAAATACAGTAGATACAAAGACAAGCAACACAATCATAATCAGGAGAGTCAACGTGGTTTGGAATCCTAGTTCTTACTCTACAATTAAGCTCTAGAGTGAGCTCTAGTGATGCATACCACCACTAACAAACTTCTCCTCGAAAAACACTTCGGAGGTGAGAAACCTTTTACAAGATAATTACAACAATAATGTACAAAATACAACAAGTATACAAAGCAATAAGAAAATATAGGTGATTTTACAAAAGAACTCGTGATTTCTTGCTTGTTGATTGCTTTGGATTTCTCTTGAAGGTATGGAATGCAACATCACTTCCCCTTCAAAATCGCCCTAAAAATCACTTGTAAAATCCTCCCTAAGCTGCTCCTTTTATAACCTACATCGAGTTGATTTCGCACCTAGTAGTATTGCTACTATCTCATATCTCACAACGGCTTAGTGTGAGTACCGAAAAATAAAATAAAATAAATACCCATGATAATTAAGAAATTACCTTATAGAATTTTCAAGAAATTTTAGAAATTTTTCTGGATTTAAGCAGTTTATGGGTTTAATTGAAGGGATTTTGGTTTGGGTTTAATGCTTATAGGTTAAACCCGATTCGTTTTCTTAAACCCAAACTCGTTAGTAAACCTGATCCGTTTACTTCCCTTAACGCCCCACCTTTATTGTCATTCTTCCGTTTCTTTCCTCGCCCGATCGACTTCTTGATTTCTTCGATCCAGCCTACTTCTCCTTCCACTAGTAGTGCGTCTCCCGTCAAGGGCCGATTTTACGCCCGGCTCGCCTTTTGCTCGGTAGCCACTCCTCTCATTTGCGACCTATCTCCGAGACCCCAACATGAGCGATTTCCCTCAATCGTGAGCCCTTTCTTCTCTTCGAGTAGCCTTCCCTTCTCATTGCCGACCTCTTCTAATCTCTTAGAGGCGTAGCGCCGCCTTTTTTCTGTAGTGGATCGACGTCGTCGACGCCTCCTTTTTATGTAGGCCATCATCGCCTTTCAATAAGCGCAAACACCATATTTTCTTCTTCTTGTTTTTAATGCGGATCGGTGTCATCTCATCGAGCGATTTCCTTGGTTGTGTGTGGTAGATCTTAGCTACGTAGCTCCAATAGTCGTAGTTGGTGTGTTCTGGATCTCTGCGCAAGCGAGGCTTGATGCGCTAGGTTAGATAAGATCCACGAATCAACCCTATTTGATGTCCGTAATCTCGTTCATCCTTTTGTTGCTATCAATTGAGAATGCATTGATCAATGGATCAATTGGAAATATAGGCTTAATGTGTTCCTAGGTAGGGAAATTGATATAATTGTGATTATAGAGAGTGATGAGGTTATCTACCGATAAGTTGTGGGTGTGGAAGCTTCATGGTATTGGGCTTTGTTGATTTTAAGTCGTGATGGACTCGTTGTGACTTCAAACCAGGATCAAGAAGTGGAAGCAAGGCTAAGTTGGGTAATCCTTGTCCTATCTCTGTTTTGATTTGAAATAGTTGATGAATTTATGTAGATGCTTGTTTAGATCAACCGTGTAATCATGGAAATGGATTATAGGTGATTGATGATCGATTGTTCTTCCGTAAAAGCTAGGAATTGATCGATGTAAGGTCACCTATGTGGATGTTTTCGGATGCATGCAGATATATGAGTTGGTTCATCTTATAGTATTAGATGATTTGATTGATCAGTCAGCGATTAGGATTGGGTTAGATCCCTATTCCTATAGATTGATTATGCTAGCATTTAGTTACTCTTTATGTTTTGTTTGTAGCAGACCTTGATTGAATAGTCTTTTGGCAGAAGATGAATTACGCCATATTTACATAGCAATTAGGTAATTCCTATGTCGGGTAGTTTTAATGCATACAGATTTAGATGCATGATCATCTTATATGATCATGTTACCTTGACTTATTGTATTATTTATCTTATGCTTGATACTTTACCTTTGGCTATTAACTCCATTGTTGCTATCATGTTTGATTTTATCATGATTAGGAGTTATATATATAGGTGATGTAAGTAATCTAGAATTTATTTAGTTAAGTGCAAATAGTAAAGTCCGGATGACAACCTGATTGTAAATTGGGCAAAGAGGTCATCCGTAGGTAGACAATGTCTTGAACCTATGGTCAATTCCAGTACTTTAGGTTGCATGTTTACTACCAACCAAGTATTGTGTAAATGGTCAGATGAACGGTATTTAGTGTGTCAATACAAACCGGTGGTCCTAGCTTGATATAATCAGTTTGAGTACGACTCTCTACAGGATAGAGAGTGCGTCGATCAGATGAGTACGACTCTCTATAGGATAGAGAGTGCGTCCATTAGTTGAGTACAACTCTCTGCAGGATAGAGAGTGCGTCGATTAGATTGGTATGACTCTCTACAGGATAAAGAGTGTTATGATCAGTTGAGTACGACTCTCTGCAGGATAGAGAGTGCGTTGATCTGATTAGTATGACTCTCTGTAGAATAGAGAGTCTGTGGTGGATGTCTGTGTTGGACTTTCCGAGCCGCAAAAACCGCTTTTTGCGTTGCGGAAACTCCGGAAGTCCGACCACAGATCCGTGCGAAGATGTATTAAAACTAAAATATGTATGTGTTTACTAAAAACTCTAGATCTACCTTAGATCTAGAAGGTGAGATCATTACCCTCGATGCGATGCCCTTCGCAAATCCCGCTCGTCCAAAAGTTTCGCCGGAACTCAAGAGCGTCAGTGCACTCCTATTGGTATCCACACAAGCAATAGGTGGAGAAAACACACCCTTGAGTGTGCTAGCACCCTATGGATGGTTCGGACAAAGAGAGGGATGGGAGAGCAAGCTTGAGAAGAAGATAATCCAAGGAAGAAGATGATGTTGGAGTAACTCACCAAAATCAATTACACCCATCAAATGGAGTGGCCCACTTCATGACTTGGGGTTACATGCATGCATGTAACTCCAAGAGCCAATGGCTCTTGGTCTCCCTTATGAGTGGCACCACATGATAAGTCAATGATGATGGCGGCCATGCCAAGTCATCATCATGACATAGACGCATTTGGTCAAGTCAAATGACCTTTCATCTTCCTCTCAAGTCAAGTCAAACTTGACCTCTTATCTCCATGGTTGATCAATCCCACCATTTTGATTCAAGTCAATTTAATTTAATGAATCTCTATTCATTAATTTAAATTGACTAAATAAATCAAATCTAAATTAGACTCATTCAACACTTGAATCAACTTGAGTCTAACTCAATTAGTCTAATTTGGATTACTCTTAATCCAATTTGGTTCATCACATGAACCTAATCCTCATGGTTCATCATATGAACCTAATCTCCATCTAATTGCCCTTTGTGTGTGACCCTATAGGTTCTTGTAACGTTGGCAATGTCCCTGAACCGATTAAGGAACATAAGCAATGAGCGGTATCTAGCAACACATCATTGCTACCCAAGTTACAAGAATGTTGAGCTCCAACATCACCTTTGTGACTAGTAATTGTGACTCTGACAATATGTGATAATATCCTTCTATCCTTGACATCTAGATTGACCAATTGAGGCTTAGACCGTGTCATCCTCGGTACAATCTATATCTTGAACTCCAAGTAGACTCACTCTAATCAACTGCGCTCAATATCTCATATTGACTCATTTGGGCATGACCATGCACTTCGTGGTCTCACTCTATCAAGAATATCGATGTCACTCCGTCGTTTGGAAGCTAGAGGGGGGGTGAATAGTTCTTTTCGTTTCTACAAGAGTAATTAGCGAAAGCAAACACAAATAATATATGTAAAAACAAAAAGCAATGCTAACAAAGCCTTTATGTGGTTCGGAGATAACGCTCCTACTCCACGGCGATCCTTAAGGTGGATCAACCCAAACAATTCCACTAAGAAGCTTTCTCTTTACAAAGACCTCCTCTTCTTACAAAAGATGATAATGAAGATTTGAGAGGAGGAGGGAGATTAATACACTTAGAAAGCTTGGAAAACTTGTTGAGCTTAGAAGAATGATCAGAATATAAGCATTAGCCCCTTCTTGCTCCCCTTGGCCTCTTTTTATAGGAAGAGCCTCTTTTTCCCATTGGAGGTCTATCGATCACCGATGACTTACATCGATCAAGCCACGATTCTAACGGGCAATGCGGATTCGCAGGATTTGCCGTCGTCGCCATCGCTATCAGCAGAAGACTATCGATCGACTTCCAAGGTGGCGACGCGATCGCCGTGGCCGGCGCCGACTCTGACCGATACGGCATTCACCTTGTAATGGCGATCGACCGGCGCTGATCAAGTCTAATGCACCATGTTCTAATTCATACTTGAAAACATAACCTAAGCCTAGACTTAACCTTCTAGCTTCTCCATCAGCCTTGCGCCTCTAGGATTTCTCTGAGTCCACGACTCCATCCATGCGCTTGCCTTCAAAAGCTTCCTTCGATTTCATCATGCTTTGGGTTTCTTCTTTGCCAAAGTACGCTTGGACTTTACGCCTCCAAGACTACATGCTTGGACTTATGCCGCCAAGACTTTCCTTTGGTCTTTCTTTTCCAAGGACTGCTTGGACTTTACGCCGCCAAGACTACATGCTTGGACTTACGCTGCCAAGACCTTTCCTTTGACTTCTCTTTGCCAAGATCACACTTGGACTTGTCTTTTACCAAGTCTTCATACTTGGATTTTCCTCTCACTTAAACATGTTTACAATTAGATCACAAAACATTTCCTAACTTAGATGATTATCCAAACATCAAAATATATAAATGTTTGGGGCATTGTTGCACCAATAATCTCCCCCTTTGTAATGTTTGGCAATCATTTAAGTTAGGTCTTTAACACATACATATAAACATATTTCAATATGAATTCTAACTTAAATATCCCTTCTCCCCCTTTGACACACAACAAAAAGAAAAGAGTTTATCCAATAAGTGCAGGAAAGAATTATAATTGACACATCTTGAACAAAGGTATAAAACTGATATGAAGCTCCCCCTAAATCCAAGACATGTTTCATGATGTGGAAATAACATGTGAAGCAAAGCATAAGCAATAGAATAGGCAAATATGTCCTAGCCTTGCACCAACAATTATAGAAATAAGGGATGTAGCTCCCCCTAAACCAGTGCACCAAGAAAATCCGCCTTTCCATACAAGTTATCATGTATATACTGTGGAAATTATATAATGTCCAAAATTGAACCTTTTAACCGATGAAAAACTGTTTTCTATTCCAAAACAGTGTCACTGGTTCGACTGGAATAGGCATCGACCAATCAGCTGCCTTGGCGATCAATGCCAATAACGGTAGTCGACTGATATCATATAAATCTGAAATTCGAATTTTTCAGTCAAGGTTTGAAAATGCGTAGAAAATTCCGTGGATGTCCAAAAATCACGAAACTCGTCATACAAATTTTATTCGACTAATATAACATATGAAAAATATTAGACAAAAAACATGCTCATTAGATTAATGGATTAATACGATATTCAAAATAACAAAATTATGACGCAAAAAAAAATGTAATTGTATCGTATCAATATTCATAACTTCGTACTATATGCTCAACTTCTAAACTTGACAAATAACAAGTTGTAGGCACTGATAGAAGTGAACTAAACAAAAACACAATTTCATTTCATTAATCAAAAAGTCATTACACAAGTAGGAGTTTATATGTTCATACTACAAAAGAAAATAACAAAAAATGCGAGCTAACGATCGTCGTCCTCAGATCCATCGGTGCGGATGGCGAACCATCGTGAGGAGGTGGGTGTCCAGTGCGTGAGGCGGAGAATCGCCAAATGTCCTGCTGCCGCTGCATCCCTCTCACGAGGAGAGAGGAGCTCGATGCTCCTCGAAGCTCCACCCGCTGGCCCAAGCGCAGCTCCTCAAGATGTGTGTCTACCCGCTCGCAAAGCATCGGCTGGGCAATGAAGGATGTCTGCGAAGAATGCAAGACGCTCGCAGCAGCCTCCTCCACATCGCTCCTATTCATGATTTTAATGACTCCTATGTTGACATCAATGCCTACGGAGCTGAGCCACTGAGTAAGAACATTTCCAAAAGGTATATGAACGTTCCCATTGTTTGTCCTTATGAAATGAGTGATGCAGTGGAAGGTATTGAGACCAATATTAATGTCTAAGTATTGACGAAAGATATTCATGAGAAGGAAGTGTGTAGGTCGAACCAAGGCCAAACCACGGGTAACTATAGGGAGAATACAATGAGCAATGACCTTATAAAGGACATTGTCAGAGGCAGAAAGTTCTTGTGATTGAAATAAATTGGTGTTCAAAGGTCGAGGAGAGTGATAGAAAGTAGTATGAAGGGAATCTAAAGAAATCTCCTCAAAGGGAGGTGGAAGAGGTTCACTCCAAGATGGATACAAAATGAAATCATTCTCGGAAGAGAGACATCCGAGAAAATCGGTCCAGATCTGGGGGCTGAAATCCAGATCGCACTGAGCAACGCGAGTCCGGTATCTCATCCCATCTCCAACCGGTCGCAAATTGTTAAAAAATTCATAAAGAAAAGTGATATTTACATGATGTTCACAAAACACTAATGATTCAAGTTTGTAGTGTTGGATGATTTGAACAATATCAAAACAGTAGTCTTTAAGAAATTTGGGATCCATCGATCGAGGTGGAATAAGTTGGAATTTATTTTTATTGAAAGCACTTTCAAGTGCGGAGTTTGGAAATCGAGGATCGACAGAGGGTCGAGGGTTTGACGGGCCCTCGTTGGTCGGAGGTGCCCGGGCACGCTTAGTAGCAAAATGCTTAAGTCTAAATGGGCGAAAACAAAATAAGTATGCACAATGTAGGTTAAGGATGATGCATGGACAAAGACAACAAAACAAGCACCGGTTAGTAAAACAAATTATAGAAACAAACAAACCGTGATCAGGGATGAGAATTTACCTAGGCGGCATGGTGAAAAATCAAAGAACAGTGCCGGACGCGAGTGTCCACGGAACCCTAGCCAAGTGAGCGATCTTCAGTGGAAACTAGGGCGTGAACAGGGTGACAAGGGGAGGTCCTTGAGTCGGAGAGCACCCCAAATGGGAGCACCGGTCGGTGAAGTCGCCGGAAAAATGAGGGAGAACGGCTAAGAGGTGCGGTGGAAGTTCGTCGGAAGAGGAAGAGGAGAGAAAATCGAAAAGTTTTGGCGAGCCGAACTGATGGAAAACCCTAAAAACCACGACATTAGTCGACTGCCGTTAGTCGTCAGTCGAACTGATGGGGATCGATCGAATCGAGCGATCATATGACGATTCTATGCGCGATCATCGCCATAAATGGCGATCGACCGATGAAAATCGATCGAATCGACCCGATCGCATACGAAGCGATTTACATCGGCAATCATCGCCATAAATGGCGTCGACGATAAAACCGGATAAGCCGGTTCGATATCGTCAGAGGCGATAGGGATATCGATCGATAGCCTTTTATTAAAAAATTCATAAATAATTCAATAAGGATCAAAAAATCACGAAATTTTGTGGGTAATATTGTTAGATCATTTCCTATCAAGGAAAAATTACTTTAAAATTATATCACCTCTAGATTTTGATATTGACACAATCTTGAGATTTTGCAAAAGTTATGATATCTTTGCAAAACTTTGTATCACTTTGGCTTATCAATAGGAAATTGTTTCTCAAGGTTTGATAGACATAGTTTAAATTTTATTTTATTTGACATTTCCAATCATATTCTTGGAGCTATATGCACATTAATTGTACATAGGCCTTCCCAATGATTAGTCCAATGAAGGATTAATGTCTCTAGATGACACTTTGGCTCATGATAATGCATCATAACAAGCATGATGAACCAAGTGCATCTTCCTAACATCTCACATGATTTCTAGGTGGCTAAATACACAAATCATGGTTTCTTAGGTCTATTGTGAGATGGTTAGAGGTATAAAACCTAGATTTTTTTTTATGGGATCATGCAAACCTACACTTCTATTCTACAAAGCACATTCCAAGTTCTCTCCTAAGTGATGAAAATTCTATTTCGGGGAGAGGCTTGGTAAAGATGTCGGCTAGGTTGGACTTAGATTCAATGTAATTAAGCTCAATGTCCCCCTTAGCCACATGGTCTCTAATGAAGTGATGTTTCACTTCAATGTGCTTGGTCCTAGAGTGATGCACTGGATTTTTGGTCAAGTTAATGGTGCTCACATTATCACAAAATACTTTCATGTTGGAGTAAGATAGCTCATAATCTTCTAAGGTATGTTTCATCCATAATAGTTGAGCTACACAACCACCCATAGCCACATATTCGGCCTCGGTGGTGGATAAAGCAACACAAGGTTGCTTCCTACTACTAACTCACTAGGAGGACCCAAGGAATTAACATCCACCAATAGTACTCTTCCGATCCAATTTGCAACCGGCATAATCGGAATCGGTGTACCCAATCAAATCAAAGGACCTACTCCTAGGGTACCATAGACCTACATTTAGTGTGCCTTTAACATATCTTAAAATTCTCTTAACGGTAACTAAATGAGATTCTTTAGCACATGATTGATACCTAGCACACATACCAACCGCAAATAATATGTCGGGTCTACTAGCGGTTAAATACAAGAGGCTACCAATCATGCTCCTATAAAGGGTAAGATCTATTTGTTTTCCTTCACTATCACTATCTATTTTAGTATTGGTTGCCATTGGAGTTGACACTACCTTAGCATTTTCCAAACCAAATTTCTTAATCATTTCCTTAGCATATTTGGTTTGATAAATGTAAATTCCTTCACTTGTTTGTTTAACTTGCAATCCTAGGAAGAAATTTAATTCTCCAACTAGACTCATCTCAAACTCTTTTTCCATATTTTGAATAAAGTCTTGAAGAAGTTCATCATTTGTTGACCCAAAGATAATGTCATCAACATACACTTGGGCTACAAAGATGTCCTTAGATGTTGACTTTATAAAGAGAGTTTGATCTATACTACCCCTTTTGAAATCCTTAGAGATTAGGAAAGATGATAATCTTTCATACCAAGCCCGGGGAGCTTGTTTCAAACCATATAAGGCTTTCCTAAGCTTGTATACATGGTTTGGGTAGTCCATATTTTCAAACCCGGGAGGTTGTTCTACATACACCTCTTCCTTAATAAACCCATTTAGGAATGCCGATTTGACATCCATTTGATGGAGTTTGAAACCCATATAGGAGGCATATGCTAAAAGTATTCTAATGGACTCTAACCTAGCAACCGGGGCATATGTTTCATCATAATCAAGTCCTTCAACTTGATTAAAACCCCTTGCAACTAATCGTGCTTTATTTCTAGTGATATTCCCTTGGTCATCTAGTTTGTTCCTAAAGACCCATCTTGTAGTAATAATAGTGTTTTCACTTGGTCTAGGAACTAACTCCCATACTTGACTCCTTTCAAATTGAGCCAATTCATCTTGCATTGCTAAGATCCAATCCAGATCAAGTAATGCATCTTTAATTGTTTTGGGCTCAATTTGAGAGATTAGAAACAATATGACTAGTAGGATCCCTATGGAATGACCTAGTCCTAACTCCTTGAGATAATTCACCCACAATTTGATCTAAGGGGTGACTTTGATGAACTCTTATGGTTCTAGGAGGTGTATTAGATGGAGTTTGATCATGATCAACCTCAATCCTATGCTCATCATCGGAATCATCCCTTACTCCCCCTTGATTCAATCCTCCCCCTTGATCATTACCCCCTAAGTTTAAGTCTTGAAATTGTTTGGTAATTTCTTGATTTTCAATATTTATATCATCATCAATAGGGGATTTCCTAGGGTATGTATTGGAAGTTTCATCAAATTGAACATTTGAAGATTCTTCAATCTTTTGAGTCCTTTTATTGTAAACTCTATATTCTACACTAGTGGATGAGTATCCAACTAGGATTCCTTCATCCGCTTTGGACTCAAACTTACTTAGGTTGTCTTTGGTATTTAAGATATAAACTTTGCATCCAAAGACCTTAAAATAATGAATTGTTGGAATTGTACCATTCCACAATTCAAATGGAGTTTTTCCCAAAAACCTATGAATCAATACCCTATTTTGGATATAACAAGCGGTATTAATCGCTTCCGCCCACAAGTAGCTAGGTAAGGAATATTCATTAAGCATTGTCCTAGCCACTTCTTGTAGGGCACAATTTTTCCTTTCCACAACCCCATTTTGTTGGGGTGTTCTAGGACAAGAAAATTCATGCTTGTACCCTTGTTCTAAGCAAAAATTTGAAAAATTAGAATTCTCAAATTCTCCACCATGATCACTACGGATCCGGTTGATTTTGAGTTTTCTTTCATTTTCTACTCTTTTGCTAAATCCTATGATTATTCCTAAGGTTTCATCTTTATTTTTCAAGAAAAACACCCAAGTAAACCTAGAAAAATCATCTACTATTACCAAGCAATATTTACTACCAATTATAGATGGGGTACTATGGCAATCAAATAAATCCATATGTAGTAATTCTAATGGTAAAGCGGTACTAAGTAAATTTTTACCTTTGTGTGATGTTTTTGATTGTTTCCCTTCTTATAAGCATCACACATCTTGTCCTTGAAATTTGACTCTAGGCAATCCTTTGACTAGCTTCAATTTTGCTATTTTGGCTATATTCTTCATGTTTATGTGTCCTAGCCTCCTATGCCAAAGCCAACTTTCTTCCTCTTTTGCAATAAGACACTTAGTGGAAGGATTAGTAGCATAGGATAAATCAACATAATATATATTTGATTTCCTAAAGCCTACTAACATGCAATCATTTATAGTTTTGTGTCTTATAAAACATTTTGAGGAATCAAATTTAACATCAAAGTTTGCATCACATAATTGACTTACACTAAGTAAATTAAATTTCATATTTTTAACTAATAGAACTTTATGAATGGCAAGATTGGGAGATACCTCAATGGTGCCCTTTCCTAGAATTTTAAGTTTGTCGCTATTACCAAATGACACTTTTCCTTTGCTAGTGTGGTTGATAGTGGAGAATTTTCTCTCATCCCCGGTCATATGCTTTGAGCACCCACTATCAACTATCCACAAGCTTGGTTCTTCTACCTATATCACATGAAAAACACAATCCTTAGGTACCCAAATCTTAGGACCACTAGCATCAATTATAAATTTCTTTTGTACCCATGCCTTTCTCCCCTTGCTTTTAATCATTGATTTTCTACTAACAAGGGATGCAAATGCTACCTCTTTCTCCTTAGGTCTATATCCTAATCCGGCCTTATTGTAAATTGCCCTTTGATCCTTAATAATCATATCTAGATATTTAGAACCATTAGTGAATTTTTCTAGGCATGCTCTTAATTTACCTATTTCTTTTCTTAACTCATCATTTTCATCCCTAAGAGTACATTCATCAATATCACTAGATTGTTTGCAACATGATGAATCTACACTTTTAAGTGATTTGATTTCTAATTTTAGATCCTTAACCCTAATTTTTGATCTATTTAAAGCATTTTGTAAACATGCAATAGTCTTATAAAGTAAATCTATTTTAGGTGAGTTGTTTACCTCATCATCATCACTTGATGATGATTCATCACTTGAAGAGGAAGAGGACTCCTCGCTTGAGCTCCCGGCTTCTTCCTCTAATGTCATAAGGGCTAGGTTCCGGGTGGCATGACATACTTCCTCATCGTCGGAAGACTCCTCCATACTTAGAGTGTCCCATGTTTGTGCCACCATTGCCTCCTTCTTCTTCTTCTCCTTCTTTTCCTTCTTTTTCTTTTCCTTCTCCTCCTTCTTCTTTAGTTCCGGGCAATTTGGCTTTATATGCCCTTTCTTGTTGCAACCAAAACAAGTCACGTTAGAGATAGAATTTGAATTACTTGAAGATTTACCTCTTGAGGATTGGAACATCCTCTTCACGTCTTTCTTGGTGAGTCTCCTTGACTTCCCACCGAACTTCTTGATGTAATGTGCCACCTCACTTGCCGATAACTCATCTTCACTACTTGATGAGTCTTCCTCGGATTCGGATGAGGAGCACACTTCCTTCTTCTCCTTCTTCTCCTTCTTCTTCTTCTCCTTCTTTCCTACAAAAAGAGCTATACCCTTCTCTTTAGATGAAGTGTTAGCTTGTTCATGTAATTGAAATTCACAAAAAAGCTCATCTAACTTGACTAATGAAAGATCCCTAGAGACCTTATAGGCATCTACCATTGAGGCCCATAAGGTGGTCCTAGGGAAAGCTTGTAATACATACCTTACAAGGTCTCGGTTGTCGACCTTTTCACCTATAACGTGTAGTCCGTTGACTACTTCCTTGAAACGCCCGTGCATTTGGCTCACGGTCTCGTTTGTCTTCATAGTGAAGCTTTGGAGTTGGCCAATCAAAAGATCCCTCTTGGCCCTTCTTGTCTCTTTGGATCCTTCGTTGAGTTCGATGAGCTTCTTCCAAAGCTCTTTTGCGGAGTTGAAGGGCCCGACCTTAGAGAGTTGCTCCTTGGATAGACCACATTGAAGTGTGGTCGTTGCTTTTGCATTTGCTTGTGCTTTCTTGGCCATCTCTCTTGTCCAATCTTTTGTCGGTAGTGGTGCTCTGAATTCGTCGACCGACTTTTTGAATCCATCTACAATATTAAACCAATTTTCTATGTCATTCATGAGATAGTATTCCATCCTACCTTTCCAATAGCCGAAGTCGTTGCCGTCGAAGAACAGAGGCCTCGCCGTGCTATATCCCTCTTGAAATGTCATGCTTCGGTTGATGGTTAGATCTTCCGATGCGATCCGGGCTCTGATACCACTTGTTGGTGATCGTTTGGAAGCTAGAGGGGGGGTGAATAGCGCTTTTCGTTTCTACAAGAGTAATTAGCGGAAGCAAACACAAATAATATATGTAAAAACAAAAAGCAATGCTAACAAAGCCTTTACGCGGTTCGGAGATAACGCTCCTACTCCACGGCGATCCTTAAGGTGGATCAACCCAAGCAATTCCACTAAGAAGCTTTCTCTTTACAAAGACCTCCTCTTCTTACAAAAGATGATAATGAAGATTTGAGAGGAGGAAGGGAGATTAATACACTTAGAAAGCTTGGAAAACTTGTGGGAGCTTAGAAGAATGATCAGAATATAAGCATTAGCCCCTTCTTGCTCCCCTTGGCCTCTTTTTATAGGAAAGAGCCTCTTTTTCCCATTGGAGGTCTATCAGTGGACTGATGACTTACATCGATCATTGCCGATTCTAACGGCTTACGAACACCGGATTCGGGATTTGCGTCATCGCCGCCAGCGAAGACTATCGATCGGCCACCAGCGATGGCGATTCGGCGTCTTGCTAAATAATCCATCGTCGATCGGCTACGACGATGATACATTTAATGGCGATCGCCATAATAATGCGATCGGCCCGGCTTTATCTGGCGATCGAGTTTGAGTCGACTCTCACCGATTCATTAGGATAACTCCCGATCGGCCTTCCGACCTCTAATGTTGCATTTTAAGGGCGATTCGGCCCGACACCATGTTCCGGTCATGACTAATTCATAACCTAAGCCTAGACTTAACCTTCTAGCTTCTCCATCAGCCTTGCGCCTCTAGGATTTCTCTGAGTCCACGACTCCATCCATGCGCTTGCCTTCAAAAGCTTCATTCGGTTTCGTCATGCTTTGGGTTTCTTCTTTGCCAAAGTACGCTTGGACTTTACGCCACCAAGACTACATGCTTGGACTTATGCCGCCAAGACTTTCCTTTGGTCTTTCTTTTCCAAGGACTGCTTGGACTTTACGCCGCCAAGACTACATGCTTGGACTTACGCTGCCAAGACCTTTCCTTTGACTTCTCTTTGCCAAGATCACACTTCGACTTGTCTTTTACCAAGTCTTCATACTTGGATTTTCCTGTCACTTAAACATGTTTACAATTAGATCACAAAACATTGCCTAACTTAGATGATTATCCAAACATCAAAATATATAAATGCTTGGGGCATTGTTGCACCAACATTCTGGACACGATTGGCTCAGTTGAGGTCGTTGGAGTTGCGTAACTTGGCCACTGTTGATGGTGGTAGTTGGAGTTGCGCACTCGACCACCATAGATGGTGGTTTCCTGGAATTGATTTGATTATTACCATAGATATGGATAGGATGCTCTTGTGGTACTACATCGCTGACTAGTTGAACCAGGAAGGTGATGGAATTTATTTGGTCTGAAGCTTGTGAAACTAGTTTCAAGGTTCAGACGATGGTTGACTTTTACGCCAATGTTGATTAATCAATCTGGTGTGGATGGAAGAGTAGTGTACTTGGATGCATTATTTCAGGGATCGGAGCGATTCCGATGCTATTGAATAGGACGTATCCTAAGCTTACGGCAGTTAAAGGACTGCGAGATAAGTCATCATATATATGACGTGAACTTGGCAGTTACTATGTTGTTTTGAAGAGGTGAGGAGCAGAAATGCTCATGGAGTTTTGGCTAGCTACTGGATAGCTACTATGGAGTAGCTGGAACACGAATGGTTGTAATAAGGAAGTTTGGTCGTTAGATGGACTACCGTCTCTGACTCTAAGGAGGATAATGGTTTTCGGTAGTTGCATTAGTTTAAGGAATAGATGCTTCTGGAAATTCCGATTCCGGAATGGAAGTGGAAGCGTATTATTATGGATTTTGTGGTGGGTTTGCTTAGGACACATCAAGGCCATGATGCGATTTGGGTAGTCACGGACCGACTAACCAAATCCGCACACTTCTTAGCGATTTGGAAGACTGACTCTTTGAGTCGTTTGACAGAGTTATATTGTGGGGATATCATCAGATTGTGTGATGTCCCTTTGGGTATTAAATCAGATAGAGATCCCCGGTTCACGTCCTGATTCTAACAGAGTCTACAGCAGACCTTAGGTATCCGGCTTCGTTTTAGTACTGCATTCCATCCGCAGACCGGTGGACAGTCTGAGCAGACCATTCAGACACAAGAGGACTTGCTGAGGTCCTGTGTGATGGATTTCGGGGGCAACTGGGAGGACCACTTGCCATTAGTGGAATTCGCCTACAGCAACAGCCATCATTCGGCTATCCAAATGGCACCGTTTGAGGCATTGTGTGGTAGGCAGTGTTGTACACCCACCCTCTGAGAGGAGGTTGGGGAGGTCAGTGCTAGGACTCCAAAGAGCTCAGCATGAGGCAGAGTTGGTCCGTACTATCAGACGAAGGATGGTAGAGGCGCAGGATCGTCAGGAGAGTTATGCAGATCGGAGACGGAGACCTCTAGAAATCTCTATTGGTGACCAGTTATTCCTGCGAGTCTCACCCATGAAAGGGGGTGAAGAGATTTGACCTCCATGGTAAGTTAGCTCCAAGGTACATTGGGCCTTTCGAGATTTTGAGAGGATCGAAGCAGTCGCTTACCGACTAGCACTACCACCATCTTTGACGAGTATTCATGATGTGTTCCATGTGTCCATGCCGAGGAAGTATGTGCCAGACCCTACCCATATTCTGTCAGATGTGTCAGGTTCCATTCAACCTGATGCTACTTACGAAGAGGTTCCGGTACGGATTCTAAACCACAAGGAACGACAGTTGCGAATCAAGATTGTGCGACTTGTCAAGGTCGGGTGGAGTCACCACACCGATGAGGAGGCTACTTGGGAGCTTGAGGAAAAGGGCAGAGCTCAATACACCCACCTGTTTACTTAAGGTACGTGAAATATATTTTTCAGTACTTGTCGTACTTGTTTTGCATATGAGTAGGAAATTTGGGGACCAAATTTTTGTTAGTAGGGGAGAATATTAAATATTAAAATATTAAATTAAATGTCCAAAGAATTAAGAAATTAATCCTGGAAATTTTTCGAGATTTTTAGGGAATTTTAGGAATTTTTTGAAATTTTTCTGGATTTAAACGGAGTCCGTACGGGGTATTTACGGAGACAAGAAAAACCGGCTTTTAAAGAGCCTGCTTAGATGATGTTTAGGGATTAATTGAACTAAATCAAGGTTATCTATTTTTCCCCTTTTCTTATTCCCCGTTGCGCCCAAACCACTCTTAGCGACGGTTTCTTAGGCGAAGTTTCTCCTCGACGCGCAGCCCACAATCTCCCAGCGCCGCCTCTTCTCCCCCGCCACACCTCCTCTTCTCGCGACGCCACCCATGCGTCGCCGTTCCTCAGCTCCGCCACCTTGTTCCCTGTGTCGGCGCAGTCCACAGCAACACCGACGCCGCTGCTCGAGCTCGCCCCGTCGTCGTCGCCATGGGCTACAGCCTCTCCATCGCGACCTACCCATTTCGACGCAATCTCTCCGACGTCCGCCCGAGCCCTCGCGGTCGCCAGCCCTGCCCCGCACGCATGCGACTCCAGCAGTACCTCTGGCTGCCGACTCTTTCGATGCCCTTTCTCCTGGCGATCTTCCCCTCGGTCAAGCAAGGGCGGTGGGCTTACGCCAGCGGCGAACAAGCACGTGGTCGGAAGTTAGGTCAGAGGAGTCACCGCTGCGTGTTGATCTGCGGCGAAGGTCTCTGCCGGAACAGACGGAGGCTAGCAGCGGCTAGGCGGCGGTTCGAAGTGGGAGTTGTTCTTCCCGATCGAAGCTGGGGCAAGATCGCGTGTGTGGAGCTTGGGATTGGAAGTAGGTTGGATTGTTGGTGTGGTGGGATTTTGCTGCAGCGAGATCTGAACGGAGGTCGCCATCTTCGCCGGAGCTCAAGAACCTGGGGTTAGGGCAACGACAAATTCTGCCGGCGAAGTTTGAAATCTGGGTATATTTCCTTGTTTCTTTCTTTTCTCTTCTGTCCATGATGTTTTCTATGGATCGACGGTGTTGAATGAAGTGTTGATGTGATCTGTGGATTAGGGCAGCGATTGGCGTTGGATTTTTTTTTTCGGCGAACTGAGGAGATTAGGAGGGGGTTCCAATGTCGTTTGTCATCAGGAATGGGTAAGCGCTAATTTTTCTCCTTACCTTGGGCGAGACCTAGTTAATAGCTGTGAATTCCTGTGTTTGAGCTCAATTTGCAAATTGGGCAGTGGACTCTCCCGGGGAACAAGGCAAAGGTGGGGAAATTATATCGGTGGAGTCTCAAGTGTTGGTAAGATTGATCAATTCCCTGTTTCCTTTTTATTGTAAATTGCTAGATTGTTTTGGATGTGAGTCAAGGTAGCATTGGTTGGAGGTTGGGCTGGCTGCAGTGTGATTGGGATAGGTTGTACAGGATTTTTGGGCAACGATTAGGTTGTTAATTGGTTTAATGGTCGATAGGGATTGATGTGTAGACTTGTTTAGGTTATGTGGGTAACTAGATCAATCTAGTTGATCGGGTTACGATGTTGATGTAGGATTCGATCAGTCGTTGTATGATTGTACTTAATCATAACGGTTGTTATATGCGGGTTTCGGTCACGAGGTAGGTCCACGCGCGTGAAGATTGCTTTATTTCGAGTATTTTAGCATGCGGGTATTTTGACTTATCTTTAAGATATAGTCATTGTTGATATGCTAGTTAGGATAGCATGCAATAATTTTCATGTTTATATGCCTAGTATATTGTTGGTGCCTACTTGATACAAGCATGTGATAGGTTATGATTATATCTTCCCTGTTTTATTTCGATCATAGTTACTTGGATTATGGATATGTACATATTGATTATACATATTATTCAGATAGGTATTTTGAGTAGGATTTACATGCTTTAGTATCATGCACCATTTTTGCATGATTGCATGCTGGCTGGACGGGGTTCCATTATTGTTGAGCCCGCAGCCAGTTACATGGCCTGCACACACTGCCACTCATGGGTTAGTGGTACATCAGGAGGGTGTGTGCAATTGCTCTGTCAGGCTCCACTGGTCCGCTCATGGGTAGCGATGAGGCAGCGTGGTAGCGGGCAGGGATCCCTCCTCTGGTCTATGACATCGGGAGATGAGAGCTTAGCTCCCCCACTCTGTTTGGGGTAGGAGGATAGGTGTACTCCGACAGCATCCTGTCCACTCGGTCACTCAGGAGCAGTGATGGCAGAGTGCATAGTTGTCATAGCCCTACCCACTAGGCCTTCACCATCGCTAGGAGGCGGCCGAGCGCCGGGGTGACCATGTCATTTGCACGGCATGCACTTTGCACGGATCACATTTGTATTGTGTTTGCTGCATTATTGTATTGATGCCTTGGATGTTGCATATGATTACAGGATTCATATTCGTATATGGTGATGACTTTATCTGTTATAGTAGGGCACATGCTCCTATATCAGGGTAGGAGATTCAGGTGAGTACAGTCCTTTTGCATTTATTTCTTGCTTACCCTATATGTGAGACTGTACTGGCATGATTTTTATTATTAGTTATATCTTACTTTGCATATCGACTATACCCGCTGAGTTCTTTAAACTTACCCCCATTGATTTATTTTTATTTCAGGATGAAGCTGTCAGAAGAGTCTAGCTGCCAATCCCCCTCGTCGAAATGGATAGGTTTTATTGGTCTTATGGTTTTGGATTTTGTATAGAAGATATGTTTATGTCCTGATGTTTTGGTTATGTACTTGTGGAAGTTTGGGAATATTTGTGATGTCCTTATGAACTATTCAATTAGTTGGTTGTATGTTCCTGCTCAAATGGCAGAAGGGGTAAATCTAAATGTGATAGACTTCATTTATTTACTATGATTTGTTGGCCTGAGGACTATTTTAGTACCTGCGTGTGATGTTTGGATTCCGGTCATGTTGACCGATGTATAGTGGTCGTGTAGGCCTTGTATGAAAATTGGTATTGTCATCCGTACAGAGGAGATGCTGCCAGATTTTTGTCTGGCGGGGACTCCCTCGGGGCGTGACACCAGAGATCACCGGCTCTCCTTCTTGAACCCAAGATTGACCCACGACGCAACAACATTCCAGATCGGGAATACTCACCGAGATGCAAGCCACCAGCTCTCCCACTTGAACTTGAAGTTAGTTTGCGATCTGGTGGCGATCCAGATTCAGAGTCCTCATGATGGACAAAGGAAGTCAGAGGCAAAAATGGAACCACTAGCTAAGAGATCACTAACTTGCAAAGCAGCAATGATCCGAGTCAAAAATCACTGTAGAGAAATGGAGGTAGGGCGACTGTTACGATCCGTTATTTGTGACAGAGAGACAACAACTCTGGTCGCCATCGAGATCGACAGAACAAGAGACCACCACACGATTGGGAGAAAAGAAGCATCGACCTGAGGAAGAGGGTGATGAGCGGCGAGTGGGAGTCAGCGGAGGAGAAGAAAATGAGATGAGGCTTTGACATCGGGGATGGAGAAACCCGAGTGAATGATGATAAGAATTAAGAGTCAGCCTTTTATAAGTAAAACTAAACTTAGCTTAAGTTAATTAATTGACCCCTTAATTAATTAAGCTAATTTCTTAGCTTAATTGTCGTATTTTACACTAAGTTTTGGCCCAAACTCAATAATGGCTTTAGTCGACTCTAATTAGATCCAATCCAAATCTAATATATTTTTATTATGCCCCTCAATCTAGCTATGGATAAAAGTTCAACTTCAATGGCATCTAAGCCTTGCATGACTGTGATGGTAATCAAAAGGTGATTCTAAATTTTTGACAACAAAGTGTGCGCGACTAAAATACCCTTGAAGGTAGACTTTTGGTCATAGTGGGCCTCAAGAGCACCACAAAAATATGTCAAATTTGGATTTGGTATGATCAAAGTCGACTATTATTATCAATAAATTTTGGTCGAAACTCATTCATGAACCTAGAGGAGTTGAAATTATGAAACCTAAATATGAAATGGAAGAGAAAAGTATAGAGAATGTATATATATTGTGCAACTTAGGTTGTGAGCCTCCTAAGTAAAGTTATAAGTATGTGCCAAGTAGCATGAATGCTAAAATTTGAAAATATATTGAGCATGGCTATGAAGACCTTACAATTGAGATTTTAGGATATGATCGGACTTAGATTTACTGTAGAACCTATCGAAATTAGAATGGGTCTAATCAAATTTGGTTATATCCATCAATAGATTTTGATCTAAATTCAATGATGGATCTAGAGGATTTGTAATTCTAAAATAGAATATGGAGTAAAAGAGGGTAGTTAAAAATGTAAAAAAGATATATAACCCTACTTTTGAGCCTTTTGCTGGAGTTCAAAGGTTTAGAATCAAAGTGGTGTGGACTATAGTGTTGGTTTTTAAATATCAGTACCACAATGGTACTTATTTTCAAGAGGGAAGTCTTGAAAAATGTAATAAAGTTATATAACCCTACTTCTGAGCCTTCTGTTGGTGTTCAAGGGTTTAGAACCAAAATGAAGTGAACTATGACAGTGATTTTTAAATATTGGCACTACAATGGTGCTAATTTTTGAAAATTAGTGCTATTTTAGTGGGTTGATTTTCAAAAATTAGCAACATTATGGTGCTAATTTTAGAAAATTAATAATTTTTAAAAACCAACATCATTTTGATGCTGATGTTTAAAAATCAACAGTACAGTGTTACTAATTTTGAAAAATCAGAACCTCATAAAAAATAAATGGATACCAAAGTTTGTGGGAGTGGTATTTTTGAAATTAAGTTTGCCTTTTGAAAAAATGTCTTACCATATTGGCATTGAACTTTGAAAACAACACCTAATAACTTTTGGCACTGAATCCTAAACCAACACCCGATCATATTGTGATTTATTGGACTTGATATAATGGAGCTAATCAATCCAACCTAGTACCCCACTTGACCCGTTAACTTTAAAAATTTTTGTCTTTCTTCTCCTCAGGTCAGGAACACTCATAACTCTTGTGTCTCTATCCTCCCTTTTGAGATTTCCATTTGATGATCTTTATCACACTCTAAATTCTCACCAATTGTAAGTGTTGAATAATGCTTAATCTATTTGGTTTAGCTTTTTTTTTTTGTCCAACAATTTTCAATAGCAGTCGAATGTGAAATAGTTTAGGATTTTTTTAATTTCACCAAGCAGTTTTGTTGGGTTAAGGTTTAAGGTTTTTCTCAATTTGGTGACAACAGTAAATTCCTTTTGTAAGTTGCATTTGTTTGACTCCGAACCATTGTTAGTGTTAAATAGGACAATAAAATGATAATCAAATAACACTTGTTAATAAAGAAATTATCTTATAGGATTTTTCAAAAAATTTTAGAAATTTTTTTGGGATTTAAATAGAGTTTATATTATAGTTCATGGGCATAAAACAAATAGGATTTGATGAAGTCTATTTGGGATTATCAATTATTGAGGGGTGAATTGGGTCAATTAACCTACGGTTTAAATAGAAAACCTAGGTTAGATTTCTTTCCTCTTGATCCACCTCTTACTCCCTCCTGAGTTTTGTCATCGCTCGATCCTTTTCTCCTTCTCCATCTCATTCATCGTTGCTCTCTTCTTTGCTCGTCGTGAGTCGTCTCACATCGTAGGCTCACCATAGCTAGTAGCAAGCTCCGAAGTCCTCTCCTCCCTCCATCACGCATTGTTGGAGCAACTCGTTGATCGTCGACCACCTTTTCTTGATCCCGATTGTAGGCCATCGTCTACCTTTAGATCGCTTTCTCAGTCGAGGGTCACAAGATCGACTTGCCTCCAACCATCACATCTGCCCCGACATGCATCGACCTCCACGGAAAGCTCCATAGTCAACTGCGACCTCTGCGACCAATCGCAACCTTTGCAGACATCGTGACCACCCTAGTTAGCTTCTCCATAGCTTCTTATCACCCTGTGACCACCGTGATTAGATATGTAGCCACCGTGGTCCTCTTCCTCATGCTCCTGCTTGCTTGGGTCTTGTCGATCCATGACGACACTGATTGTCCTCCGATGAAATTCCTAACATCGTTGTTGCTTACTGTCAATGTCATGACCCGATTGGGTCTTGGAAGAGAGATAAGGGTTATGATTGGTTTAGTGAATTAATTACCTGATTTGTTAGAGGTAGATGGAGTGATTTGTTAGTGCAATTGGCTCAGGTCACGATTGACCAGACTCGAGTAGTGTTTTGATATTTGACAAAGGAGTTGACTATTGTTTGACAATGGGTTGACCAGATGGTTGACTTGGGGTTGACCATATGATAGAGAAGTCCAAGTCTTGAGTACTTGGCATGGAAAGTCCAAGCATGGGTCTTGACAATGGTAAAGTCCAAGTCTTGTATATTTGGCATGGAAAGTCCAAGCTTGATTCTTAGCAATTGGAAAGTCCAAGCATGGGTCTTGGCAAGGGAAAGTCCAAGCTTGAGTCTTGCAAATGGAAAGTCCAACATGGGTTGCATGTAAAGTCCAAGCATGGGTTGGCATGGAAAGTCCAAGCATGGGTCTTGGTAAGGGAATGTCCTAGCTTGAGTCTTGACATTTGGAAAATCCAACATGGAGTTGGCTGAAAAGTCCAAGGGTTGATATTGACGACATAAAGTCCAAAGGTGGAGTCTTGGCAGCATAAGCCCAATGGTTTGGCAGCATAAAGTCCAAGCTGTAGTCTTGGCAGCATAAGCCCAAATGTGCCTTGGCAGTTTAGACCACGTTAGCATGACAATAGCCGATGGAAGCACTTGAAGGCTAACGTATGGATGAATAAGTCATGGATGACTTAGAGGGATCTGATAGGCGTGAGGATGATAGAGGTAGCTAGAAGGCTTAGGTCTAGGCTAATGATTGTCTAGCAAGTATGAGGGCATCATACTTGGGGTTAAACCTCATGTTTGAGGTTTGTCAGTCGACTGGGGTTGTGGCCCAGTAGACTAGTCAAGTGTTTTAACACTTGGCAACCGAGTTGACTCTAAGCAGTCGACTGGGATTATAACCAGTCAACTGGCTGGGAGTTGACTGACGTTCAACTGCGATCATGTGACCTTGGAAGTCGAATGCCAGCATTGGGTAGTCGACTGATGGCTTGATCAGTCAACTGACATGGAGGTCAGTCAACTGATGGTCGAGGACACAGACATAGAATGTCTCTGAGTTGACTACTAGGATTTGACAATCGAGTGGAGACATGATTAGTCGACTGATGGTCTATCTGTTGGACTTATCCAATGTGGATCGAATCATTGTCTCACAACGGTTACAGGAGCAGTCGACTGTTAGGCGGAATCTAGCCTGAGTTGTAGCTTTAAAAGGAGCTCGTGGAGGAGGATTTTGGCAGCGATTTCTTGGGCGATTTGGAGTAATTTACTGGTGCAAATCAGGGTCTTCAAGTGTGGTTCAAGCAATCAAACAAGCAAGCATCCAAAGCAATAGTTGTAAAGTTTTATTTATTTTATTTTGTGTATTTCATTTGTAACTGCTTGTATTTCCTTGTATTACTTTTGTAATCATTGTATGAGGTTTCTCCGCCTCCGACTTGTTGCCGAGAAGGAGTTATTAGTGGTGTTTGCATTACTAGAGCTCATTTGAGCTCAACCCGTGGAGTAGGAACCCTAAGGTTCCGAACCATGTTATATTCTCGTGTATTTCTCATTGTGTGTATTTGTTTTTGTCATCATTATTTCCACTGCGTACACTAACGTTTGTAGCAAGCACGATCGAATTCCATCAAGCGAATCGAGAATGTGTCATTCACCCCCCCCCTCTAGCGTTCACCGACGTTCCTACAATTGGTATTAGAGTGACTCACTTTTCATCGACTTCACATCCACGGGAGCAAACACACTAGAGGACAAGATGGATTTTCAAGAGAAATTGGGTGACGACATCAACATTCCGCCTTCCTTCGATCGCAAAGATTTTGTATATTGGAAAGGTAGAATGATGTATTTTTTTTGTGTGATTATGACAATTGGATTAGTGTTTTAGTAGGGTTTGATGCTCCTAAGGATGAGAATGGGAAAATACTCAAGAAGAAGAAGTGGAGCTAGGAGCAACTTCGATACTTCAATATAAATAATAAGGTAATGGATATATTGCTTAGTATAATTCCTAATGATATTTTGATCAAGATAAGAGATTGTAAAGACGCTAAGGACCTTTGGATCAAGTTGGCGAAATATCATGAAAACCCATCACCAACTCATGAAGTAAAAGAGGAGTCCAAGGAGGAGTGCTCATCCTATCGAGCTCAAGAAGAAGAGATCACATCATCTTCATCACAAGAGCTTGAGATATCAGAGGTGGATAGGGAATCAACATCCGAATCGGGAGAGGTGGAAGAGGTAGAAGAAGCCTCCACCTCTAGGATTGAGGGGGAGGAGATTAGGCCAATCTCAATGCTAGAACAAACTCAAGAGGAACCATCTACTTCCAGTCGAGAAGATGAATCCGATCAAAATTCTCCTACCGTGAAAGGTAACTCAAATACATGCATTAGCAATAAGAATCATATAATATATTTTGAGTGTAGGGAACCCGGGTACTATAAGAGCAAGTGCCCTAAGAAGGTCAAGAAGGCTCCTCCGATACCAAAAGTCGACAAAAATTCAAAGGATGTCGATGCCCCAATTAGGAAGAAAAAGGAGCATGTGGTGTGCTTCAAGTGCCAACAACCGGAGCATTATAAGAGTCAATGCCCTAGGGGGAGGAAGAAAGTCCAAGAAGGAGTATCATATGTAGGGGGGCCTCTAAGGCAAACTCTAAGGTATATTTTAGTAATGCATCTTCTAGTTTTAATGTCAAAAAGCATGCTAGAAATAATTTAAATACTCTTGCTATTGTTCATGAAAAGCATGCTAGGAATAACAAATATTTTTGCTTAGGTGCTAAGAGTTGTGATTTTAGAACTAAGGAGAAATTTAGGACTAATAATCCTAGAAAAATCCTACCTAGGAAAACTATTAGGAAAGTAGAAAACCATTTAGGCATTAACCCTAAGAAGGGTAGACATATGCATTGGAGGAATCCTTCCCAAAGGATAAATAAAAAATCAAAATTGGGAAGATTAGAGTTAGAGAACCAAGCTTTGAGGTCAAGGCTTGAGAAACTTGAAAAGACCCTTACAAATATGCAAAATAAAATTCAAGGGTCTATGAGTCAAAGTCAAGGGTGTAGGAGGCAAGAACTATCTAGGAGGCAAGGTTTGGGTCACAAGCCTATGTCCAAGAAGGTAATGCCTACTTGTCATAGTATTTCTTTCGATTATGGAACACAATCTAGGTCTAGGAAGGCCAAGGTTACTAGGAAAGTTATCCCTAAGGGTAACCAAGGTGTGTGCCTAGTGGCTAAGGTTTCAAGAAAACCTAGGGAAGCCACTAAGAAGGTTACAAGGGGAGTCACTCCTAGAGTTAACCTAGGGAAGACCACAATGACCAAGGCTTCTAAGCCTAGAAGGGTCATTAGGAGGGTATCTAGGGAATCTATCCTTAAGGAATACCTAGTAAACCCAAGGAGCTCCAATAGGTATTAGGTTCCTAAGAGTGTGATCGATTCACGTTAAATGGGTTAGGTTGTATCAACCTTGAATGGATGAGTAGTTAATCTAACCACAGCAAAGTTGACACTTTAGGTCATTTTCAAGGTTATGGATACCTTAGAAATAAGGTTGAATTTTAATCCTAAAAGATTTTAGGATGTGCCAATATTATTTAAGAAGTTTGATAAATTTATTACCTTGAATGGATGAGTAGTTAACCTAACCATAACAAAGTTGACACTTAGGTTATTTTCAAGGTTATGGGTACCTTGGAAATAAGGTTGAATTTTAATCCTAAAAGATTTTAGGATGTGCCAATATTATTTAAGAAGTTTGATAAATTTATCAAATTGGCATAAACTAGTTTTAGAGGTCATAGTGTGTCATTTTAGATTTTTGGAACACTTGGGAGAAAGTTGGTAATATGACAAAATGAACTTAATCCTAACAAATGACAACTAATACTAAAACTTAGGTATCATTATACCTTTATATTTCATTTTCCATGCCTTGATTGCCATATAACATGTCATGACATCATTCTTATTTTCAATCATATAAAATGTCATGATCATGCTTAGAGTTTATCTTTTATGTCATGTGTGTTTAGATTTAATCATATGTCATGACATCATGATTATTGGCACATACTTCTATTTATGCTATCATTTATTCCATAATCATCATTCATGCATTAATAAAATTCATTTAAGGATAATTGGCATGACTTGAAATCCAATGTATAAGGGAATCAAGTAGTGTTGCCTTCGAAAAATGCATGAGACCTTATATTAGGATGAATAAAACTCTCATCTCACATCAAATTTGCATGTATGTATTTTCAAACACCCTAGACACATGTGAGATGCTAGAAAATGAGTTAAGTTCAAGGTGCATAGTTCTTGCATCTAGATGAACTCAAACTCATTTTATACCATGGAGGAATCAAGAGGAAAGCTTATGTACAAGTCATGTGCATTAAGTTAATAGACCATGGTTCAATATAAGATTTTAAAACTAATTTAAAATCATTTTAAAAAACCTTGGTGAAGTCTATCTTTTGATAGCAATCACCATTGATAGAGTTGATACAAAGTAGGGTCAAAACTTTGAACTTTTCAATGTTAGTGAAAGCCCTAAAGCCAATCATGTGATGATTGTTGTATGAACTTTATTGTATCATATTTCTATTTATAAAGGCATGGTTATTATATTTACTTGTATTGGTGCCAAATAACTAAGTATAATAACGTTCTTGAGTAGAAGGTTCTTATCTATATCAATCGATTGGTTGAATCGATAATGAGATGATATAGAGAACACTACTCTTAATCATTCCTAGTTAAGTATTAACATTCAGGGACAATGTTAATGCGTAGAGACTAGCATGTAGGTCAACATGATGACTTGATCTAAAAAGTCATGGATATGAGATATCAAATTGTCACATGGGTATGCATTGGAGAATGTATACTGAATGACCCGCCATGAGAAAGTATCATGGATCATTATATGAGTGTCATATACTTTCTCATGTGACTATTAGTATGACTATTATTCCTTGGATCTGAAGTCACCATAGTTCTCTACATAAGGAGTTGCATACTTTGGTTTCATCAAACGTCACCCGTAAATGGGTGGACAATAAAGGCGATTACTGGGTATGTAACAAATTATGCGTAGGAATGTGAGTGATGTAGATGGGATCTATCCCTCCTATATGATGGGAGTGACATCGTTATTCTTGATAGAGTGAGACCACGAAGTGCATGGTCATGTCCAAATGAGTCAATATGTGATATTGAGCTCATTTGATTAGAGTGAGTCTACTTGGAGTTCAAGATATAGATTATACTGAGGATGACACGGTCTATGCCTCAATTGGTCAATCTAGATGTCAAGGATAGAGGGACATTGTCACATATTTTGAGAGTCACAATTAGTAGTCACAAAGGTGATGTTGGATCTCAACATTCTTGTAACTTGGGTAGCAATGATGTGTTGTTAGATAGCGCTCATTGCTTATGTTCCTAGATCGGTTTAGGAGCATTGCCAACGTTACAAGAACCTATAGGGTCACACACAAAGGGCAATTAGATGAAGATTAGGTTCATATGATGAACCATGAGAATTAGGTTCATAGGATGAACCAAATTGGATTAAGAGTAATCCAAATTAGACTAATTGAGTTAGACTCAATTTGATTCAAGTGTTGAATGAGTCTAATTTAGATTTGATTCATTGAGTCAATTTAAATTAATAAATAGAGATTCATTAAATCAAATTGACTTGAATCAAGTGGTTAGATTTGATCAACCATGGGAGATAATAGGTCAAGTTTGACTTGACTTGAGAGGGAAGATGAATGGTCAATTTTAACTCGACCAATTGCCATGTCATGGTGACTTGGCATGGGAGTCGGCCAATGATGATGTTCCACATCATCATGGACTTATCATGTGGTTCCACCTCATGAGGGAGACCTTGGAGTTACATGTATGCATGTAACCCCCCAACTTGAAGTGGCCGGCCACTTTTGTATTAGTGGAGAAGTTATTTTGTGATTAACTTGATCTTCTTCCTTGCTCCTCTCAAGCTCTCTCCCAATCCTCTTCTTGTCGAGATCCCTAAAGGGTGCTAGCACACTCTAAGGTGTCTTCTCCACCATTTGTCCGTGTGGATACTTGTAGAGGAGTGTACACTTGACACTCTTCGAGATCCGGCAAAGCATTTGGACGAGCGGGATAAGCGAAGGGTGTCGCTACGAGAGTAATGCTCTCATCATATAGATATATGGTAGATCTAGGTTTTCCATAACACATACATCTAGTTTTTATAGTTTTATATCTTCGCACGGATCCGTGGCCAGGCTTCTGAGGTTTCCGCAGCGCAAAAAGCGGTTTTTGCGGCTCGGAAAGTCCAACATTTAATAGTTTTGAACTTTGTGTCAATCTTATTATTTTATGGGTATTTTATTTTTTCAATATTTTTCACCCATAATGATTGACTCAAGTATTATACATATGAATTTTCGTGATTTTTTGTATTATGTATAATTACTTATGATTTCCCAAAAATCGATTTCTAAACTTGATTTCTACAAACTGCATAAATCAGTCGACTGCCAAGTGTGGCAGTCAACTAGAATCAAGAATAGTCGAGGTGGCGCCTCGACTATAGCTGTTATCACTCAACTAACCTTAGGGGCAATCGACTAGTAGCTGAAAGAGTTGACTGTCAGACCTGATTTCGGATAAACAAAGGTTGTTTAGCCTGATTTCAACTATGTTAGGCTACCCTAATTATTCCTAACCCTGGGATATGCTTTGGAAAGCATTATAAAGAGTGAAAATCCATTGGATATGAATTAGGATAATTGTTTAGGGTATGTATCAATTTTAAGGTGTGTGAAAGTTCAATTTTGAACTTTTGACCTTAATTTTGATGGTTTAGTGTTCCTATAGGCTTAGGGACTCTTCAAAGACATTGTTGGTGCAATGGTAAAGGGGGAGCAAGCCTTTAGGGGGGGGTTATCCATCATGGGATGATAGATGTATTCTTCCTCGTGAGAGGAAGAATTTGGAGAATTTGAAAAAGTAAGGATTGTCTCTGTTTAGTGATATGCGACTTATCACTAGGAAAAGTGAAGGCATCCTAGATGTTTTTGGACTAAGGGAGAGATTGTAAGATCTCATTGGGATATGAGATATTAACACCCTTGGGGAGAGTCTTTTTGATGTATGTCAAAAGGGGAGAGAATTTGCGAATTCCCAATTTGGAAAATTGGGAGAATTGGATTGAGTTAGTGTTCTAACTCAAAGATGTTGGTTTTTGTCAAACATTAAAAAGGGAGATATTTTTGGTGCAATCGGCCCAGGTCACGATTGACCAGACTCGAGTTGGACACGAATAGTATTTTGATGTTTGACATTGATGTTTGACAAAGGAGTTGATCGTTGTTTGATAATGGGTTGACCAGATGGTTGACTTGGGGTTGACCATATGATGGAGAAGTCCAAGTCTTGTGTACTTGGCATGGAAAGTCTGTTGGGAGTATGGGGAATACAATCAAAGTCCCACATTGGTAAGACATGGAAAAGATCATGTGCTTATAAGAAAAAAGATATCTCCATTGGTATGAGGCCTTTTGGGTAAAGCCCAAAAATAAAACCATGAGGGCTTAGGCCCAAAGTGGACAATATCATGTCATTGTGGAGATATGTGGAGCTTATAAGCACTAACAATTGGTATCAGAGCCATGGTCCATGTCAAGCCATGAACCTCGAACGAAGGAAGTTGAGCTCCCACGTCCGGATCAAGAGAACCAGACATTAGGAAGGAAGTCTAGTTGGGTCGGGGGGACCGAACAACTGGCAGGAAGTCCTGGTGGGTTGAAGATCGGACATCAAGCAGAGAAAATCCTTCGAGGAGGGATAGGCTTGAGGGGGGGCCCAATGTGGTCCTTCGTTTGAGGGGGGGATTGTTGGGAGTATGGGGAATACAATCAAAGTCCCACATTGGTAAGACATGGAAAAGATCATGTGCTTATAAGAAAAAAGATATCTCCATTGGTATGAGGCCTTTTGGGTAAAGCCCAAAAATAAAACCATGAGGGCTTAGGCCCAAAGTGGACAATATCATGTCATTGTGGAGATATGTGGAGCTTATAAGCACTAACAAAGTCCAATCTTGAGTCTTGGCAATTGGGAGGTCCAAGCATGGGTCTATACAAGGGAAAGTCCAAGCTTTAGTCTTGGCAAATGGAAAGTCCAATATGGAGTTGGCATGGAAAGTCCAAGGGTTGATATTGGCAGTATAAAGTCTAAGGATGGAGTCTTGGCAGTATAAGTCCAATGATTTGGCGGCTTAAAGTCAAAGCGATAGTCTTGGTAGCGTAATCCCAAATGTGCCTTGGCAGTGTAGACCACGTTATTATAACAATAGATGATGGAAGCACCTAAAAGCTAGCGTATGGATGAACAAGTCATGGATGACTTGGATAGATCTTATAGGCGTGAGGTTGATGGAGGTAGCTAGAAGGCTTAGGTCTAGGCTAAGGGTGGTCTAGCAAGTATGAGGGCATCATACTTGGTGTTAAACCTCATGTTTGAGGTTTGTCAGTCGACTCGAGTTATGGCCCAGTCGACTAGTCAAGTGTTTTGACACTTGGCAGTCGAGTTGACTCTAAGTAGTCGATTGGGATTATGACCAGTTGACTGGCTGAGAGTCGACTAGCATTTGACTGCAACTGCTTGGCCTTGGCAGTCCACTACTAGCATTGGGTAATCAACTGATGGCTTGATCAATTGGCTGATGGTCGAGGACATAGGTACAGAATATCTCCGAGTCGACTGCTAGGGTTTGGCAGTTAAGTGGAGGCATGATCAGTCGACTAATGGTCTATCCGTTAGAACTTATCTAATGCAGATTGAGTCGTTGTCTCACAACGACTACAGGAGTAGTCGACTGATGGTCTCAAGCAGTCGACTGTTAGGCGGAATCCAGCCCGAGTTGCAGCTTTAAAAAGAGCTAGTGGAGGAGGATTTTGGCAGCGATTTCTTGGGCGATTTGGAGCGATTTGCTGGTGCAAATGAAGTTCTTCAAGTGTGATTCAAGCAATCAAACAAGCAAGCATCCAAAGCAATAGTTGTAAAGTTTTCTTTACATTGTTTTGTGTATTTCATTTGTAATTGCTTGTATTTCCTTGTATAACTTGTGTAATTATTGTATGAAGTTTCTCTGCCTCCTACTTGTTGTCGAGAAGGAGTTATTAGTGGTGTTTGCATCACTAGAGCTCATTTGAGCTCAACCCATGGAGTAGGAACCCTAAGGTTCCAAACCATGTTATATTCTTGTATATTGCTCGTTGTGTGTATTTGTTTTTGTTATCATTATTTCTGTTGTGTACACTAACATTTGTAGCAAGAACGATCGAATTTCATCAAGCGAATCAAGAACACACCATTCACCCCTCCCCCCCCCCCCCCTCTTATAGTGCTCACCGACGTTCCTACATGATTGACTAGATTAATTAACTGGTAATTAAATGAGGTTATGGTTAATTAGTTTGATTCCCTAATCTAGAGGTTAATAAGGTTCATTACCATTAATGATTTGATTAGATAGGTGGAATGTGATGTACATTAAATGGAGGGATGAATAACCACTCATTCTAGAAAGTAGCGACTCTTATGAATCAATATGGAAATGTTTAGAACAACTAAGTAGATGGGTAATGATCAATTAGTGATTAACTAATTAAGGTTCGAAGTTAATGTAGTGTTTGATACAATTACTAAATCTATCTATGGTAGAACTTAGTTATATTCTATATACTATGTGCAGGTCTCTGATTCGAGGCAGGTTCATAGACGTGAAGACAGTCAGCACGATCTACATATCAAGTGGGTAGTTCCTGCTTCATTCCTATAGATCATTGATCTTAATGCATGAACTATGTTATATTGTTAGTTTGAATTATCTTGACTCCACTTTTTATTATACTGGAGTTTGATACTTAGCTTCTTGAACTTTGAGATGCTTTATTCGATATCTATATAGTTTTGTTTATGTGTTGTTGATCACTATTGCTACATTTGATTCTGCCATCATGTTGCATTATTAGATAGTGATGGTTAGATATGTGGACTTGATTTTCATATGGCATGTCACGCCCCAAAGGAGACCTCGCTAGACGAAAATCCGGTAGCATCTCCCCTGTACGGGTGACAATGCCAATTTACATACAAGGCCTACACGGCCACTATACATCGGTCAACTGAATGTCAGAATCTCTAACCCTTAATTGATGATATCCAGACCGCAGATCAATCTTACAATAGACTGATGTACCTCTGAGCTGATCAAACAAGTCCTCAATACGTGGCAGGGGATATTTATTTTTGATAGTGACAGCATTCAACTGCCTGTAGTCGATGCACAGTCTCATCGAACCATCTTTCTTCTTCACGAAGAGAACCGGAGAACCCCAGGGTGATACACTAGGGCGAATAAAACCTCTGTCCAAAAGTTCCTGGAGCTAAACCTTTAACTCTTCCAACTCTCTCGGGGCCATACGATAAGGAGCTTTCGATGTCGATGATGTCCCAGGTATTAACTCAATCATGAACTCCACTTGCCTTCTGGGAGGTAGACCCAGTAACTCCTCTGGAAAGACATCTGAATATTCTCGGACAATAGAGATGTCCGCGATCTGAGAGTCACCACTATCTTCTACATTGATCATAAATAATAGAAAACCTTGGCAACCGTGAAATAAAAGCTTCTGAGCCTGAATCGCATAAATGGTCGCTATACCGTCATCCCGGATGCCAGTGAAATCCCACAAGGGTTGGTTCGGAGGTCGGAATGTAACCACCCTCGTCTGGCAATCAACTGTGGCATGATATGCTGACAGCCAATCCATGCCAAGGATAATGTCGAACTCGACTATGTCCAGTACCAATAAATCTACAGTAAGAATGATGTTACCGAAATCTAAGGGACAACCTCGGACCTCCTGGGTAACGTCCAATGTATCGCCAGATGGTAGGGAGACGACTAATCTCTGTGATCTACTAGTAGGTAATCTACCAATCTCTCTCATAAAAGTACGAGAAATAAACGAATGCGAACTACCAGTATCAACTAGCATAATAGCTGAAAATGCATAAAGTGAAACCGTACCGCGAAATACGGATTCGTTGGCTCGCTGCGCATCCTCTCTGGTAATCGCATGAATCCGCCCAGTCTCCGGTGGAGGTGGAGGTGGTATCACTGCCAGAGGTGGCTGTGTCTGGACCTGAGACTGATACGAAGACTGGTACGAAGGCTGATAGGAAGGCTGGTATAACGGCTGCGACTGGTACTGTACCGGTTGCAGCGGCTGATCCTGAACTAGTGGCGAAGGCTGCAGCTGATACTGTATCAGTGGCTGCTGCTGCGAATGGTACTGTACCAGTGGCTGGGACTGCATCTGGTACTGCGGTCCTGAAACTGAACCCTGTGACACCGTACGGGCACTGGTGTACTCTTGTCCATGAATATCATAGGCAACTCCTAAAGAGGGAGTCGTCCTCTGCAGGCGTTGCGAAGGTCTGGCTGTCTGGCCCCCTCTCTGAGTCCCAGATTGACGCAACGGTCCTCCCTGAATAGAAACCTCGGAAGCCACATGCTGAGCCTTCAACGAACAATCTCGGCTCAGGTGTCCAAATGCTCTCTCGATCCACAACGAGTACAGTGGGTGTCACTAGTGGGCGGCCTCCGGCTCTGCTGAGAAGACCGGGAGGGCCCAGCTGAAGATCGTCCTGATTTCTGAGGCCGGCTAGATGCCCCAGAATGACTCTGACCCGGCTGACTGCGACCACTTTGCTGTTGTCCAGTAGTCTGTGGCTGCTGGGTCTGACCTATGGTTCTTTCGGTCTGTTTCCTCTTCCTGTCAGTATTGACCCTCTGTTGAGCCGACTCAATCAACAAAGCTCTATCCAATGCCTCTCGGTAGGAAGAACTGCCAAATCCTGCCATCTTGACCTGGAGATGCCCATCTAGTCCCTGAACAAACTGCATCATCTGTGACCTATCCTGTAATATATCGAAAAATATATATATATATATGTACATATATATAACAAATTAAATAAAAAAAAAATAATATAATACAATAATAATATAATTTAATTACGAGATAAATAAAGTAAATTTATTTATCTATTTTATTAAAGTGAAATTAGTTATTTATTAGTATTTTGTTGATAATTTTGGGATAAACTTTTATATTTGACTAAGTCTAATTAGCTTTATCCAACAATAAATTTGATAGTCTCAAAAGCGGAATTTAGTTATTAAATATCTATTAGAAATTTTGGGATAAAATTTTTATTTGATTGGGCTAAGTCTAATTAATATTAATCATAATATTGATTGATTCAATTAAACTTAGGTTATATATAATTAAGCCTAGGTTAATTTTTCTGAAGTTACGTTTTCTTTTTCCCTGTTTTTCCCGATTCCCTGCTCGCCCTTTTCTCGCGTCGACAACCCAACCCGTCGCCTCCGTATCCACGCACCTGTGCCGCCTTTGCCCGCCTTTGTGCATTCTTTGTCATGCACCGCCCTGGCCCAATAGCCGCCATACCGTGACCTGTCCTTGCCCCCACTGCGGAAGAGTTCGATCGCGCGCCGCCTTTGTTCCTGCGGCGGTGTCGTCTCTCGGCATTCGGCCTCACCTCCGGACAATGGCGCCCCGTGAGCGATCACCGGCCGAAGTCGCGGCCAACCGCGATCCCGATGTCGTCCACGGCGTTAATTCCACCGAAATTGCTGCGTGCGCTCGGAGGGTCGTCGCCATTATCGAAGTTGCGAACCTTGCCCGGGAATCCGGCTCTTATCTCGCTCGGTTTGGGGCCAGAATCTGATCGCCGGTGGAAATCGCAACACAAGGAAGGAGATGATTGGCTTTAGTTGACTTAGGTGAGTAATTAATTTAGCCATAGGATTTTCGTTTTGTGACTTAGGTAGTTAACACTTGATCAATCCAGATTTATTTAATTAATTAGCTTATGATTAATTAATCAAAAGTTGTGATCAATTGATTTAGTTGGGCTAGAATTATTGAATGGATATCTGTGAGTTAAATAAGGTTGGGTGATTAATCTGTTAATTGAAAACAATTGAATTAGCTTAAGTTTGATGAAACAGTTCAATTGATTTGTTGTTAGACTAATAAAATCTGGATTAATTAAACTGTTTAGGGGAATTAATTAGACTTTGATTAATCGGGTAATGTAAATAGAGTGGTGGTGTTAATCTATTAGTTAAAGTAATGGAAAGATTCATAATCGATTAGCTAATAGATTTAGAAATTTACTGATCGTTGAGTTAATAATGGATTAATTATACTTGAGTTGGAGCGGAAGCACATTCTCGGTTAGAGATAATTAAGACGCTTTGCCATCAGAGGTGGGTGGATCTTTTACATCTTTAGAATTTAGTGCATGATTTTATTGGTTATTTGATTTACTGATGTTATTGCTAGAATTACTTTGATACTATGTTCGCTGAACCCTTGTATTCTAGGTTGCTTGCTCATCATTAACATGTAGTTATTGATTGATATTACTGTTGTAGGTGTCTATTTAGTGCTGAGATATAAATAGGTAGATAGTGCTGGAAGATGCTTACCTATTATTTTGTTGGATTGGTATTATGAATGAACTAGTGAAATAGTATAATTAAGATAAGATTAATTGTTAGAGGATATATAACTTTTCCCCTGTCTCGACTGCCAGCTATGTCTCCCATTCGTGGTTGAGAGAGGGATATAGGATATATAACTTTTCTCCTATCTCAGTATGTCTCCCATTCATTGGTTGAGAAAGTGCGATGAGGATATATAACTTTGGTTGAGAAGGTCTGCAGTAGAGGACTTATAACTTTTCTTCTATCTCGGCTGCTAGCTATGTCTCCCATTCGTGGTTGAGAGGGTCTGCAGTAGAGGTTCTCTACTTTTGAACTATGGTTGCTTTGTATACCTGTGGTCGCTTATGTCTCCCATTCGTGGTTGAGAGGATCTGCCGCGGAGTTATACTCTTGGACTACTCGTTCGAAGTTAGTGATAGTTGGATTCGTGTATCGTATGTAGCTAGATAGCTACCTTACATCTTGACTGCCCACGAGACCAGGTCGTGGTAGCTGTTGGTGCAGTGGGCACCAAAGTCGAACCGGTATTTTGATTATGGCAAAAGGCTCAATAGTTAAGGGTATATTTGTTATCTTACGAGCTCAATTAAGTGTGCAGAAATGCTAAAGTTGAGCGGAAGGTCTGCGACACCCGGTGGGAACCGAGGTGGTCGGGCAACGCCAGAGGGACTTCGGAGGAAGCCGAGGTACTCGGGTGAAGACCGGAAGCGAGGCTACAAGGTAAGCTCGTGTGAAAGCGAAGCAAGGTCGTTAAGCGTAGATCCGACCCAATACCTCCAATGGAAGGTCTAGGTCGAGATCAGATGGTTAGAACCATCGTACTTTATATTTTAAGCTAACTTGTACTGCAGTCCAAAACCCTTTGACTACAGTCAACTGCTAGTCAAGTTCCAGCCTCGAGAAGAGCTCGAATTTCAAGGGGGTGAATTTGGACTTGACTCGTGTTTTGGTACAAAGGGTGATGTGGCATCAAGGTGGACATCCAAACCATCACCAAGCTTCCTTGTGGTGGAAGCCCAAAATAAGGTGAGTTGGCACAAGATGGTTGGCTCCCATGATGTGGCACAAGTTGAATGGCTCCAACAAGTTTGCGCCCAAGGAGGTTGGAGGTGGCACAAGGTGGTTGGATGAAACACCTCATCCTCAAGTTGGCGCCCAAGGAGGTTGGAGGTGGCACAAGGTGGTTGGATGAAACACCTCATCCTCAAGTTGGCGCCCAAGGAGGTTGGAGGTGGCACAAAGTGGTTGGATGAAACACCTCATCCTTGAGTTGGCGCACAAGAAGGTTGGAGGTGGCACAAGGTGGTTGGATGAAACACCTCATCCTTGAGTTGGGATAAGAACCTCACCTTGGACACTACCTATGTCTAAATTCATAGATCAATATCCATAAATAGACATGTTCAAGCCAAGCAAATTACAAGAATTCAAGAGCTCTCAACACGCCGTAAATGTATTACTACTCACATTTGCTACGACGAAGTGCCGCCGACAACGAAAGCTACATCTTCTACTTATAAGAGTTGTCGGTATATTTATTTAAGTTCTACTTCTTTAAATTGTCTTTGTGCTTTAATCGTAACAAGGAAAGGGGGAGTGTCCCTTTGCCTTGATTTCTTTTTGTAATCGGTGCTCCTACCTCCAACGAGGAGGAGTGGTTTTAGTGAATTGCCCTCCGTACGTGATCAAGGATCACTAGGGCCGTGGATTAGCAATCGAAAGATTGTGAACCACGTAAAAATATCTTGTCTACTTTATATTTCCGCTGTGCATTCTCTACTTGCTTTTTACTTATTGCAAAAGTTTTTAACGACACCGTATCGCTATTCACCCCCCCCCCCTCTAGCGACACTTTCGATCCAACAATTTGTATCAGAGCCGGGGGCGCTAAGATTCGGTGAAACCACCAATCTAGCTTTGTTTTTCTTTTTTTTTACAGATTTTTTATTTATTTATTTCTGTTTTCGTATAATTATTTCACTTGCTTATCTTCTCCTACATATAGAATTGCATTAGAGGCTTTAGGATCCGGATAAGGTTGTCCTTCGGGTTAGATCCCGAGTAAGGTTGTCTTCGGAACTTCAGCGACATTCGCATTTGATTGTTTATTTCTTTTTGCAAGTTACATTTTATATATCTTTTTACTTCCCCTACTAATCCAAGACGAAAGTCTTGGAATATTCTTTCGTGTGTGTTTTGCAAGATTCTTTTTAAACGTTCTTCTTCTTGTTTTTAAATGGCCCATCTCGAAGGGTTTAGCACCGCCCGACCCGTTTACAAGTAATGACTTTCGTTATTGGAAGGGTCGGATGGAATGCTTTCTTAAAACCTCGAGATGTGGATCGTAATCCAAACCGGTTTCACACTTCCTATTAATGAAGATGGTGAATCTTTGGGTTACGATCAATGGTCAAATTCCATGAAAAATCAAGTAGAAGACGATGCCAAGGCAACTCAAATCTTGCAATGTGGGTTGTCCAAGGAAGAGCTCAAGTCGGCCCCTTCATTAGTGCAAAGGACTTATGGACCAAGCTAGTGGAACTACGAAGGCAAGCGACACGAAGGTATGTAAAAGAGATTTACTTTTAAATAAATTGTATAACTTGAAAATGCAGGAAAAGCGAGACCGCAACTCAACTACATGCTCGTATCCAAGACGCCGTCAACCAACTCCATGCCATCGTACAAAAGGTCGATAATCGCGACCTTATCAGTTATTCTCTTAACTCGTTTCCTAGGACCAACTTGTGGGCATCCATGGTCGATGCCTACAAGGTCTCCAAGGACCTTTCTAAAATTAGGTTAGGCAATTGTTTTGAACTTGAATTACATGAGCAAACTAACGTGGTCCGGTGAGAAGAGTATTGCGTTAGTTGCGAGTTCCAAGAAGAAGAAGCCCAAGCAAGCCACCCCGAAGGAAGAGGCGAGTCCGAATCGGAAGTAGAATCCGAACTAGTCAATCTAGTTCGGAAGATGATCAAGAGGCAACGACCAACAACTCAAGGTAAGCCTAAACCTAATTCAAATACTTCTAATTTTAGATGCTATGAGTGCAGTGAGTTCGGTCACATCAAGTCCGAGTGCCCAAAGCTAAAGAATAACGCATCAAAGACCAAGAAAGCGCTACGCTACTTGGGAGGAGTTAGTCGGAGGAAGAAGGCGATATCCAAGCTCTAATGGCCAAGCACGACGACTCGAAGCGAAGAGTCCGAGTCCGAATCCGATGATGAGCTTCCATTCAAGACAAGCCACGGATCCGTATCCGGTTCAAAAGAATCATTAAGGGTAAGTCGGTCGTTACTTAATACTTTGTATGGTGCAATTAAATTTTTAAATAAGAAACTAGCTAAGTCCGAGTCCAAGGTCGAGACCCTAATTGAGGAGGTTAACCTTCTCAAACATGAGGTCTCCTAACCTCTTCGACTACTCGTATTCAAGAGGAGGACTCAACTCAAGTTGAAAAGCTTGAAGTTGAGAACTCGCTTTTGAAAACACAAGTCGAAGACCTTAGGAACGTTGGAAAGGTTCACTTTGGGATCCAAGGGACTTGACCTCTTACTTGGATCACAAAGGGCCGTGTACAACAAGGCCGGACTCGGTTTAACTCAAATACAACCAATAAGTCATATATGTCTATAGTAAACCAACATAAGAAAAATGTCCAAGCATGGGTCCCTAAGACCACTTTGATTTCAACTTTAGGATCTAACATGTATTGGGTTCCCAGGACCAAATTCACTATGTGAATAGACCCACTCGATTCAATGGTCGAGAGAGCCAATACAAAATGTATTTTGTTAAGTCTTAGAAATTGCATGCTTAGTTTTTCCTTTATTTTTAGAATGGTTAGATAGGACTCATAACCAACTAAAATCCTGCGAAAGATTGAGCCTCCTCTTTTCAAAAATAAACCAACTAAAATCCTCTGAAAAGATTGAGCCTCCTCTCAAAAATAACTAGTTAGACCAAGGCGTAGTCTCAAGTAATATCAATTTCTTGAAATTAGCTTTGTCTAAGGAAGTGGTCGTTGTTCCGATCAAAGAAGGCCTCTGTGCCTCGCCACGACTGGAAGCTAATCTCTTGAAAGATTACTTGATGAGCTTAGACTAAATCGAATCTAACCTAATGTTGGTTAATTTAAATTCATTAAAATTAATCAAGTAAAATTGAAAGTCATCTCACAATAACACATAGGAATAACATGTTTTGATCATGTAGATATTGGTGAGATGATTTAGGTTTAAAACTTACAAACAACCCTTTAGTAATTCCAATATCCGATCCAACTACCTTATGTGTAGGATCAATGGATGTTAGACGATGGAATTGCTCGACACATGACCGGGATCAACTCAAATTTTTTGAAATTACGATTCAAGCGACAAGGATCGGTAGTGGAAATAAGCAGCAAGCTCAAAATCATCGGATCGGGTGATATTGAGCTCAACTCTAACTTTACAATTCAAAATGTCTTATTAGTAGAAAACTTTCAATATAATTTACTTAGTGTAAGCCAATTGTGTGATAACAATTATAAGGTCATATTTCTAGAAAATGAATGCGTAATCAAAATAAATGCAACATCTAAAATAATACTTAAAGGAACTAGGAGTAGCAACATCTACACAATAAATTTACCCAACTCCTCAACCAAGTGTCTTATGACACGGAGAGGAATCTTGGTTATGGCAGACTCGGACACTGCACCCAAGTCTCGTCCACAAGATGTGTCTGAGTGTGTTGGTTATAGGTTTGCCTAAACTAATCAACTTGGATTATTAAATATGTAATGCTTGTCAACAAGGTAAACAATCTAGGACACAACATCAATTAACTAATCAAGAACAGACCAAAAGTGTTCTTGAGCTCCTACACATGGATCTATTTGATTCACATGGAGCTAAGTCACTCAATGGTAGTCAATTTTGCTTAGTCATAATTGGCTGACTATTCTAGATTTACTTAGGTTAGATTTATCAAACATAAAAATGATACCTAGACCAACTAATCAATCTTTGTAGGTTAATCGAAAATCAAAAGAACCTTAAGATTAAAAGACTTAGAAGCGATCATGGTGGTGAATTCGAAAACCACGGGTTTCGATTTACCGTAACCTAAGCGGATACCACCATGAGTTTTCATGTCCTAGAACCCCACAACAAAATGGGTTAGTCGAGCGGAAAAATAGAACCCTACAAGAAGCCGCTAGGACAATGTTAAACGAGTATAACCTACCCGATAGATTTTGGGCGAGGCCGTTAGTACACTTGCTATGTCCAAAATAGGATCCTATATGGTAAAGAGGCACCAAAAGACCTCAGACGAGATTTATCACGATAAAATACCGAACATCAAGTACTTTAGGGTATTTGGATGCAAGGTACATATCTTAAACACTAAGGATTACCTAGGGAAATTCAAATCCAAAACCTCTACTGGAACCTTTCTAGGATACTCAACCACCAGTAGAGCTTATAGGGTATACAATCACGACACTCTTAGAGTCGAAGAAACCATTAATATAGTTTTCGACGAAAGACACGAACCCGTTCAATCCTTAACAAAATCAACTTATAGCGAACCCGACTCTGATCTTGAACTTGAATCTCGTCCTAACCCAAGTCATCCTATCGACCAAGTGATAGATGACTCTAACCCAAGTCAAACTAGAACTCACCCAAGTCATCCTATCGACCAAGTGATAGATAACCCTAACCCGAGTCACACTAAGACTCAAACAAATCATCCTATCAATCAAGTTATAGGTGATCCAAATTTAGGGGTTCGAACTAGAGCTTCATATCGAAACCTTAGTCAAATCTCGTTAATTTCCAAAATCGAACCCAAAACTATTGAACAAGCACTTCTTGATCCCGACTGGATTATTGCTATGCAAGAAGAGCTAGCTCAATTCACTAGAAATGAAGTCCAGAATTAGTACCACCACCTAAAGAAAAATCAATTATTGGAACAAGGTGGGTATTTGAAATAAACTTGATGATAAAGGTGAAGTAGTTAGAAATAAAGCTAGGTTAGTCGCAAAGGGTTTAGTCAAGTCGAAGGTTTAGATTACGATGAGACCTCGCCCCGTAGCGGACTAGAGTCCATCCGAATGTTGTTAGCATATCGCACATCGAGGTTTTAAATTGTTTCAAATGGATGTCAAGTCGGCATTTTGAATGGATACATTAAGGAAGAAGTTTTACGCTCAACCTCCGGATTCGAAAATCTAGATAAACGACCATGTCCTTAGACTTAAGAAAGCCCTATATGGACTCAAACAAGCCCCAAGAGCTTGGTACAAAGGCTTTCGATCTATCTTAAGTCCAAAGGATTCAACCAAGGTTTAGTCGACCCAACCTTATTCGTTAAAAACCGTAGGAAAAGAAATCTTTATAGCCCAAATCTATGTAGATGATATAATATTTGGAACTACCAACTCGATCCTGCTAAACGAATTCATCTCACTTATGGAAAGTGAATTTGAAATGAATTTAGTGTGAGAGTTAAGTTTCTTATTAGGTTTACAAATTAAACAAACTAAAGATGTAATATATTTACATCAACAAAAATATACTAAGGACTTAATAAATCGATTTGGAATGCAAGATGCTAAAATAATCAATACACCTATGGCAACTAATGTTAATATAAGCGAAGATGTAGAAGGAAAACCCGTTGACCTAAAATACTATAGAGCGCAATAGAAGTCTCCTATACTTAACCATGAGCCGACCCGACATTTTATTCGCGGTAAGTATGTGCGTAGGTTACAAACCTGTGCAAGGAGTCTCACCTAACCTAGTCAGCGTATCCTTAGATATCTAAAGGGCACGCTAAGCGTAGGTATTTGGTACCCTAGATCTACAGAGTTTAATCTAATCGGCTACTCGACTCGACTATGCGGTAGTAAACTCGATAGAAAGAGCACGAGTGGTTGTTGTCAAATCCTCGGCTCGAGTCTAGTAAGTTGAGTGCGGAAGGCAAGCATTGCGTTGCCTTATCTACCACCGAAGCCGAATACGTTGCGATGGGTGAGTGTGTCTCTCAGCTCCTGTGGATGAAGCACACTCTCCAAGACTTTAGCTTAATCTTTAACAACATTAAAACCTACATAGATAACATTAGTTCAATTAACTTAACTAAAAATCCAATATGTCATTCTAGGACAAAACATATAGAAGTTAAACACCACTTCATTAGGGAACATGTAACTAATGGAACTATACAACTAGAGTATGTTGAGTCCAAATCAAACCTAGCGGACATCTTCACCAAACCACTACCCGAAGCCGACTTTAGTTTATAAAGACGAAAGTTAGGTATGTGCGTAATAGAGTAGGATTTAAATATTTCTATATATCTACTCTACTTTTTATTCTTTATATGAAATTAGCATAAGACTAACCATAGAAATCATCTACCTATACATTTAAGGAGCCAACACATCTCACAACACATAGGACTAATGTGTTTGTCTACTTATACGTGACAGGCGTGAGATGTTAGGACCTTACTCACGGTTCAGATGTAGATTGATTGCATCGACATGAACCATGGAGTATAATTATTTAAAATTAATCAACTCCTTCAAGACTTATTGATCATTCTATATCAATCAAGTCCAACCGGAGTTGTACATTTTAGATGAACATATTTTCAAGCTTATTATTATTTTAAAAAAAAAATATATATATTTATATTGGGAACTTGCTTGGACTTACAAACCTTAAAATATATTTACAAACTTTTTGAGTTAAGGCAAAAGGGGGAGAAAGTCACAAAAGTAAGGAAGAAAGTAAACAAAATTATTACCTTTTTAAGTAATTCCGTTTACTTAAGCAACTATTAAGGGGGAGTAAAAATTATTTTTCAAGAACTCACCTTCGGTCAAGGGGGAGGTTACCTCAAAGGGGAGAACTTGAAACAATAATATTTCTCATTCATGCTTAATCATTATGCTAGCTTACTGTTATGCTTAATTTTTCCTTAACTTTTGTGTCGGTTTGCCATGAATCAAAAAGGGGGAGATTGTTAGTGCAGTGGGCACCAAAGTCGAACCGGTATTTTGATTATGGCAAAAGGCTCAATAGTTAAGGGTATATTTGTTATCTTACGAGCTCAATTAAGTGTGCAGAAATGCTAAAGTTGAGCGGAAGGTCTGCGACACCCGGTGGGAACCGAGGTGGTCGGGCAACGCCAGAGGGACTTCGGAGGAAGTCGAGGTACTCGGGTGAAGACCGGAAGCGAGGCTACAAGGTAAGCTCGTGTGAAAGCGAAGCAAGGTCGTTAAGCGTAGATCCGACCCAATACCTCCAATGGAAGGTCTAGGTCGAGATCAGATGGTTAGAACCATCGTACTTTATATTTTAAGCTAACTTGTACTGCAGTCCAAAACCCTTTGACTACAGTCACGCTAGTCAAGTTCGACCTCGAGAAGAGCTCGAATTTCAAGGGGTGAATTTGGACTTGACTCGTGTTTTGGTACAAAGGGTGATGTGGCATCAAGGTGGACATCCAAACCATCACCAAGCTTCCTTGTGGTGGACGCCCAAAATAAGGTGAGTTGGCACAAGATGGTTGGCTCCCATGATGTGGCACAAGTTGAATGGCTCCAACAAGTTGGCGCCCAAGGAGGTTGGAGGTGGCACAAGGTGGTTGGATGAAACACCTCATCCTCAAGTTGGCGCCCAAGGAGGTTGGAGGTGGCACAAGGTGGTTGGATGAAACACCTCATCCTCAAGTTGGCGCCCAAGGAGGTTGGAGGTGGCACAAAGTGGTTGGATGAAACACCTCATCCTTGAGTTGGCGCACAAGAAGGTTGGAGGTGGCACAAGGTGGTTGGATGAAACACCTCATCCTTGAGTTGGGATAAGAACCTCACCTTGGACACTACCTATGTCTAAATTCATAGATCAATATCCATAAATAGACATGTTCAAGCCAAGCAAATTACAAGAATTCAAGAGCTCTCAACACGCGTAAATGCGCCGCTACTACTACTCACATTTGCTACGACGGCGTCACTAAGCTACATCTTCTACTTATAAGAGTTGTCGGTATATTTATTTAAGTTCTACTTCTTTAAATTGTCTTTGTGCTTTAATCGTAACAAGGAAAGGAGTGTCCTTTGCCTTGATTTCTTTATGTCGTTGCTCCTACTTCCAACGAAGAGGAGTGGTTTTAGTGAATTGCCCTCCGTACGTGATCAAGGATCACTAGGGCCGTGGATTAGCAATCGAAAGATTGTGAACCACGTAAAAATATCTTGTCTACTTTATATTTCCGCTGTGCATTCTCTACTTGCTTTTTACTTATTGCAAAAGTTTTTAACGACACCGTATCGCTATTCACCCCCCCCCCCTCTAGCGACACTTTCGATCCAACAGTAGCATGTGGTTGCGTGCAGTCCATAGCTAGATAGCTATATACTCTGTCTGCCCACGAGACCAGGTCGTGGTAGCATGTCGTTGCCCGCAGACATGGAGTCTTTTATTGCTTATCTGCCTACGAGTCCCGGTCGTGGTAGCATGTGGTTGCGCGCAGATAATGTCTTTGTATTACCTCGAGAGCCACGAGGCTTTGTCGCGGTATCTTGTTATGTATTGCTTGTAGATTGCAGTTAGTTGTATATGTTGCAGGTGTATTTGTTATATTGTTGATCAGGTTAGTTGTAGACTGACTTTGATACTCTTGAGGTTTGGGTTACTCTAGTTTGTTCCCTTTGACTTCCATTATGTCCATTATATCCATTATGATTATGCACTATTTTCTATCCACCCACTGAGTGGTTGTACTCACCCCCTCTTCTTTTATCCTCCAGGTTAGCTAGTAGAGGACATGTCCAGTTGGCTTACCTTCGCGTCTCTGAGAGAGTCCCTTGACTTGCTGGTCCCACTGCATCATCGAGATGTCGTTTTATTTACTTTTTGTTATTGCATTTTTGTTTATGTACTTTAGATTTTGGTCGCAGTTTGATTTGGTGTCATAAAACTAATTTACTTTTAATTGATTTATATTTAGTCGTGCATGCATGCGGTTAATAAAATACTTGTATTTCTATATTATTTCAAAGTTTTTATCTGATTTGGTTCCAGTGATGTATATCGGAATAATTGTCGCTAAGGGGCTCCTCCGTCATTTGGATGGCGAATGGGCCCCGGGGCGTGACAATTTTATTGGTATCAGAGCTTAGGTTTGCGATTTCGATTTGTGGGTTTCGTGTTTCGAGATTTTCTTATTCTTTATTTTTTGGACTTTTGTGTTTTGGGACCAAGCAAGGTAAGGACATCTTTGAGCTATAGGAAAAGTTGTTGTCTTTAGTGGTCACTGTACTTTCCTTATGTAATAGGAAGTTATCATTATATTTTTGTTAGATACTTACATATTTGCTCATTGTAGGAAATGTTACGTAGTGAAATTCCCCTACACATGGTCGTGGACGAGGTCGACCTCGAAAATGACCTATTGATGTTGCGGGACCTACCCTCAAGATTGAAAATGTAAACTCTTTAGGATGTCAGTGTCGAATTAGGAAGCTAGGATTAGGCCCGCTAGCCACCCATTTGGAAGTCAAGGAGTGACCCCTCAGAGAGTATCAATCCCTACTACTAGTGATTTGGTCATAGATAAGGTGTGTATACCTACACTGACTAAGACGATGAAGGATCATTTTACCTTATTTTAGGGGATGCTGATCCATGGATTGCTCATGCGTGGATTGAAAATGTAGAAGATTCATTAGATACATAACTTGCATGGATGCAGAAAAGATGGAGCTTGTTGTGTATCACTTACGAGGTCAGACCATTACATGGTGGAAAATACCGCGGAGGATTTCGGGGAGTAGAGTATCACTTGGGAACTATTTCGAGAGGCCTTGGAGAGACAATATTTTCCCTGTCTCTTTTCCGTATAAGTTGTCGCTAGGAGTTTCTGAATCTTACGCAAGGCGATCGAAGCATCATGGATTACAATGTAGAATTTAGTCGACTTATAAAATTTTACCCTACTTGGGAGCCCAGGACTATGATCATATGCTTCACTTCGTCCAAGATTTCATAACCTATATCTAGATTAGAATGTTTGAATTCCTCATAGATACTTATTGAATAGTGTTAGACTGAGTCATACTGATCGAGATGACTTAGCGAGCCGATGGGTATGGTATCACGAGGTATTGTTCGGTTTACCCTATTCTAGTTGATATATTGATAGCTCACATTCCTTGATATCCCGATAATACTTAGGGAAAAATTAGTAGAATTATGATACCTTGCCTTTATAGATTAGTTATAATAAAGGAAGACTTTAACGTCTCATTACGAAGTAAAGGAGTAACCCTTAGATTTTGATAGGCATACCTTGATTTGAAATTAGACTACCCGTAATTTAGAGTATGAGACTTGACATACAACTCAGTACAAATGCATTAGATCTCACACTTGCTGAAGATGAGAAGACTAGCACCCAATTTGGGATATGGATCAGAGTGGCGCAGTGGAAGCATGATGGGTCCATAACCCACCGAGAGGGTTACGATCTGACAATTGGAATGTGAAGGTTTAGAGTGAGCTAAACGAGTGACGTAACAATTAGGGTTAACTAACTATAGAAGTACATAATGACTTTCATATTTTGTTAATATGAGTATGTACTCAATTTATTTATGTTATGAAGGATATAGTTGAAGTTCAGTATATTCCAAGCGCAAAGAATGAAGAAAGGGCATCTCTTTGGATTGAAGTTGGATGGTACAGATTCCGATGAAGCAACTGTTTAGAGTAAAAGAACAACATGTAGATAGGATATCTTCATCAGGGTATATCGAGTAGGAAATTTGGGGACCAAATTTTTATTAGTGGGGGAGAATGTAATATATCGAAAAATATATATATATATGTACATATATATAACAAATTAAATAAAAAATAATAATATAATACAATAATAATATAATTTAATTACGAGATAAATAAAGTAAATTTATTTATCTATTTTATTAAAGTGAAATTAGTTATTTATTAGTATTTTGTTGATAATTTTGGGATAAACTTTTATATTTGACTAAGTCTAATTAGCTTTATCCAACAATAAATTTGATTGTCTCAAAAGCAGAATTTAGTTATTTATCTATTAGAAATTTTGGGATAAAATTTTTATTTGATTGGGCTAAGTCTAATTATTATTAATCATAATATTGATTGATTCAATTAAACTTAGGTTATATATAATTAAGCCTAGGTTAATTTTTCTGAAGTTACGTTTTCTTTTTCCATGTTTTTCCCGATTCCCTGCTCGCCCTTTTCTCGCGTCGACAACCCAACCCGCTGCCTCCGACTGTCCACGCGCACAACGCCACTGCTTGCCGCCTTTGTGCATTGCTGTCACGCACCGCCCACAGCGCCGGCCAGCCGCCGCCACCGTGACCTGTCCTTGCCCCCACCGCGGAAGAGTTCGATCGCGCGCCGCCTTTGCTACAGCCGTCGCGCTGCTAGCCGACGGTGTCGTCTCTGGCATTGTCGGCCTCACCTCCGGACAGGCGCCTCAGACGATCACCGATCGGTCGCGCAAGCGGCGACCGGCTTCATTGTCGATCCCGCGATCCGTGTCGTCCACGCGTTAATTCCACCCGAAATTGCTGCGTGCGCTCGGAGGGTCGTCGCCTTATTGTTGCTTCCGACATGCCAGAATCCATTCGTCTCACTTCGGTGGGGACCGGAATCCAGCGATCGCCGGTGGAAATCGCAACACAAGGAAGGAGATGATTGGCTTTAGTTGACTTAGGTGAGTAATTAATTTAGCCATAGGATTTTCGTTTTGTGACTTAGGTAGTTAACACTTGATCAATCCAGATTTATTTAATTAATTAGCTTATGATTAATTAATCAAAAGTTGTGATCAATTGATTTAGTTGGGCTAGAATTATTGAATGGATATCTGTGAGTTAAATAAGGTTGGGTGATTAATCTGTTAATTGAAAACAATTGAATTAGCTTAAGTTTGATGAAACAGTTCAATTGATTTGTTGTTAGACTAATAAAATCTGGATTAATTAAACTGTTTAGGGGAATTAATTAGACTTTGATTAATCGGGTAATGTAAATAGAGTGGTGGTGTTAATCTATTAGTTAAAGTAATGGAAAGATTCATAATCGATTAGCTAATAGATTTAGAAATTTACTGATCGTTGAGTTAATAATGGATTAATTATAACAGAGTTGGAAGCGGAAGCACATTCTCGGATTTAGAGATAATTAAGACGCTTTGCCATCAGAGGTGGGTGGATCTTTTACATCTTTAGAATTTAGTGCATGATTTTATTGGTTATTTGATTTACTGATGTTATTGCTAGAATTACTTTGATACTATGTTCGCTGAACCCTTGTATTCTAGGTTGCTTGCTCATCATTAACATGTAGTTATTGATTGATATTACTGTTGTAGGTGTCTATTTAGTGCTGAGATATAAATAGGTAGATAGTGCTGGAAGATGCTTACCTATTATTTTGTTGGATTGGTATTATGAATGAACTAGTGAAATAGTATAATTAAGATAAGATTAATTGTTAGAGGATATATAACTTTTCCCCTGTCTCGACTGCCAGCTATGTCTCCCATTCGTGGTTGAGAGGGTCTGCAGTAGAGGATATATAACTTTTCTCCTGTCTCGACTGCCAGCTATGTCTCCCATTCGTGGTTGAGAGGGTCTGCAGTAGAGGACTTATAACTTTTCTTCTATCTCGGCTGCTAGCTATGTCTCCCATTCGTGGTTGAGAGGGTCTGCAGTAGAGGTTCTCTACTTTTGAACTATGGTTGCTTTGTATACCTGTGGTCGCTTATGTCTCCCATTCGTGGTTGAGAGGATCTGCCGCGGAGTTATACTCTTGGACTACTCGTTCGAAGTTAGTGATAGTTGGATTCGTGTATCGTATGTAGCTAGATAGCTACCTTACATCTTGACTGCCCACGAGACAGTCGTGTCGGTAGCATGTGGTTGCGTCGATCCATAGCTAGATAGCTATATACTCGCCACGAGACCAGGTCGTGGTAGCATGTCGTTGCCCGCAGACATGGAGTCTTTTATTGCTTATCTGCCTACGAGTCCCGGTCGTGGTAGCATGTGGTTGCGCGCAGATAATGTCTTTGTATTACCTCGAGAGCCACGAGGCTTTGTCGCGGTATCTTGTTATGTATTGCTTGTAGATTGCAGTTAGTTGTATATGTTGCAGGTGTATTTGTTATATTGTTGATCAGGTTAGTTGTAGACTGACTTTGATACTCTTGAGGTTTGGGTTACTCTAGTTTGTTCCCTTTGACTTCCATTATGTCCATTATATCCATTATGATTATGCACTATTTTCTATCCACCCACTGAGTGGTTGTACTCACCCCCTCTTCTTTTATCCTCCAGGTTAGCTAGTAGAGGACATGTCCAGTTGGCTTACCTTCGCGTCGCTCAGAGAGTCCCTTGCCGTGCTGGTCCCACTGCATCATCGAGATGTCGTTTTATTTACTTTTTGTTATTGCATTTTTGTTTATGTACTTTAGATTTTGGTCGCAGTTTGATTTGGTGTCATAAAACTAATTTACTTTTAATTAATTTATATTTAGTCGTGCATGCATGCGGTTAATAAAATACTTGTATTTCTATATTATTTCAAAGTTTTTATCTGATTTGGTTCCAGTGATGTATATCGGAATAATTGTCGCTAAGGGGCTCCTCCGTCATTTGGATGGCGAATGGGCCCCGGGGCGTGACATATCCTCAGCAGCTAATTATGGACAAAACCTAGCTAACCGATTAAATTCTGTATTATACTCCATCACTGAGCGATTATTCTGTCGTAGACTCATAAAATCTTGACGTCGCATCATCTGATATGCCCGTGGGAAATACTGACTCTCAAAAGCCTCTCTAAATCTCTCTCAGGTAACCTGCTGCTCGCCGATAATCGAGCGTTGTATATCCCACCAGACCTTGGCCTCGCCTCGTAAATGGAAGGCCGCCACCTCTGCCTTCTCCCACTCGGAGCAGACCATATAATAGAAGGTACGCTCCATCGTCTCAATCCAAGACTGAACCACGATCGGATCAGTCTCTCCGCTGAATAAAGTGAACCAGCTTTTCATTGACTTTGCTAATCCTGGAATCCGAGCTCGTGCCGCAGCTACATCAGTAGGATAAGTAGGGGCGGGAGCCGTGAAACTAGTAGATGGTGTCATTGCTGAGCGAGGCGAATCGAGTGAGGGCCGACCGCCTCCACTAATGGGCCCGTGAGTTAGAGCGTGTCCTCTTGGCGGAGTCCGATGTGTAGCTGAGGTCTCACGGTACATCGGATACCCCAGCAGTGGGTATCTCGGGAGGAGGATCCGTCGAGGCCTGCGGATCCATAACTCCCGTAGCACCCTGTGGAATCTGACCCTGATCAATAAGCTCGTCCTTAGTAGATCTTCCTGGCAACTCAGTCGCCAAAGATCTCAATGTCCTTTGTCGTGGCCGCCCCACACCGCGTCTCGACGCAGGAGCACGCCCATCTCGTCTCATATCTGTTAAATGAATATAGATATTACCACAAATAAAAATATATCAAATTAATCATCATACCTATTTCACCGTCAAGAGAGGTCCCGTAGCCGCCAAAACCCCATATTGATCTCGTCAAAAATCCTCGAATTTCCGAAACATAAAAATCATCGAAAGTCCATACCAAATCCAAAATTTCCAGATTACCCCGCAAAACCTGCCAAAACATGGCAAACTCCGAAAAATCCAAAAACCCCTAGGAACTCGAAAACCTAGGCGCTCTGATACCAAATAAATTGTCACGCCCCGAAGGAGACCCCGCCAAACGAAAATCCGGCAGCATCTCCCCTGTACGGGTGACAATGCCAATTTACATACAAGGCCTACACGGCCACTATACATCGGTCAACACGACCGGAATCCAAACACACACGCAGATAATAAGTTGGCCTCAGGCCATCAACCAAAATAAATGATAAACAGTCTACAATAAATAGACTTACCCCTTCTGCCATCTGGGCAGGAATAACCATCCAAAACCAATCTAAATAAATCCAAATAAAGGTCCATAAGGACACCAAAAATCCACGAATACAAATATCAATCTCCAATCCTAAACATGTCCTCTAATCAAAATCCAAATACCATAACACAAATAACCAAATCAAATATTCACGACAAGTGGAGTTTGGCAACTGCACTCTCCTGACAGCTTCATCCTAAAATAGATATAAATCAACAGGGTAAGTTCAAAGAACTCAGCGGGTATAGTAGATATGCAAAGTAAGGTATAGCTAACAATAAAAATCATGTCAGTACAGTCTCACATAAATAGGGTATGTAAGCAAGAAATACAAAAGGACTGTACTTACCTGAATCTCCTACCCTGATATAGGAGCATGTGCCCTACTATAAGAGATAAAGTCATCACCATATACGAATATGAATCCTGTATGCATGACAATCATATGCAACATCCAAGGCATCAATACAATAATGCAGCAAACACAATACAAATGCGATCCGTGCAAAGTGCATGCCGTGCAAATGACATGGTCACCACGCCGCCTTGATCGGTGCCTCCTGGCGATGGTGGCCAGTGGGTAGGGCTATGACAACTATGCACTCTGCCATCACTGCTCCTGAGTGACCGAGTGGACAGGATGATGTCGGAGTACACCTATCCTCCTGCCCCAAACAGAGTGGGGGAGCTAAGCTCTCATCTCCCAGTGTCATAGACCAGAGGAGGGATCCCTGCCCGCTACCACGCTGCCTCATCGCTACCCATGAGTGGACCAGCGGAGCCTGACAGAGCAACTGCACACACCCTCCTGATGTACCACTAACCCATGAGTGGCAGTGTGTGCAGACCATGTAACTGGCTGCGGGCTCAACAATAATGGAACCCCGTCCAGCCAGCATGCAATCATGCAAGATGATGCATGATACTAAAGCATGTCAATCCTACTCCAAAATACCTATCCGAATAATATGTACAATCAGTATGTACATATCCCTAATCCAAGTACTATGATCCAAATCAAACAGGGAGAATATAATCACATCCTATCACATGCATGTATCAAGTAGGCACCAAAAGCATACTAAGCATATAAACATGAAAAATTATTGTAAGCTATCCTAACTAGCATATCAACAATGACTATATCTAAAAGATAAGTCAAAATACCCGCCTGAATATATATCCACAAAAAGAACCAAATCGTCACAACTGGGGACCTGCCTCGTGACCGAAACTTGCATACAGCATAACTATTGTTAAGCACAAAATGCAATTCGCCGACAAATCGAATACTTAATCGATTTCGTTCACAACCCAATTAACCCAAACTATTTCCAATTTTCCTAAATTTTTCAACCGTCTTATTAACCCTTTTCCTATCACAAATATCCATACAATTAATTTAGCCCACTAAATCAATTGATAAAAATTTTGATTAATTAATGATAAGCTAATTAATCAATTAAACCTGATTTAACCCGCATTTTAACAACCCAAGCCAAATAAATAAAATTTAATGGCTTTTAATTTATCCAATAATTGCTAATCAACTAACCTAATTCATCACCTACAAAAATCATCAAGATCAAACAATATACCAACAATAGATAACTCAAGATATACCTGCGATTGAAACCTCCCAGCCGTGGAAACCTCCCCGACAGCCCTTCCTCTAAAGCCGCCTTGTACCCTTGAAAACGCAACTATAATACCACTGCCCTAATTCCCCTATTTCCTAAAGAAATCGCAAACATAGAACACCACATCTCGTTAAATTGATATCCATCTCAAAGAAAAGGAATCCTGTCCCAGATTAAGAGAGAATAGAGCTTACCTATCTCTGGTGACCACCGGCAGACTCTAAGTCGTACGTTCACTATCGGCTTATTGCTAGTTCCGATGTCTGGCGAGGCGTTAGCAAAGTGCGGTGGCCGGAGGGCGGCCCGGCAGCGAGAAAGAGGCGTCAGTCTGGGCGAAGGCCGAGAAGAGCGGCGGAAGGCGTGGCTGAAACCCGGTCACGACCTTGGCGTCGGACGGCGAAGGGAAGCACGGTGCGTGCGGCGGTGGACGGCGAACTCGCATCGTGTCGGGCGGCGGTGCTCGCGGGAGAGAAATCTCTTGCTGCCGCGCGGTGAAGGAGACTTGGTGGCTTCGGCCTGGTCCTCGGCGAAGAGAAGACCAGCGGCGAAAAAATAGGGCGCCGACGGAGGAGGGGGAATGGCGTCGGGCACAGCGGGGAAGAAGAGGCTCGACGGAGAGAAAGAAAACCGCAAGGAAGAGGTGTCGCGGTGGGGAAGGAAAAAGATAAATAGAAATTTAGGTTTTTTCATCGCGTACTAAACCCCTTAAATAGACTCCACAAAAGCCTATTTATTTTATCCCCGTAAAAATCTCATACGGACTCCGTTTAAAACCAGAAAAATTCCTAAATTTCCCTAAAAATCCCGAAAAATTTCCAGGATTATTTTCTTAATTATTTGGCCATTTAATTTAATATTTTAAATTTTCAGTATTTAACATGGCATTTTATTACATTATACTTACTCCTATCGGCCATGGCTCCCATGTGTCATTGAGCGAGGCATCAGTGAAGTTATATTTATGGATGGGAGAGTGCATTGCTCCTGTCGGTCATGACTCCCATGTGTGGTTGAGAAAGGCATCAGTGGAGGTATACTTGAGGGCGGGAGGTCCTAGCATTATTTATTTTCTGTCAGCTATGGCTCCTTTGTGAGGTAGAATATGTTGCTAGGAAATCAATAGATATATATCTTTCATCATCGCATACCACACTAATTACCTAGAGAGTCGGTAGTGTAGTGATTCTTATGGTTTGAGTGACTTTGTATCATGTGTCTCTAGGCGATAGTTGTCTTCCCTATAGGGTTGAGAGCATTTCCAAAGATTTGGATATATGGATACATATTGGCTTGCTTGCTCAGTCACTCGGCAATAGTGATAGTTGGAGTCTCGTGCAGGATGACATAGCTAGATAGGTACTATTTAGATCTTCTCACTCGTCCACTTGGGGTAGTAGTAGTTTTGTTCAGACATGGGACCCTCTTGGATGTAGTTAGATAGCTATTTTCCAGACTGCCACCAGGCCACTTGAGAGTAGTGGTAAGTTGGAGTCTGTGCAATTGTCACGTGCGCACCACTCGGCCACTCGGGTATAGATAGTGACCATGAATATGCATGTGATGTGTGCTGCATATGCATGTGATGTGTGTTGCATATGCTGCTTTTATGTGTTGCATTATGCTTGTGATGTATTGCATTTGTTTGAGGTATGGATGTTGCATATGTATGACATTATTCATGCATACCATTTGCATGTTTTATGTTGTATATGATGCTCATGTGGTTATGAGCTATACATATGTGTGATATCGTTCATGCAAGTTATTTGCATGTGTTATGTTGTTATATGTTGCTCAGGTTGTTATGAGTTGTACCATTGCATATCTTCGTTTATTTCTATTATTATATTACACTTGGTGGATCAGGTTGGTATATGCATTGATTATGTTTATAGTGTTGGTTACTTGATATTATCTTTGAGGTTGTATCCTTTTATCTCCACATGTATATAATTCATGCACTCTCTTTCCTATACCCGCTGAGTATTTTTACTCACTACCATGTCTATTTCTTCCTCCCAGGTAGTAGATAGAGGATATTAAGATGCTCGAAGGTCCTGACTGTAAATCCCTGTTAAATACGGAAAATTTAAAATACTAGAATTAAAAGGCCAAAAATTAAGAGAAATAATCCTGGAAATTTTTTGGGAATTTTAGGGAATTTTAGGAATTTTTCCGAAATTTTTCTAGATTTAAATGGAGTTCGTATGAGATAATGGCGGGGATAAAATAAATAGGTTTTAGGTGAAGTCTATTTAAAGGGATTAATAGGCGATATTAACCTAAATGTTTCAAATACCTAAACCTAGGTTTAGTTACAACCATCGCGATAACTTCCTTTTCCCCGCCGCGCCTGACGCCCTTTCCCTCGCGATCTTGCGGTTTCTTCTGCGACATTTCATCGTGCACTGCTTCTTCCTCTCCGTGCACCTTTCTCTCACGATTTCCTTTTCTTCTCGCTACAACCATCACCTTTCCCCTCTCCGCTGAGCCGCCCGAGCCGCACTCACCAACGGCCAGTCCGCAGCCTTGTTGGCGTTGTCACCCGAGCCTTGCAGTCACTTTCTCTCGCAAGCACCACTGTCTTGTGCCTCACCCCAGCGTCGCCACCTCGGCTCACCATCTTTTCCTTCTCGGTAGTTTCTTCTTCTCGTTAGTCTTTCACTGCGAGGGGAGCAGCCTCGCCGTCCACAGTCGCACACGTCAGCTCCTCTGCCACTGACGCTGCCCTTCCCTGCGTCTGTCACCACTGCAATCGAGTTGCCACCGTTCTGCCCCCTCGGGCGCACCAGCAGCTGCTGCTTCTTCTTCTCCAGCGCCTGCAGCCACAGGACCGCCGCCGCGAGCCCTCTGTGTCGTCGGTGAGAGTGGAGTTTTCGATAAATACCTAACTTTTCGTCTAGTTTATTTTCTATTCAGTGATGTATGAGTGGCTGTGAGGTTTTTGAACGGTTGAGCACTGATGTGGAGTTTCTGCTGTGGGATTTGGTGAGGCTGTGACGGGGCTGTAACGAGGGTGTGGTAGAGTGTGTGTTGTTGTGTGACTGTGATTGGAGTTTGTTGTGGGTTCAGAGGGCTATACGAGTCCATTTGGGTGATATCGGCTGTGGGTGATATCGGCTGTGAGGGTTAAGGTGCTCTATTTGGGTGGATGTGGTCGGCTGTGAACAATGGTTGAGCCGGCTGTGAATGGAGTTGGGTTGTGATGAGATTTCAACTAGGGTGGTTAGATCCCTAAATTGGTGTAATTGGGAGTTGTGAGGGCTGTGAAAGGGTTAGATAAATTAGTGAAATTGGAAGTTTATTTGGGTTAATTGGGTTATGAATGAAATATATTAAGTATTCGATTTGTCGGTGAATTGCATTTTTGTGCTTAACAATAGTTATACTGTATGAAGGTTTCGATCACGAGGCAGGTCCACGGTCGTGACGATTTCATTTCATTTTGTGGGCATTTTATCAGACGGGTATTTTGACTTATCTCTTAGATATAGTCATGTTGATATGCTAGTTAGGATAGGTTGCAATAATTTTCATGTTTATATGCCTAGTATGTTTTTGTGCCTACTTGATACATGCATTTGATCGGTTATGATTATATCTTCCCTGTTTTACTTGGATCATAGATATGTACTTATTGATTGTGCATAGTATTCGAATATGTGTTTTAGTTGGATTTACATGCTTTAGTATCATGCACCTTCTTGCATGATTGTATGCTGGCTGGACGGGGTTCCTTTATAGTTGAGCCCGTAGCCAGTTACATGGTCTGCACACACTGCCACTCATGGGTTATTGGTACATCAGAAGGGTGTGTGCAGTTGCTCTGTGAGGCTCCGCTGGTGCGCTCATGGGTAGCGTTGAGTCAGCATGGTAGTGGGCAGGGATCCCTCCTCTGGTCTACGACACCGGGAGATGAGAGCTTTGCTCCCCCACTCTGTTTGGGGCAGGAGGATTGGTGTACTCCAACAGCATCCTGTCCACTCGGTCACTCAGGAGCAGTGATGGCAGAGTGCACAGTTGCCATAGCCCTACCCACTCGGCTTCACCATCGCGTGTGAGGCAACAGACTGGCGTCAGGGGTGACCATGTCATTTGCACGGCATACATTTTGCATGGATAGCATTTGTATTGTGTTTGCTGCATTTTTATTGCTGCCTTGAATGTTGCATATGATTGCCATGCATACAGGATACATATTTGTATATGGTGATGACTTTATTTCTTCTAGTATGACACATGCTCCTATATCAGGGTAGGAGATTCAGGTAAGTACAGTCTTTTTGTATTTCTTTATTGCATATCCTATATATATAAGACTGTACTGGCATGATTATTATTGTTAGCTATTTCTTACCTTATATATCGACTATATCCGCTGAGTTCTTTGAACTTACCCCGTTGATTTATATCTATTTTAGGATGAAGCTGTCAGGAGAGTCCAGCTGCCAAACCCCCTCGTCGCAAAAGTTTATTAATTATTTGTTTTATGGTTTTGGATATTTTGATTAGAAGATATGTTTAGGACTAGAGTTTGAGTTATGTACTCGTGGATATTTGGTGTCCTTATGGACCTTTACTCAGATTTTATTTCGATTAGTTTTGGTTGGGTATTCCTGCCCAGATGGCAGAAGGGGTAAGTCTAGTTATTGTAGACTGTTTATTTGTTTACTCTGATTGATGGCCTGAGGCCTAATTATTACCTGCATGGGTTGTTTGGATTCCGGTCGTGATGACCGAAGTATAGTGGTCGTGTAGGCCTTGTATATAAGTTTGGTATTGTCACCCGTACAGGGGAGATGCTGTCGGATTTTCGTCTGGAGGGGATTTCCCTGGGGCGTGACAATTTATTTGGTATCAGAGCCAGGTTCCAAGTTCCTTAGGGTCTTTGGGTTTTCAGTGTTTGCCATGTTTGGCAGATTAACTGGGGTATTTTCGGATTGGTACGGATTTCCGACGATTTTTATGTTTCAAAAATTTGAGGTATTATTGACGAGGTCAATATGGAGGATTTTGCGGCAACAGGACATCTCCAGATGTCTAACAGGTGAATAAATTCTAGAAAATTTTCTAGATTTATTGCATATTTGTATTGGTTATATTGGTTATGCAGTGATATCATGTTTTATCTAGTATTGTTTTAACCTTATATCTGTTAGACTGTTAGATTTTTTAGATTGTTGGTTTATCGTTAGTATATAGTTATTAATTGTTATTACTGCTATATGTAGCTAGTTATCATTGTGATATAAATGATTAGATATTATTGGTAGATGTTTACTTCTTACTATTTGGACTAGTATTAGGATATATATAGGCATCTAATGCTTTATTTAGGATTGCCTTGACTTTGTTCTGGCATGACCCCTTTAGTTATACCCTAATTAATTTCAGTCATTGATTTCCATTAGTATGACTTTGTTGTCGTTTATTAGACAACGTGTTATGTGTTTATTTGGCTATGTGTTATTGAGGTGGATACCATGACGGAGATTAGTAGAGATAGAATAACTTAGATGAGGTTATTCCGTAGGGGCGAAACTCAAGAATGAAATATTAGTAAAAGCGTTGGAACCCTAGGCATAATAACCCGGATGTGCATATTGGAATATGTTTATCCATTTACTATTTCAGTTGATATGGTGATCGGACTAGTAGAGGTCGTATGATTAGGATGCGATTAATCCTTAGAGGGTATATAACATTGTTCATATCTCGGCTGCCAACTATATCTCCCATTCTTGGTTGAGAGAGAGAGTCTGCAGTAGAGTCTCTCTATGGTTGCTTTTGTATATTTGTGGTCGAATATGTATCCCATGTATGGTTGAGATAATTTATTATAAGGTTATACTCTTGCGTTATCCGTTCGGAGTTGGTGATAATCGGATTCGTATGATGTCTGTAGCTAGATAGCTACTTTACATCTTAAGTACCCACGAGATCTGTTCGTGGAAGAATGTTGTAGCATGCATGATTGAACTGGTAGAAATGGTATAATTTAAGCTTAACCCTCTTGTCATGCTTGTTAGTAGAGGGGGTTGTCCTTATTGGCCTTGATAAGCGATTCCTGTTAGCTGGGACGAAACCCTATGATCAATCGTCTCGACGTGTTTGTTAGTGGACTTGTGATTTTTATCGACTTTGATAACCGATCATGTTAGAAGGGTTGGAACCCTAGACTTAACCATCTCGACTTATTTATTTATGAGTCGATGATCTTTACCGACTTTGGTAAACATTTCATATTAGAGGTGTTGAAACCCTCGCTTGACCGCCTCAATGGGCTTAATTGTAGATCGATGATCTTTATCGACATTGATAGACATGCTATGCGAGATGTATTGCATAACCTAGGCTTAACAACCTAGGATAGTCGACTGCCCATGCGACCCATTAGTGGTAGCATGTTAATGTGTGCAGTCAATAACTAGATATCTATATACGCTGTCTGCCCATGAGTTTTACTCGTCGTAGACAGTGCTTAGCGTATTGATTGTCGACCCATGAGTATTGTTCGCGGTAGCTCATAGATAGTTCCCTTTGTATTACCTCGAGATCCACGAGGCTTTGTCGTGGTATCTGGATGTGCATTGCTTGTAGATTGCAGTGGTTGTGTATGTTACGGGTATATTTGTTATACCACCGACTAGGTTAGTAGCAGACTGATATTGGTACTCTGAGGGTTGGGTTACCTAGTTGTTTCCTTTGACTTCCATTATGTGCATTATGAGTATGCACTATTGTCTATCCATCCACTGAGTGGTTGTACTTACCTCCTCTTCACTTATCCTCTAGGTTAACTGATGGAGGACATGTCCTGTTGACCTACCTTCGTGTCGCTCAGAGAGTCCTTTGCTGTGCTTGTCCTACTGTATCGTCGAGATGCCGCTTTGTTTACTTTATCGGTATTGCATTTTGTATATGCACTTTGGATTTTATTGCAACTGGATTTGGTGTCATAAAACTATTTTACTTTAATTGATTTATGTTTAGTCGTGCATGCATGCAGTTAATTAAATTATTTGTATATCTATTATTATTTCAAGGTTTTTACCAGATCTGGTCCATGTATTTCTGGATATTGTCACTAAGGGGCTCCTCTGTCATTTGGATGACGGATATGCCCCCGGGACGTGACAATTTTATTGGTTGGTGATTTTGGTTTGTGGGTTTTCTGTTTCAAGGATTTTCTTTTCCTTGGATTTTTGGGAGTTCTCATGTTTTGGGACCAAGCAAGCTAAAGGATTATCTCTGAGCTATAGGAAAAGTATTGTCTTTAGTGGTTACTGTACTTTAGTGGTTAGGAAAAGTATTGACTTAGAGAAATTGCCCCTACTCATGGTCGGGGACGAGGTCGATGACGTATTGACCTTGCGGAACCTAACGATGATTTCGGAAGTACGGACTCTTTAGAGGTGCCGACTGATTTCGATTTAGGAAGCTAGGGATTTGGCCTGCTACCCCCAATTTGAAGGACAAGGAGTAAACCCTCAGAGAATATCAGTCCCTACTATTAGTGATTTGGTTATGGATAAGATGTGTATACCTACACTGGTCAAGACGATGAATGATCGTTTTACCTTATTATAGGAGGTGTTGGATGGGATATTTATCTGTCCCAGTATTTTTCCAGAGAAGATCCGAAACTCTTTGTTAAAAGAGAGATAGACCTTTGAGATTATGCGTCGATTTTCGATGATAGAATGCGGTAGTTGTGGAAGGAAATGAATATCGTTCATTATGGATAGAGGATTTATTTAGATCAGTTATAGGACACCGGTGTATACTCTAGGATTGATTTATGACTGGTGTGTTAATATTGTAGTGACATGGTGTCATACAATTATCATTGTCATTGTGATGATTGTTATATCATCAGCCTAGAGTAAAGAGAATGCAGGTGTGTAGCGACGACAATTTCATACTTGGTATGAATTGAATGAGCTTTTGATTATCTTAATAGATTTATTGACAACTTAGTCGTTCAGGGATTTGGGAAGTCGTGTATTCGAGACACGATTGGATTAGTTGTGGTCATTGGAGTTGCGTAACTTGTCCACTGTTGATAGCAGTAATTGGGGTTGCGCACTCAGCCACCGTAGATGGTGGTTTTCTTGGTATTGATTTGATTATTACCATAGATATGGATAGGATGCTTTAGCGGTACTACATCGTTGACTGGTTGGACCAGGAAGGTGATGGAATTTACTTGGTCTGAAGCTTGTGAAACTAGTTTCAGGGCTCAAACGATAGTTAACTATTGCATCAGTGTTGATTAATCATTCTGGTGTGGATGGAAGGGTAGTGTACATGGATGCATCATTTTGGGGATCGGAGCAATTATGATGCTATTGAATAAGACGTATCCTAAGTTTACGGCAGTTAAAGGATTGCGAGATAATCTGGCATATATATGACGTGGACTAAGTAGTTATTAAGTTGTTTTGAAGAGGTGAGGAGCAGAAATGCTCATGGAGTTTTAGCTAGCTACTGGATAGCTACTATAGATTAGCTGGAACACGAACGGTTGTAACAAGGAAGTTTGGTCGCGATAGCCTCCCATGCACTTACAGAGTGTGTGGTGGAGTGGATTTTGGATGGTAGATGGACTACCGTCTCTGACCCCGAGGAGGATAATGGTTTCCGGAGTTGGATTAGTTTAAGAAACAGATGCTTCAGGAAATTCCGATTCCGGAATGGAAGTGGAAGCGTATTATTATAGATTTTGTGGTGGGTTTGCCTAGGACACATCAAGGCCATGACGTGATTTGGGTAGTCGTTGACCGACTAACCAAATCCGCGCACCTCTTAGCGATACGGAAGACCGACTCTTTGGATCGTTTGACAGAGTTATATTGTCGGGATATCATCAGATTGCATAGTATTCTTTTGAGCATTATATTAGATAGAGATCCCCGGTTCACGTCCCGATTCTGGCAGAGCCTACAGTAGGCCTTAGGCACGCAGCTTCATTTTAGTACTGCATTCCATCCGCAGACAGATGGACAGTCTGAGCGGACCATTTAGACACTAGAGGACTTGATGAGGTCCTGTGTTATGGATTTTAGGGGAAACTGGGAGGACCACTTGCCATTAGTGGAATTCGCCTACAATAACAGCTATCATTCAGCTATCCAAATGGCCCCGTTTGAAGCATTGTATGGTAGACAGTGTCGTACACCCACCCTCTGGGAGGAGGTTGGGGAGGCCCAGTTGCTAGGACCCCAGAGAGCTCAGCATGAGCCAGAGTTGGTCCGTACTATCAGACGTAGGATGGCAGAGGCACAGGATCGACAGAAGAGTTATGCAGATCGAAGACGGAGACCTCTGGAGTTCTCTATTGGTGATCATGTTTTCCTGCGAGTTTCACCCATGAAAGGGGTGAAGAGATTTGGCCTCCGTGGTAAGCTAGCTCCTAGATACATTGGTCTGTTTGAGATTTTGGAGAGGATCGGAGCAGTCGCTTACCGTCTAGTGCTACCACCATCGTTGACGGGTATTCATGATGTGTTCCATGTGTCCATGCTAAGGAAGTATGTCCCAGACTCTACACATATTATGTCAGATGTGTCAGGTTCCATTCAACCTGATACTACTTACGCAGAGATTTCGGTATGGATTTTGGATCACAAGGAACGATAGTTGCGGAATAAGATTGTGCGACTGGTCAAGGTCGGGTGGAGTTACCACACCGATGAGGATGCTACTTGGGAGCTTGAAGAAAAGATCAGAGCTCAATACCCCCACCTATTTACTTAAGGTATGTGAGATATATTTTCAGTACTTGTAGTATTTCTTACTCGTTATGCATCTGAGTAGGAAATTTGGGAACCAAATTTTTATTAGTGGGGGAGAATGTTAAATATGAAAATTTTAAAATACTAAAATTAAATGGCCAAAAATTAAGAGAAATAATCCGGGAAATTTTTCATGATTTTTAGCTAATTTTAGGAATTTTTCTGGAATTTTTCTAGATTTAAATAGAGTTCGAACGAGATAATGGTGGGGATAAAATAAATAGGTTTTAGGTGGAGTCTATTTAAAGGGATTAATAGGCGATATTAACCTAAAGGTTTCAAATACCTAAACCTAGTTTTAGTTTCCACAATCGCGATAACTTCCTTTTCCCCGCGCGCCTGACGCCCTTCCCCTCGCGATCTTGCGATTTCTTCCGCGACATTTCATCGCGCACTGCTTCTTCCTCTCCGCGCACCTTTCTCTCGCGATTTCCTTTTCTTCTCGCCACAGCCATCGCCTTTCCCCTCTCCACTGAGCCGCCCAAGCCGCACTCGTCGACGGCCAGTCCGCAGCCTTGCCGACGCTGTCGCCCGAGCCTTGCAGTCACTTTCTCTCGCAAGCACCGCCGCCGTGTACCTCACCCCAGCGCGCGCCGCCTCGGCTCGCCGTCTTTTCCTTCTCGACAGCTTCTTCTTCTCGTTCGTCTTTCTCTGCGAGTGGCAGCAAGGGGAGCAGCCTCGCCGTCCACAGCCACACGCGTCGGCTCCTCTGCCACTGACGCCGCCCTTCCTTGCGTCTGCCGCCACCGCGATCGAGTTGCCGCCATTCTACCCCCTCGGGCGCACCAGCAGCTGCTGCTTCTTCTTCCCCAGTGCCTACAGCCACAGGACCGCCGCCGCGAGCCCTCTGTGTCGCCGGTGAGAATGGAGTTTTCGATAAATACCTAGCTTTTCGTCTAGTTTATTTTTTTTGTTCAGTGATGTATGAGTGGCTGTGAGGTTTTTGAACGGCTGAGCACTGATGTGGAGTTTCCGCTGTGGGATTTGGTGAGGCTGTGACAAGGCTGTAACGAGGGCATGGTAGAGTGTGTGTTGTTGTGCGGCTGTGATTGGAGTTTGTTGTGGGTTCAGAGGGCTATACGAGTCCATTTGGGTGATATCGGCTGTGAGGGTTGAGGTGCTCTATTTGGGTGGATGTGGTCGGCTGTGAACAATGGTTGAGCCGGCTGTGAATGGAGTTGGGTTGTGATGAGATTTCAACTAGGGTGGTTAGATCCCTAAATTGGTGTAATTGGGAGTTGTGAGGGCTGTGAAAGGGTTAGATAAATTAGTGAAATTGGAAGTTTATTTGGGTTAATTGGGTTATGAACGAAATCGATTAAGTATTCGATTTGTCGGTGAATTGCATTTTTGTGCTTAACAATAGTTATACTGTATGAAGGTTTCGATCACGAGGCAGGTCCACGGTCGTGACGATTTCATTTCATTTTGTGGGCATTTTATCAGACGGGTATTTTGACTTATCTCTTAGATATAGTCATGTTGATATGCTAGTTAGGATAGGTTGCAATAATTTTCATGTTTATATGCCTAGTATGTTTTTGTGCCTACTTGATACATGCATTTGATCGGTTATGATTATATCTTCCCTATTTTACTTGGATCATAGATATGTACTTATTGGTTGTGCATATTATTTGGATATGTGTTTTAGTTGGATTTACATGCTTTAGTATCATGCACCATCTTGCATGATTGCATGCTGGCTGGACGAGGTTCCTTTATAGTTGAGCCTACAGTCAGTTACATGGTCTGCACACACTACCACTCATGGGTTAGTGGTACATCAGGAGGGTGTGTGCAGTTGCTCTGTCAGGCTCCGCTGGTCCGCTCATGGGTAGCGTTGAGTCAGCGTGGTAGCGGGCAGGGATCCCTCCTCTAGTCTACAACACCGGGAGATGAGAGCTTTGTTCCCCCACTCTGTTTGGGGAAGGAGGATAGGTGTACTCCGACAGCATCCTGTCCACTCGATCATTTAGGAGCAGTGATGGCAGAGTGCACAGTTGTCATAGCCCTACCCACTCGGCTTCACCATCGCGTGTGAGGCGGCTGACTGGCGTCAGAGGTGACCATGTCATTTGCACGGCATGCATTTTGCATGGATAGCATTTGTATTGTGTTTGCTGCATTTTTATTACTGCCTTGGATGTTGCATATGATTGTCATGCATACAGGATATATATTTGTATATGGTGATGACTTTATTTCTTCTAGTATGGCACATGCTCCTATATCAGGGTAGGAGATTCAGGTAAATACAGTCTTTTTGTATTTCTTTATTGCATACCCTATATATATAAGACTGTACTGGCATGATTGTTATTGTTAGCTATTTCTTACCTTGCATATCGACTATATCCGCTGAGTTCTTTGAACTTACCCCGTTGATTTATATATATTTCAGGATGAAGCTGTCAGGAGAGTCCAGCTGTCAAACCCCCTCGTCGCGAAAGTTTATTAATTATTTGTTTTATGATTTTGGATATTTTGATTAGAAGATATGTTTAGGACTGGAGTTTGAGTTATATACTCGTGGATATTTGGTGTCCTTATGGACCTTTACTCGGATTTTATTTCGATTGGTTTTGGTTGGGTATTCCTGCCCAGATGGTAGAAAGGGTAAGTCTAGTTATTGTAGACTATTTATTTGTTTACTTTGATTGATGGCCTGAGGCCTAATTATTACCTACGTGGGTTGTTTGGATTCCGGTCGTGTTGACCGAAGTATAGTGGTCGTGTAGGCCTTGTATATAAGTTTGGTATTGTCACCCTTACAGGGGAGATGCTATCGGATTTTCGTCTGGCGGGGACTCCCCTGGGGCGTGACAATCCCATCTCACATCGAGTGTTTTTGGACTTTATTCCATATTAGTTCTGCATTTTGAATTATTATTATGTTGCCATAAAATTTGTCTTTTATTATGGATTTGGTTGTGGTATTGGTTTTAATTATGTTTTATGGTTGTGTCAAATTCGTACCGGTACACATATTTGAGTTCTATATTTTTATACTTGTCGGTGTAATTTTTTTTTGTATATAGCTTATGTGTGCCAACAACTATTTAGGCTCCATATCAGTATTATATCTTGTATAGTCATAAGGGGGTACCATCCATTGGATGGACAAGTATAACTCCATGGCATGATAATTTTATTGGTATCAAATCCTAGGTTGCGAAGTCCACTTATGAGTTTTTTTTAGTATTTTAGATATCATGATTTGTGTATTTGATTTTGGCTTTGTGAGTCTTGGGATCTGACAATAATGGGACATCTCCGAGCTATTAAATTTAAGGTATGATAATTGTTATTATATATCATTCTTCTAGCTATGCACTTAGTTGTTTATAGCAAGAAATGATATGTAGTGAGTCAGCCACTATTCGTAGCCATCATCTAGGTCGACCAAAAATGACCTGTAGAGTCGGTGGGATCAGAACTTGCTCTCAAGAATGTGATTTTTCTTGGAGAACCAACTTGTGCTGAGTCGGAAAGTAGAGATCAGGACCATCACCCTTTATTGAATATCAGGAATTATAGTCTCAGGGAATGCCACCAACTTTGCCAGCTTCGCCCACTACTAGTGGGGCAATGGATAGAGCTTACATATCATTGTTGGCATAATCAATAAAGAATTAGTTTACTGTGTTTCATGGGGATTTTGATCCATGAGTTGCTTAAGCCTGGTTAAATAACCATGAAGGCACTTTCAAGTACATGGCTTGTATTATGCAAAAAATAATATTCAGGGAATAACACATCACTTGGTCACTTTTCTATAATACTTTCAAGAGATAATATTTCCCCGCATCATTTTGTATGACTCACCATTAGGAATTTTGAGCCGCAAATAGCATGATTGATTAGTGATGGAGTACGATGCAAAGGTTGTCAAACTGGTAGAGTTTTGCCCCTACCTTGTAGCTCAAGATGACGATTGGATGTTTTAGTTCGGTCAGGGTTTAGCAACGTACATTCGGATTAGGATGTTTGAATCCTCTGTGAACTCCTATTAGGAGTCACGATATCGAGCTATATTTATGGAAATGACTTTGCAATAAATGTCTTGGGTGCAGGAGATCGATTTGGATTATGGTAGTCATAGCTTGACTTGAGATTTGACTACCATAAACTTAGAGTAAGAGACTCTGACATACAAGAACTCGACACAAATGCATTGGATCTCACACTTGCTGAAAATGAGAAGACTAATAACCAATTTAGGATATGGAACAAAAGTTGTGCAACGGACGCATAGTGGGCCCATACCCCACAAAGAAGTTGTATGAGAGAAGTTTACACTCCGACAATTTTGGAATATTAAGCTGGAAGAGTGACAAAACAATTAGGAATATCTAACCATAGAAATATAATGACTTTCATATTTTGTTAATATGGGAGTATGTACTCAATTTATTTACATTTTGAAGGTTTAGAATGAGTTAGAAGAGTAACATAACCCTTAGGATTACCTAACCATTGAAGTACATAATAACTTTCATATATGGAAGTATGTACTTAGTTTATTTACGTTGTGAAGGATATAGTTGGAGTTTCAGATCATATTCCAGATGTAAAGAAGGTTAATTATGAAGAAGGTCCTCTACTGGATAGAAGTTGGATGATAATGAGATTCGGAGGAAGAACTACTAGGAGCAGAAGAATGACGAGCAAATAGGATATCTTCATTAGCTCATCTTAAGTAGAAAATTTGGGGACCAAATTTTTATTAATGGGGGAGAATATAATATCCAAAATAAATATATTTATTTATTTATTTATTTAAATTTATTAAAAATAAAATTTAGTTATTGATATTTATTAGAAAATTTTGGGATAATTTTATTAGGCTTTGACTAAGTCTAAATGACCTTGCCCAATCATAAATCATAGAAGTTGATTATTTCATTCAATTCTATTCTAAGTTATAAATAAACCCTAAGTTAGAGATATAGGGATAAGTTTTATTTTTCTCTTTTCCTTATTTCCCTCTTGTACCACCCTATTCTCGCACCGCTATCGCCCCCGCCCACTGCACGCGTCGCGTGGCCGCCACCTGCAATCACCACCGTCAGTTCCAGCATTGCCAATCGCACCTCCGGCCTCGGTGATCGCCGCAGCAACTAGCGCATGCACAATCAACTCATCCCAGTCGAGCCACTCCGCTGCTGCCTGCCCCATCGGGCCCGCCAATTGTGTGCAGTATTGTTGCCCTCCACTAGCGTGACTTGCCCGCACTGTTGTCGGATTCCGCCGCCACAGTAGCTCCCGAGCGTCAGCTCCGCTGTCGCGCACAACCCCGTCGTAGTCTTCTTTTTCGCCACGAACAAGGCCATCGATCCCGCTGCCAGCCTCCGCCCAGTTGCGAGCGGAGTCTGACGACTATCGCCGGCCATCGAGGTTCGTTTCCGGTGACGAACGAGGTAAGGGAAATTTTGGAGAAAATGTTGATAAATTGATTATTTGATTAATCGATTTTATTAATCTGTTTATTTAATTAATTAATGGGGTTAGTTTGATTAATCAGTTTATCTGAGTTTAATTCGTTGGGTTAGATTAATTCATCTATTTAATTGACTAATTAGTATTAGATTAATTAATTTGGTTTAATCGATGGATTAGCTAAACTTTTTGGTTAATTGATTAAGTAGGTTAGAGTGATTAGCATGTTTAAATTGATTAATAGTGTAATTGATTAATTAGTTTTAGAATAATTAATCAAAATGTTGGGTTAATTGATTTATTTAGGGTTGATTAATTAATTTGATTATTTTTGTTAATTAATCTACGTCTTTTTTCTAATTTGAATTAATTCTTTAAATTAAACTAGTTTAATTTAGGTATGGAATTTAATCAGTCAATTAATTTATTAGATTAATATAATTAGTCAAATTAATTAAGATCATTTAGATTTACAATTTTTAAATTAGACCGGTGTAATAAATTAATTGAAGGTAGATGTGATTTGTTTATTGGATTGAATAAATAATTAAGCTAATTAAGTTAATGAAGTAAGGCTGGAAAAGATTAATGAGTTAATTAAAACATTGACAATTAAATTAACAAGAAAATTCATAATTTATTAGATAATCAATTTATAAATTAATTGATAGTTGAGTTAATAATGGATTAATTATAACAGAGTTGGGAGCAGAAGCACATATTCGGATTGAGAGATAGCTAGGATGTTCTACAATCAGAGGTGGGTGGTTCTTCCTTTGACCTCTTTAGATTCTTTGATCTTAGTGTATGATTATTTTGGTTACGATGTTTATTTAGGTTGCAGTACCTTTTCACTCTATATTTTTTTGGATTACTTTAACCTTATATTTGTTTGACCTTTTTATACTCTATTTGATTTCTGGGTTGTTTTCTTATCATTAACATACAGTTATTTTATTTTTGACTGATGTTGTTGTTATATGTGCTTATTTATCGTTTCAGTATTAATTCATAGATGTTACTGTATATGTGTATACATTGATTGTTTAGTTTGATATCATGATTGGACTAGTAAAGATAGTATAATTGAGACGAGTTTATTCCTTAAGAGTGAATGTAAGGAATGAAACAATATTTATGGAACATGTATTTATTAGTAGATTTATTATCTTTATCAGCCTTGATAGACATTTCATGTTAGATGTGTCGGAACTCTAGGCGTAACAAACTGGGATATTGTCGGACTGCCCACGAGACCCATTCGTAGTAGCATGTTGTTGTATGCAGATATTAGTTAGATAGATATATACTCTGTCTGCCTATGAGCCTCATTCGTGGTAGCATGTCATTGCCCGTAAACATTGAGTCTTTATATAGCCTGTCTGCCCACGAGTACCGTTCGTTGTAGAATATAGTTGCATGCAAACAGTGCTACGTATATTCCCTATCTGTCCATGAGGTCTGTTCATAGTAGCATGTTGTTTCCCATGGATAGTGTCTCTCTTATTACCTTGGAAGCCATGAGGCTTTGTCGTGATATCTCGATGTTTATTTCTTATAGGGTTGCAGTTGGTTATATATGTTACAGGTGTATTTGTTATACTGCTGATCAGGTTAGTTACAGATTGATATTAGTACTCTGAGATTTGGATTATTCGGGTTTACTTCTTTTGACCTCCATTTTGTTTTATATCATCATGCACTATTTTTCCATACACCCACTGAGTAATTTGTACTCACTCCCTCTCTTCTTTGGCTTATGGGTTAGTTGATAAAGAACTTGTCTTGTTGACTGCCTTCGTGTCATTCAGAGAGTCCCTTATCATGTTGGTCCCACTACATCGTTGAGATGTTGATTTTCTTTCTTTATCATTTTTGAATTTTGTTTACACACTTTGGATTTTGTTGCAATTTGATTTGGTGTCATAAATCTATTTTACTTTTAATTGATTTATATTTTAGTCATACATTCATGTTGTTGATAAAGTATAATTTTATATTTTGGTTATTTTAAAAATTTAATAATATCTGGTTCCAATAATATATTTCATAATATTGTCACTAAAGAGTTATTCCATCATTTGGATGACGAATATGCCCCCGAGGCGTGACAGAGTCGGTAGTGTAGTCATACTCATGGTTTGTATGACATCGCATCATGTGTCTTTGGACGATAGTTGTCTTCCCTGTAGAGTCAAGAGCATTGCCAAAGATTTGGATAGGTGGATACATATTGGCCTGCCTACTCAGTTACTCAACAGTAGTGATAGTTGGAGCCTCGTGCAAGATGGCTTAGCTAGATAACTACTATTTGGATTTGCCCACTCGACCACTTGGGATAGTGGTAGTTGGAATTATATGCAGGCATGGGACCCCCTTAGATGTAGCTAGATAGCTATTTTTCATACTGCCACTAGGTCACTCAAGAGTAGTGGTAAGTTGGAGTCTGTGTAGTTATCACGTGCACACCACTCAGCCACTCGGGGTCATGGTAGTCGGAGGGGGCGTAGGCAGTGACCATGCATATGCATGTGATGTATGCTACATATGATGTTGTTATGTGTTGTGTTATGCTTGTGATATGTTGCATTTGTTTGAGATATGGATGTTGCATATGTATGACATTATTCATGCAGATCATTTGCACATTTTATGTTGTATATGACACTCAATGGTTATAAGTTGTACATATGTGTGATATCGTTCATGCATGTTATTTGCATGTGTTATGTTGTTATATGTTGCTCAAGTTGTTATCAATTGTACCATTGTAGATCTTCATTTATTTGTTTTCATTATATTACACCTGGTGGACCAGGTTGGTATATGTATTGATTATGTTTATATTGTTGGTTACTTGATATTACCTTTGAGGTTGTATCCTTTGATCTCAATATGTATATAGTTCATGCACTATCTTTTCTATACCCGCTGAGTATTTTTACTCACTACCCCATCTATTTCTTCCTCCCATATAGTAGGTAGAGGATATATATTAAGATGCTCAAAGGTTCTGACTGTCGATCCGATTTCACATCGAGCATTTTTTGATCTTATTCCATATTAGTTCCACATTTTGAATTATGATTGTGTTGTCATAAAAGCTTGTCTTTATTATGGATTTGGTTGTGGTATTGATTTTGATTATGTTTTCTTATTGTGTTAAAATCGTACCAGTATGCATATTTGAGTTCTATATTTTTATACTTGACAGTGTAATTTTTTTTTGTATATGCCTTCTGTGTGCTAGCAGCTATTTGGGCTCCATATCAATATTGTATCTTGTATTATTACAAGGGGGTATCGTCTAGTGGATGAATAAGTATACCTCCGAGGCATGGTCATGTTCTATTGAAATTAGCAACGATGATGAACCTCGTTGAAGAAGCAATTTGCTTGAGAACTACGTTGTTGTTGCTACATCTTTTTCAATAAAGCACTAATACAAAAGCTACCGCAGCATTGATTTTGTACATTAAATACATCATATTTAATGATTATTTTTGGTGTTGCAGTTTCGGATGCCTTCAACTTCATCATCGTCAAGTGACAGTCCTGCTTGAAGTCAATCTTTTCCAATTTAAAAAATTTATTACAGCTGTCATCTACTTTTGAATAAGAAAACTTGATTCGAAGCACTCTATTTGTGTGGGTCATGAACATCCAAGATAATCCAAATCTACGAGGTCTCATGCAGAAAATGTTTGATAACTTGGACTCAAGGAAGAATGTTTCATCTTCTATCGTCTAAAACTAAATTCACAAAGAGTGATGTGGTACTCATTCTTGGTCTACATGATCATTGATACTGTTGTTACCTCTTCTCTATGAACCATATAGAAAGGCTCACATGTAAAGCGTTATCCGAACCAAATAATTAGTTCGGCGAAGAAAGAGGAGAGGAACGGTTCGGGCGTAAGCGCCTGAAATAATTGGCACGGGAGAACTAGTGAAGGTAATCGACACGACAAAGCGGAGGCGGGGGGAGGCGCTTCGCTATGAAATAAGCAAGAATCGGTTCGGCTAGATAGGCCTAGAAGCAGACGGGACGGATAAGAATCGACTCGGCTTAGTCAATCCGGAGGTAGTTCAGTGGGGGAAGAAGGGGAGTTGGTTCAGGCTGGTGAGGAGCCCACGGGCTATGCCACCCATGAGCTATAGACCTAAGTTAGTTTCACCAAAAGCGGATGGTTAAGGGGGACAGGCTAACCTAGTTTCCCGAAATGTAGATGAAGAGGTGTCATGTAACAGAAGGAGGGGTCCCCACATAATATTCCGAGGAGCCTTCGCTCCTCGTATCTGTAACAAAATTATTCTCCAGGTGGACGTGGTGGTCACGTGTACGATGGGGACAGCCCGCGAGGTAACGCTGGATCATAGAAGGAGGATAAAAGGGAGCAGGAGGACAGAAGGAAGGGGATCCGCATTATTCCAACTAGCAAGAAACGAAGACGTATCAGGAGAAGGAGAGCTACCACCACGTCGGAGAAGGAGAGTAGCGATCTTTGCTTTTACATTGCGTGTACTTTTTCTTGTATTGTGATTTGACTGTAAGAGGTTTTCTCCTCCACCTCCGGAAGTTTCCTTTCTATGAAGGAGGACGTTCATAGTGAAAGTGCTTTGGCACTGCATCCGGTGAGGGAGCTCACCTCTGTGGAGTAGGAATCTTTATTCCGAACCACGTTACATTCTGTGTCTTAGTTTTGTTGTCTGTGTTGGTTTTGCATTTCTCTGTTTCACTCTCTCATCTTTACTGTTGCGGCCTGTGAGAACTCCCAAAGCTCCTTTCGTGCTTCATCGCATCGGAAGGAGGCGAACGAATCTTCCTCGCCACATCAATCATGGAGAGGTAGTTCATATGCATATAGATGCTGCCTCTAGCTAATTTTATTTGCAACATTTCAAGGATGATGATTCTACAATCAAGAGTTTAAAGAAATTCATTACGAGTTCAAGATGTCCAAAAAATCCCGGATCTGATAAGTTATATTGTCAATTGTTTATTTTGTATTTTTTGCATGTGTTTTTTCTACCACTAGTAGTATTTCTAGATTACCTTTGTTACTGTTAATAAATGTGTAGATGATTTTGACAGCTTAGATAGATATAATTGACATAGTGCACTTTATAATTACATGGTTCATCAAATCAAGTCAATTGGTAACAGTATCATTATTACAAAAATCAAAGGTCATCGGTGAAACTCAAAACCCCATGATGAAGGATTTCATAGCCTTAATGGCTATAAGTTAAATAATTTGTTCATATAGATGGAGTACAATTCACTTATTTGATTAACAATCTATGATCATATTGTAGGTATAAATGTGTAAGTATGTGCATATCATTAATCCACATGTGCCTCATACTTTTCTAAGAATATTGAGATGGAGGTAGTGTGCTTCACATGTATGCAAAGTTAAAAAGATAATAGACCGCCTATGTCTAGAACAAATTGTTGTTGATTTGATTCCAACATAGTTAAAATTCCATTTGCTACTAATGAGTTCTTCACTTATTCTACAAATTAATTTTGTTGTAAGAGAAACTTCAAAATAAACTCTTGAAGAGGAGTCCTGCCAATTATGCAAGGAGAAAGCAAAACTTATTTCAGCTTTTAACTATAAGGTTGATAGAAACAACGATGGAGTTGCAGACTGCCTCCACATTTAAAGATATTATGATTGATGAAAAGAAAAAAATAATTCAAGATCTTCTTGACCATGTGGAGTTCACAAGAAAAATGAATAAGGTAATTGTTGGTGCAATCGGTTCAGATCACGATTGATCGGATTCGAGTTTGACTCGAATGATATTTTGATGTTTGACATAGAGAGTTGATATTGATATTTGACATTGATGTCTAATAATGTTTTGGGAAGATTGTTGGAACAATCGACCCAGATTATGATTAACCGGACTCGAGTTTGACTCGAGGGAATTTTGATGGTTGATTGGAGTTTACCATATCATGGAAAGTCCAAGTCTTGAGTACTTGACATGTAAAGTCCAAGCATGGATCTTGGCAAGGAAAAGTCCAAGCATGGGTCTTAACATGGAAAGTCCAAGCATGGGTTGGCAAGGGAAAGTCTAAGCTTAAGTCTTGGCATTTGAGAAGTCCAAGGGGTTTGATATTGGCGGCGTAAAGTCCAAACGGGAGTCTTGGCAGCATAGGTCCAATGGTTGGTGACGTAAAGTCCAAGCAGAGTCTTGGCAGCGTAAGTCTAATATGCTTTGGCGGTGTAGACACCGTTAGCAAGACATAGCCGATGGAAGCACCTGAATGTTAGCGCAATGGATGAACAAGTCATGGATGACTTGGAGGGATCCGAGAGGCGCGAGGCTGATGGAGGTGACTAGAAAGTTTAGGTTTAGGTTAAGGGTGGTCTAGCAAATATGGGGGCATCATATTTGGGTTAAAACCTCATATTTGAGGTGTGTCGGTCGACTGGTGTCATATGATAGTCAACTGGTGTGAGTCAACTAGGGTTTGACTGCGGGAAGTGTCCCAGCAGTCGACTGCCAGAGGTGGGCAGTCGACTGCTGGCTCGAGCAGTCGACTGATTGTGTGATCAGTCGACTGGTGCTCGAGAATTTGGGCACAGAATAGAGTCGGACTCGACCGCTGGGGTTAGCAATCGAGTGATGTCTCTATCAGTCGACTGATGTCCTATCCGTTGGATTTTTTCAGCGTGGATTGCACCGTTGTCTCACAGCAATAGTGTTATCAGTCGACTGATGGTCCCGACCAGTCGACCGATAGGCAAAAATCTAGCCCGATTGTAGGTTATAAAAGTAGCTCGGAAAGGGGTTTTTGGCAGCAATTTTCTTGGGTGAATTTGAGCGATTTGCTGTTGCAAATCAGGGTCTTCAAGGCTAATCCAAGGCAATCAAAGATCAAGCAACCAAAGTGCTCTTGTAAAATGTTTTTCTTTACTTGCATTGTTCTTCATACTTGTATTAGCTTGTATCTTTAGTAATACTTAGTGTAATCATTGTAAGGGGTTTCTCCACCTCCGGATTGTTTCGAGAAGGAGTTATTTGTGATTAGTAGCTGCATGTGCATCACTAGAGCTCTTTAGAGCTCGATCCGTGAAGTAGAAACCGTCGGACACTGCTCGTTAAATCCCACATACCGAAGTACGCTAGCTCTTGTGGCTAGTGCATGGAGGTATCCAATTAGAGGTCCCGGGTTCAAACCTCAAGAGCTGCAGGAATTACAATCCCACGAATATGTGGGATTTAACGAGCAGTGTCCGGCGGGTCTTGACCGGGTACGCTCCAATAGGGAAAGTTGAACCGTTTCACCCAAAAATCCTTCGGGGTTTCTGATGAGGGGGCTCCTTCGGAGGCGGTGGCGGAAACTCTAAAAAGTTTACTCATCACAGTTTCATATATTTTACATTTTATCAAAAAAAAAAGTAATTGTGTGTTTGTATTTGTTATTGCTTAATTTCTGCTGCGCTAACACAATTTGTAGACAAGCATGTAACGAATTCCATCACGCAATGAAAATGAGTTATTCACCCCTATTATAGCTCGAGGGTGCAAAGGTATTCCAATCAAAGCCTATAGACCCACACAAACTCAACGTAGAACAACGTACACTAGGAGAAGAGTTTGTGCTTGAAAGAGTATATTATATGGTGCATTAGACCCTACAAGACTAACCCCTATCTAGTTTGGTAAGGCTCCTAAATGAAGGAGAGTTAATAATCAAATAGTTGTTGCAAACCCTATTACAAAGGAGACTAAATAGCCAAATATCAATCCTGAGGAGCCTATTGGTGGCCAAGAGTTTGATTTGCATGGGGATAAAAAAAAGGTAATGCTCTTGCAGAGTCAACTAATACTAAAAAAAGTCTATTGCCACCTCATCCTCAATATACCAAATTATTCATATTGATGAGTACATAAAGATATTGGAAATAACCCTATGTGGTCATGAACGATCCTATGATTTACTTAAAAATTGTTTATTTTTAATCTAATATTTTATTTATATGCAACAAGTTTATTCACACTTCAACATCAACATGGATGGAGTGGTTGGGGATACTTTGTTGAAGCTAAAAAGTTAAAGTGTAATTATGTACTTTATCATAGTAATCATAATTTCATCCCTTGTGCCCTTCAATTTTAATTTTGATTAATTTTAAGAAGCTTTTACTCGTGCAGGCCCATACTATAGTGAATTATACTATAGTGAATTTGATCAATGGATTCATTTAAATTATATATAGACTCAATCTTCGCAATATTTGATTGGAATTTATTAATCCATAGTGATTGCATAAATATTTATTTTAGTGTCTTAGCTAAAGAGGCCAAACAAAGTGATAGAGCATGCTAGCCATAATATTTTGTAGGAGTAGATTCCCTGTATGTTTTTTTCTTTTCTACTAAATTTTAGAGTATAATACAATATTTTAAAACTACTTTGTTCTGACTTGAATTTTATACACTTAGATATGTTTAATTGTATGTACACCTAAACATTCTAACAAATTGTTAAAATTCCAAACACTAGTCTTATTAGATTTATATTTTGTCTAATTATCTATGATGACCAATGTCACCTAATATGGTTGACTTGCAAAATTCCAAGTTTATACATTATAATTCTTTTCAATTAGAAAAGTTTATAATGATCAATTTGAAAAAATAGTAAGTAGTGTTTTGTATCTTCTACTACAACATATATTGTCGTCAGTCTCATTGAGTATATTTGATGGTCGCAAGTTTCATTCTTTAAAAAAATACACTCTTCGTATTATGATAATTAGCATGCTGAAATGGTTGATAAATTGCTAAATATTATTTTCTCCATGCGTCAAGTGTGGGTCCCAAGCAACACTCTTCGTAAGGCATTACATAACAAGATTCCTTTATTATAGATTTGACTATGTATTTTTTTTATTGTGATACATTGAGACACTCTTATTTGGAACCCTATAAAATTCAAACAACAAGAGACGATGAGGACCTATTGATTCTTGGAGCAGAACAAAATCATGCAAAACTCAAAATTCTACTTGGAATTGTGGTTGTGCTAAGATTGTAATACTTAACAAAGATGACAAATTAAGTACATGTACTTAGCTACTATACATAAAACAATGTAATTATTATAATGAGTGATATATGTCTTCTACAATTAAAAATTTTGTATGCTTTTTGATTATGTTTCTCTGAAAAATAGTTTAGTGTACAACTTTGTTTGACAATCATACCACTTTGTCTAGATTCTATTTATATTTCTCTTTTGGAATCTAGAAATGGAGAGGTGCCTGCATGAAGTGTAAAGAATGTATAAAGGATGTGAGACCATGGTTTTGAGACTCTTAGATGAAGTTATGTATATGTGTCAATTGACACAAACGCTGAAATTTTTCAAAGAGGTTAAATATTGTAAAACTAATTGTGCACAGTTAAGGAAGCCTTGGAGCTCACACTTTAGGGCACGGTGGAACTAAGGGGCATTGAAAAAATCTACCGGACTTGGAATTGATCTGATTAGAGATGGCTAAGCCCATCAATGGATTTTAGTCAAAATCCATTAATAGACCTAGATGATTTGAAATTATTAAATTTGGACACTGAGTGGAAAAGAAAAGTGTAGAGAATGAAGAGAGATGGTTAAACTCATTAATGGATTTCAATCGAAATTTATTGATGGACCTGAACAATTTAAAATTCTTAAATCTGGACACTAAGTGAAGGAGGAAAGTGTAAAGAATGAAGAGATGGTACAAGACCATGTTTATGATGCTCCTAAATGAAGTTATGTGTCTATATCAATTGGAATGGATCATATCAGAGATGGCTAAGCCCATTAATGTGTTCTATCATAACCAATTTAGTGTTTGTTTTCAAAATCAAGATTATTGTGTTAGAGAAATCAAACCATCTTAGTATTGATTTTGATTGTTCATAACCAACTTAGTGCTAGTTTTTTAATATCAGTTCCACCATTTAGGAGAAATCAAACCATTTTTGTGCTAGTTTTAAATGTTTAAAATCAATGTGGGACTAATTTTTGAATACCAACACTACCGTGTAGGAGGAATCAAACCATTTTGGTGTTGGATTTAAATGTTGAGGACCAACATTGTGCTGATTTTTGAATATCAATACCACCGTGTAGGAGGCAACAAACTATTTTGGTGATGGTTTTGAATGTTTAGAACCAACATGGTGTTGATTTTTTAATATTAGCACGATCATGTAGGAGAAATCGAACCTTCCTAGTGTTGGTTTTGAATGTTTAGAACCAACGTGGTGTGGATTTGTTAATATCAACACCATCGTGTAGAGAAATCAAACCTTCTTGGTGTTGGTATTAAATGTTCAGAATCCACATGTTATTGGTTTTTGAATATTAGTGCCACCATGTAGGTGAAATCAAATCTTCTTAGTGTTGGTTTTGAATCTTCAGAATTAACATGGTACTAGTTGTTGGTGCAATCAGCCCAAGTCATGATTGACCAGACTCGAGTAGTGTTTTGATGTTTGACATTGATGTTTGACAATGTGTTGGGGAGATTGTTGGTGCAATCGACCCGGGTCATGATTGACCGGACTCGAGTTTGACTCGAGGGGATTTTCATGGTTGACTAGGGTTGACCATGTGATGAAGAAAGTCCAACATGGGTTGGCAAGGAAAGTCCAAGCATGTGTCTTAGAAAGGGAAAGTCCAAGCATGGGTCTTGTCAAGGGAAAGTTCAAGCTTGAGTCTTGGCAATTGGAAAGTCCAAGGGGAATATTGGCGGAGTAAAGTCCAAGGGTGGAGTCTTGGCAGCATAGGTCCAATGGTTGGCGGCGTAAAGTCCAAGCAGTGTCTTGGCAGCGTAAGCCCAATGTACCATGGCGGTGTGACCATATTAGCATGACAATAGCTGATGGAAGCACCTGAAGTCTAGCGTATAGATAAACAAGTCATGGATGACTTGGAGGGATCCGATAGGCGCAAGGCTGACGGAGGTGACTAGAAGGCTTAGGTCTAGACTAAGGGTAGTCTAGAAAGTATGGGGACACCATACTTGGGGTTAAAACCTCATGGATGAGGTTATCAGTAGACTGATATTATGGTTAGTCGACTGATAGGAGTTGACGCATTGGGCTGATCGTTAGTGAGGCAAATGACTGATCTAGAGATCGATCGGCGGTATTCAGGGATAGAAAGTTTTCGAGTCGACTGTTAGGGTTTGAAAGTCGAGTGATGACTCAATCAGTCGACTGTAGCTCGAATGCAAGTTATAAAAGCAGTTTGTGGAGAGGGATTTAAACAAGGTTTCTTGAGGAGTTTTGGGGCGATTTGCTGCTGCAATTCAAGGTCTCCAAGTGCAACTCAAGCAACCAAATAAGCAAGCATCAAAAAGCTCATTTGTAAAGTTCTCTTTACATAGATTATTGTATTCATTTTGTATTTGCTTAGTATTACTTTTGTAATCACTATAAGAGGTTTCTCCACCTCTAATTTATTGTCGAGAAGGAGTATTTGTGATTAGTGGTGTGTGTTTGCATTGCTAGTGCTTTTAGAGCCCAATCCGTGGAGTAAGAACCATACGATTCCGAACCACATTACATTGTCTTGTCATGTGATTGTGTTTGTGCATTTTGTATTGTATTATTTCTATTTCCACTGCGTATAACAAGTTTTGTAGCAAGCACGATCGAGATCCATCGTTCGATGACGATACGCTATTCACCCTCCCCCCCCTCTCTAGCAGGCGCACAGGTCCTAACAAGTGGTATCAGAGTGAGGTCTCTCTTCAAAAATTAACAACCAAGAGAGCATCGCTAGAGGAAGAAGATGGAATTCGAAGAATGACTAGGATGGGATATCAACATGCCGGTCCCATATGCACTTTATGGACAAGAAGGCTTCGATTCATAGAAGGGAAGAATTGAAGACTTCATCATGATGAGGGACTTTGAAGAATGGTCCATCTTAATGGAAGGGTTCAATTATCCAAGAGGGCCAAAGGGAGGGTTCCTCAAGATGAAGAAATGGACCGAGAAACAAATCCAAGAATTTGAGAAAAATAAGAAGGTAATTAAATTCTTGGTTGATTTTATTCCTAATGACATCTTGTAATGACATCTTGTATAGATTAGGTGAATACATGAATGTCAAAGAACTATGGAGCAAAGTGGCAAGATTCCATTAAAACCCACATTCGGCTTAAGAAGAGGAGGAGGCCGAAGAAGAAAACTCTTCCTCACAAGAAAGTGAGGATTCGAAAGTTGATAGGGAATCAACATCCGGATCGGAATCAATGGAAGAGGTAGAAGTAGAAGAAGTCTCTACCTCTAGGATTGAGGGGGAGGAGATTAGATCATCTACATTGGAGCAACCTCAAGAAGAACCATCTATCTCCGGTCGAGAGGAAGAGGAAGCTTGGGACTCCCCTATCATGGAAGGTAACTCAAGCATTTCAATTAATATTAAAAATCATATCATATGCTTTGAGTGTAAGAAAGTAGGACATTACAAGAGTAAATGTCCTAAAAGAGTCAAGAAAAGTCAACCGGCGCCAAGAGTTCAAGAAAAGACCAATTAAGCTGGGGTCCCTACTAAGAAGAGCAAAGAGCACATTGTGTGCTTCAAATGTAACCAAAGAGGACACTATCGAAGTCAATGCCCTAGGGGGAGAAAGTGTTGGTGCAATCAGCCCAGGTCACGATTGACCAGACTCGAGTTTGACTCGAGCGGTGTTTTGATGTTCGACAAAACATATGACAATGTGATTGTCATGGTAAAGTCCAAGTCATGGGTACTTGGCATGGAAAATCCAAGTGGGACACTTGGCATTGGGAAAGTCCAAGTCTTGAGTACTTGGCATGTAAAGTCCAAGCATGGGTCTTGGCATGGAAAGTCCAAAATGTGTTGGCAAGGGAAAGTCCAAGTTTGAGTCTTGGCATTTGGAAAGTCCAACATGGGTTGGCAAGTAAAGTCCAAGGGTGTAGTCTTGGTCACGTAAGTCCAAGGGTGTAGTATTGGCAGTGAAAGTCCAAGTCATGGGTACTTGGCATTTGGAAAGTCCAAGGAGTTTGATATTTGCGGTGTAAAGTCCAAGGGTAGAGTCTTGGCAGCATAAGTTCAATGGTTGGCAGCGTAAAGTCCAAGCGGGAGTCTTGGCAGCATAAGTCCAATGTGCCTTGGCGGTGTAGACACCGTTAGCATGACAATAGCCGATGGAAGCACCTAAAGGCTAGCGTATGGATGAACAAGTCATGGATGACTTGGAGGGATTCGATAGGCGCGAGGCTGACGGAGGTGGCTAGAAGGCTTAGGTCAAGGCTATGGGTGGTCTAGCAAGTATGGGGGCACCATACTTGGGTTAAAACCTCATGTTTGTGGTTAAAACCTCATGTTTGAGGTGTATCAATCGACTGAGACCATGGGTCAGTCGACTGGTGGGAGTCAACTAGGGTTTGATCGCAGAGGTGGGCAACAATCGCCCGAGCACCCATCGATCTAGTGATCAATCGACTGATGGTCGAGATTTCGGGCACAAAAGGTTCTCTAGTCGAGTGATTGGCCCGACCACTTCACTGATTGAGCCATCAGTCGACTGATGGGTATGATCAGTCGACTGATGGTGTATCCATTGGATTTTTCTAGCATGGATCTAGCCGTTGTCTTACGACAATAGTGACATCAGTCGACTGATGATCCCGAGCAGTTGACTGATAGGCGAAAATCAGCCCGAGTTGCAGGTTTAAAAGGAGCACAAAAGGAAGATTTTGGCAGCAGTTCTTGAAGAGTTTTGGGGTGATTTGCTGTTGCAAATCAGGGTCTCCAAGTGCATTTCAAGCAACCACAAAGCAAGCATCCAAAAGAGCAATTGTAAAGTGTTTTTATTTACTTGTATTGCATTTCATTATTGTAATTGCTTGTATTTATTGTATTACTTAGTGCAATCATTTGTACGAGATTTCTCCACCTCCAATTTGTGTCAAGAAGGAGTTATTGTTATAGTGGTGTGTGATTTGCATCGCTAGAGCTCTTACGAGCCCAACCCGTGGAATAGGAACCATTCGGTTCCGAACCACGTTATATTTGGTGTTGTGCTTGTTCTATTGTTATAGTTGTTTTATTATTATATATTTCGCTGTGTATAACAAGTTTTGTAGCAAGCACGCGATCGAGTTCCATCGACGATGCTATTCACCCCTCCTCTAGCGAGTGCAACGTTCCTAACAATTGATATCAGAGCGGGTCGCTCTTCACCGGCTTCGCATCCGAGGGAGCAAACGTGCTAGAGGGAAGAAGATGGATTTCCAAGAAAGATTGGGTGACGACGTTAACATTCCACCATCCTTCGACCGCGAAGATTTCACGTATTGGAAAGGTAGAATGATGCATTTTCTAATATGTGACTTTGACAATTGGATTAGTGTCTTAGTAGGCTTCGACACTCTAAAAGAAGAAGAAGGAAGAAAATTCAAGAAGAAGAATTGGAGCCAAGACCAACTCCGATATTACAACATCAATAATAAGGTAATGGGTATTTTGCTTAATGTAATTCCTAATGATATTTTGATCAAGATAGGAGATTGCAAAGATTCCAAGGAGATATGAAATAAATTGGCAAAATTCCATGAAGAGCCTCACTCAATCCAAGAAGAAAAGGAAGAGGAGGAAGAGAGCTCATCCTCACAAACAAGTGAGGATTCAGAAGTTGATAGTGTCATGCCCCGAGAGCATGCCGAACCGAAAATCAAACGGACAGCACCTCCCCTGTACGTGACAACATTTCGGGTTAATACAAGGCCCGTAGGCCACAACAATAACAACATATACATATAAGAACATAACAACATAACGAAAAACACAGCGGAAACAACGGGACCACAATACAATCCACAAAGTGCATACCGGTATGACTAACACCAGAACATAAAGAAACCTCGTCAAAACCCGCACCAACATGTGCGTACATCACATAACTCAGAATACATAACCAAAACATACGGAAGACTCAAAAACTCGGACTCTCGGAGTTGAGATGAGACGATGCCAGCCAGCGGTGCTCCAAGTCCATCATGAAGTCAGCTACCTGTTACCTGGGCGACAGAAAACCCAGGGTCCGCGAGGGGTGGTGAGTAAAACTCAGCAGGTAATAGAAAACATGTATATATGTCATATCACATGTATTTCGACAACATAATCTAGAAATACAACAGGTATATCAGCATAGTATATAAATACAAGCCTATACCGTCTAACTGAATGAACAACATAAAACATGCAGACATACCTGAAGTCTGCCACGCTACTCTGATCCAACCTGAACATATATCCAACATATATATATATACAACAGGAAGAGTAGATCAACTCAAAAATAAACTCTAGCTACAGGTCAAGGTATCTAGTGGTCTATCCAACACATACCAGTATCCGACACAACTGTATAACATATGTAAGAAACATGCATGAATATGATGTCCACCCAAATGCAACAAGCATAGTACAAACAAATGCAACATCACAATAATCAGATATATATATATATATATATATAGACTGTATCCATATATATATATTAATCTCAACCATCCATATATATATATATACATATATGCATATGTATATATATGGTAATATGCAAAACGCCATCAGATACGGCAATGCAGCATGCATGGTCATGTCGGCTCACCCTAAAGCTACCACGACCCCAGTGTGGCCTCGGTGGCTCGAGCATGACAACTGTCCCAACTCAACACCAACCACTACTCTCGAGTGGTCGAGTGGGCAGTATGATCGAGTAGCATATAAGCGTAAAGAGCAAGCTACACGATGGGGGTCCTCTTTGTTGGTCACTCAAGCGGTCACTACCCATGAGTGGTCGAGTACCACACACGCGAGGACTACGACACGCAAATCCAACTACCACCGTCTATAGTGATAGAGTGCGGCACCTCGATGCTCTGCCCTCACTGCGGGTGACTCCTCCTATGAGTAACCGTGGAGGCAGGATGACTGGCGACACTCTCAACCACAAGGGAGACCTCGTCGCCAGCGTGCATGTAAATGCATGAATGCAACGTCTCACATACCGACATCCACCATAGACTCTCTGTTCTACAGAGAATCATACTAACGGATCTACGCACTCTCTATCACGTGAGAGTCGTACTCAATCGATCATAATACTCTCTATCCTGTAGAGAGTCATACCAATCTAAGCGACACACTCTCTATCACAGTAGAGAGTTGTACTCAACTAATGGACACACTCTCTCATCCCTGTAGAGAGTCGTACTTATCTCGATTATAACAAGCTAGGACCATCGGTCCGTAGCGATACCCTAAGTATCATTCCTCTGACCATTTACACAATACAAGTTCCGTGGTAACATACAACCTAAGTGTACTAGAACTAATCCTAGCTAAAAGACATTATCTACCTATGGATGACCTTTTTAACCAAAGTACAATCAGGTTGTGATCCGGACTTTACTATTTTCTATTAACTTAAACAAATTCTAAGTTATTTACATCATCTATATGTATAACTCCTAATCATGATAAAATAAACATGATATCAGCAATGGAGTTAATAGCAAATAGAAGATCAAGCATGCGATAAAGAAGAAGTCAAGGTAATATGAACACCTAACATGCTCATATCAATGACTAAATCTGAATGAAATATAACTACCCGGACCAGGTAGGAAATTACCCACCTGATAAGTAGCTCGTGCTAGTTGTCCACACATACATGCATTCGTCACCAATCAAAGTCCTACAAGAAAGAGCATGGAACATAAATAAGTTCTACCGTCATTCTAGTAGTAAAACCAAATCAACTCCTTAACTGTACTATTACACATCAATCACGAGTTAATCTAATTCCTTCATCACTATTGATTACCCCACATTAATTCAATCAATCACACATGCCATGTAACCAACTTATATTTCCATCATGATACTCAACTAATAAAATTATCCGCATCAACTCACCTTGCTTTTCCTCAATGCGGCTTTTGGATCCACAATTTTAAGTATCAAATCTACAATGATTAGATTGATTCAACCGGAATCCATACTTGATCACTCCTATACCCAAGCACGTAGGAATGGATGATAATCTTTGGCCATAACTCCTTGATACCAAATAAAAATCTGATCAGCACACCTAGCATTAACAATACATAGCTACAGTAAGCAAATTGAGATTTTATCAGCAACCAAATAGAAATCGTTAGAGATCAAATAGTACACTCGCTCGTGGTGAACCACATCACACGGCAAAGATCGACTAGAATATATGTTGGCCGCAAATCAACAACGTCGTGAGTGCACTACCACCGCAAATTGCGGTGTGTTGGAGGAAGGAGAAAAACGTGGCAACTGAGAGAGGAGAAGAGATCAGCGATCTTAGATTTAAATCCAAATAGCTTCTCGATACCTCTACACGTATATGATCCAAATGAATCAGTTGTCGGCAAAGATGTCCGATCACTCCCGTGGTCGGAGGCAAACCAAGCTCTCACCACCCTTCGGCAACAGTGCTCCGAATCAATCTGAGCTCGCTGTGGCTTGGATCTACAGAGGGTGGCACTGAGAGGGAATACACAAAAGACAAAATGGTCGACGGCGGTGGAGCTTCAACTGTAACGGGCGACAGTCGGAGCAAATCTACAGCGGCACAAGTAAGGCGACGGATCTGCTGCTCCAGGAGGTGTTCGTTGCCTCAGAGATCGGGAGGGTTCGCCGCCGCCGCGCTTGCAGAAGGCGGCGTCCTTCTTGTTGGATCGGGAGAACGGGAGGCCGACGCTCGTATGGGTTCGACCTCGGCGACAACGACAGAGGATGAACACCGACAAGATCGGTGGACGTTGAGGAGAAAAGGGCAGCCCAAGAGGCGCTCCGGCAGGTAGACGACGGCGGAGAGGAGATGGCGCCAATCGAGAGAAAGCGAAATCGTGAGGGAGAAGAGAAGAGGACCGACGCTAGAATAGAATCGGGAGAATAGGGATCGGTCGATCGGGGAAAACGAAAAGGATCGGGGAAAGTTAAACGGTTTTTATTAAACCCATTAATTTAGTCTAAACAGGCTTTATAAAAGTCTATCTGCTTTATCCCCATAACATATCCATAAGACCTCCGTTTAATTCCAGAAAAATTTCTAAAAATTTTCTGAAAAATTCCACAAGATAGTTTATCAATTAATGAGGAATAAATTATATATATATATATATATATTTTTTTTTTCGGTATTTTACATTCTCCCCCACTAATAAAAATTTGGTCCCCAAATTTCGTACTTAAATGTAAGAACCAACTCAAGAGATTCCTTGAATTACTTCATGCCTCAAGTGAACAAATGAGAATATCGAGCTCGGATAGTATCTTCCAGCTCCTCCGAAACCCATGACACAGGATCTCCATAGATCCTCCAATGTCTGAATGGTACGCTCAGACTGTCTATCTGTCCGCGGATGAAATGTTGCACTAAGCCGAAGCTCTGTGCCCATAGTCTGGTGAAGACTCTATCAAAATCGCGAGATCAATCGTGAATCTCTATCCGATTTGGTACTTAAAGTACCCCACGCAATCTGATAATCTTTCGGTAATACAATTCTACCCAATGATCCAACAAGAACGACCCACGAACAGAAAGGAAATGAGGATTTGATCCACACTCACCCAAATCGCATCATGTCCTTTACGGGTTCTAGGCAATCCCGTAATACAATCAATCGTGATATGCTCCCACTTCCATTCCGGAATCGGAATTTCCTAGAGCAATACAGCGGGTTTCTAATGTTCAACCTTCACCTGCTGGTATATTAAATATCCAACAACAAAGTCATGCGGTATCTCTCTTCATACCGTTCCCACCAGTATAGACATCTTAAATCTCGATACATCTGAGTACCACCAGGATGCATAGCAACTCTCAAATAATGTGCCTCTCAGAGTTCTTCCTTAAACACTGCAACTCCGGAACCCACTATCATTATCAGAGGTGGAGAATTATTTCCTCAAAAGAGAAATCCATCAACCATCCAAGATACACTTCACACACGCTGTAAGTGCATGGAAGACTATAGCGACGAATCTCACTCGTTGCAATTGTTGCAACTGTTCGCGCTCCAGCAACTCCATTGTAGCTACCTAGTAGCTTGTTAAATTCAATGAGCACTTCTGCTCCATACATCTACAAATCCAGAAAATAACTACCAAAGTCTCATCATATATATGACAGACTATCTCGAAATTTCTTATCTGTCGTTAGCATAAGATACGCCCTCATGTGAATCGGAATCATTCCGATCCCTGAAACGACGCATCTGCGTACATCATCCTTTTATCCACTCTGGAAGGATTAACTAATACTCGTGTAAAAGTTAACCGCCATCTAGGTCTTATAACTGGTTTCACCAGCTTCCGACTAAATGATTTCCATCATCACCTTTATCAAACAAGCCCGTGGTATAGTAATGTCAAGCATTCTATCCACATCTACAGTACTAACCAAACCACAAGGAAAACCACCATCTACGGTGGTCGAGTGCGCAACCCCAACTACCACAATCAACTTCTCAAATCCAAGGAAGACTAAATCGTTAATTAGTCTAACAACTTAATCAAAATTCATAGAATTCATACTAAGTATGAAATTGTCGTCCTCCATACACCTGCATCCTGCTTACTCTAAGTTGATGATATATCAATCATCACAACGACAATGATCATGACATCATGTCACTACAATATCAATACTCTCGTCGTAACCAACCTTAGAATATACACAGGTGTCTTTGGCTGATCTAAATAGATCATATATCCACAACAAGGATATTTAATTTCAACAACTATCGCATTCCATCATCGATAATCGATGCATAATTTCAAAGGTTCATCTCTCTTTTATCAAAGAGTTCCGGATCCTTCTCAAGGAGAAATACTGGGATAGATAAATATCCCTTCCAACATCTCCTATAATTACAATTTACATTCTTCCAATTTCAATAGTTTTTTTTTTTGCAACACTGATACCAACAAAATTATCACTCATATGTGATATTCGAAACCATAACAAATTTCAGCAATAATTTCGATAGCATACTCCACTTGCCTAAGCAAAAACAAGGCTAGGAGTTCATCCGAAACTACTTCATTGCTCTCGGATTATACGCACATCGAAAGACATATCGTACCATACTTCCAACAATTTGACCATCCGTGGATATGTCTCTGATAAGTATGTATATCAAAGTCTAAGGGTCTCCCTTGACTTCTTACTTGTTAGTCCATTTCTCACCTGATGGTAGAGATACCACCGACCTACAAGTCGATGTATAGGAACCCTTCTAATCCGAACTAATAATGTTCTGGACACAGATACCTGTAAACTACAAGTATCTCTCAATATATTAATCCAGAGGGTAAAACTAGAGTAATACCCTGAACAATCAAATATCTATTGATCCGATCCAAAAAGGCTCCACACAGGTCTCGGCCTTTCTCCGAAGAGAAAAGATCAGATTCAACAGTTCGCGACAAAGCGGTCACCTTTCTGCGATGAATGTCGCGGGGATTTTCCCTTGATCATCTGATCCATCCCTTAATCCTACGAGCTGCAACTATAGAATACTGAATAAATACGACCATCGTCGTATACTCTCTCCTCTGTACTAATCAAATCACATCTGGAGGTAACTGTCGTTGTCTGCATGTATCTTCTACGATGTCTTCTGCTGATGCTGCTTCTGTGCTGATCTCTGCTGAAGGGGAGTATCACGGAACTTCAACCACGCTTGAGGTAGTAGGTCAATGCTGATAAGATAACCAAGTCTTCTGTGTTGATCTCTGCTGTCGAGACGATGTCTCTCCCTCCCGGAACACCATCGATAGTCTTCAACTGAATCTTCAAAGTACACCTCCTTCACGGTACTGGTTGCTCACAATATTGGCGATCAACGGATAATCGGCCAGCGTGTCTTCGTGATATGTACTACACGCACATAATCCCTTCGAAGCCTTTGTTCTGATTGTGCTGATATCCACGAGAACATCTTGATGATCTGCAGTTGATCTTCTATAATCAGAAAATAGTTCAACGTCTATGACTTCGATCTTGCTCCTTTATCTAACAATCGGAGACTTCTGACTCTATTAAGTTGACCTGCAATATTTGCTTACGGTCTCAACTCTTAAACTCTTGTACGGAGTCATTTTTAAACTCCTGTCTCAATCCAACGTCTTCAGACAGGATCTGATAGAAGATCCTGGCATCATAATCCAACTATAAGCTAATAACTCGGGGTGGCTTAAATCATCCATTCATCTCCTTGAGCTATTAGGTGGTCGTAAACTCTGCAAGTCTCACGACGACTGCATAAAGATACTATTATCCGATCACTCTTTCTTAAGCTCAAGAATTCCTTACAATGTGTCACTAAAAGTGACATGAGGAAATACACTCTTTCAACATCACTAAACCATGATCAAGTGATGTTTTATTTCCAAGATTATTTTTCTGCATTTATCACCAAATCCGGCTTGATCCCGATAATCGTATGCAAACAACTCTTCTTTCTCGGTATAACATGAGTTAAGTACTCAAAAGTACTCTCAAAGTTATACAACCTCGGATAAAATCCTATAAAACATCGTAACCTAGCCTTCCGCTATTTGCATCAACAATAGTCTACAAGTTTGTTCATTACCCACAGGTAATGATCCGACTAGCACAGTTAGTGGAAATCTCTAAGACTGTAGTCTCTGATTTCTATAATAAATGTGACGACTTGGTCCCTATTTTCCGACTCGGATCGATCGCTCTCAAAGGTAAATTACCTTCTTGACACAGTTAAGACTCACAAACTCAACAAGTCGTTCGTGGTCAACTCATACCATTTCAACATACTAATGGTTATTCCACTGGTATAAGAATTAAAAGCATAGTCAACATAACCGGGAGTATAAACCCTAAAGGTCACTCCGGTTAGTCGCCTCGGTGGACGACCCCTACTACTAGTCTGCAAAGGTGTCATAACTACACTGTATACACCTACTGATCAAGTTTAGATAAATATCTACTAACCATAAGTTATTAGGAATTCTTACCTCGTGCTGCTTGGAGCTCAGGCCGCTGTCCATCTCATCTCAGAAAACCAAAACCGAATAAATCGACTCCCGAGAATCCAAGACTCGATACAAAAACAACATTGTATGGCATCGCAGAACCTTGGGCTCTGATACCACTAAAGTTGTCACGCCCCGAGAGCATGCCGAACCGAAAATCAAACGGACAGCACCTCCCCTGTACGTGGCAACATTTCGGGTTAATACAAGGCCCGTAGGCCACAACAATAACAACATATACATATAAGAACATAACAACATAACGAAAAACACAGGAAACAACGGGACCACAATACAATGCACAAAGTGCATACCGGTAGTATGACACACAACATAAAGAAACCTCGTCAAAACCGCACCAACATGCGTACATCACATAACTCGAATACATAACCAAAACATACGGAAGACTCAAAACAAAAACGGACTCGGAGTTGAGATGAGATGATGCCAGCCAGCGGTGCTCCAAGTCCATCACGAAGTCGGCTACCTGTTACCTGGGCGACAGAAAACCCAGGGTCCGCGGGGGTGGTGAGTAAAACTCAGCAGGTAATAGAAAACATGTATATATGTAATATCACATGTATTTCGACAACATAATCTAGATGTACAAGTATATCGGCATAGTATATAAATACAAGCCTATATCGTCTAACCGAATGAACAACATAAAACATGCGGACATACAAGTCACTTGCGCTACTCGATCCAACGAACATATATCCAACATATATATATATACAACAGAAGAGTAGATCAACTCAAAAATAAACTCTAGCTATGTGTCAAGGTATCTAGTGGTCTATCCAACACATACCGGTATCCGACACAACTGTATAACATATGTAAGAAACATGCATGAATATGATGTCCACCCAAATGCAACAAGCATAGTACAACCAAATGCAACATCACAATAATCAGATATATATATATATATATAGACTGTATCCATATATATATATTAATCTCAACCATCCATATATATATATATACATGCATATATGTATATATATATGGTAATATGCAAAACGCCATCAGATACGGCAATGCAGCATGCATGGTCATGTCGGCTCACCCTAAAGCTACCACGACCCCAGTGTGGCCTCGGTGGCTCGCGCATGACAATGTCCCCAACTCAACACCAACCACTACTCGAGTGGTAGTGGTGTAGCATATAAGCGTAAAGAGCAAGCTACACGATGGGGGTCCTGCTGGTCACTCCGGCCATCACTACCCATGAGTGGTCGAGTACCACACACGCGCGAGGACTACGACACGCAAATCCAACTACCACCGCCTATAGTGATAGAGTGCGGCACCTCAATGCTCTGCCCTCACACGGGTGACTCCTCCATGAGTAGTGGAGGCGGGATGACGCGACACTCTCAACCACAAGGAGACCTCGTGCCGCGGCGTGCATGTAAATGCATGAATGCAACGTCTCACATACCGACATCCACCATAGACTCTCTGTTCTACTGAGAATCATACTAACGGATCTACGCACTCTCTATCCTGTAGAGTCGTACTAATCGATCATAATACTCTCTATCCTGTGAGAGTCATACCAATCTAAGCGACACACTCTCTATCACGTAGAGTTGTACTCAACTAATGGACACACTCTATCACGTAGAGAGTCGTATATCGATTATAACAAGCTAGGACCATCGGTCCGTAGCGATACCCTAAGTATCATTCCTCGACCATTTACACAATACAAGTTCCGTGGTAACATACAACCTAAGGGTACTAGAACTAATCCTAGGTTAAAGACATTATCTACCTACGGATGACCTTTTTGCCCAAAGTACAATCAAAGTTGTGTCATCAGGACTTTACTATTTGCACTTAACTTAAACAAATTCTAAGTTATTTACATCATCTATATGTATAACTCCTAATCATGATAAAATAAACATGATATCAACAATGGAGTTAATAGCCTGATAGAAGATCAAGCATGCGATAAAAAAAGAACAGTCAAGGTAATATGAACACCTAACATGCTCATATCAATGACTAAATCTGAATGAAATATAACTACGGACCGGTAGGAAATTATACCTACGATAAGTAGCTCGTGCTAGTTGTCCACACATACATGCATCCGTCACCAATCAAAGTCCTACAAGAAAGAGCATGGAACATAAATAAGTTCTACCGTCATTCTAGTAGTAAAACCAAATCAACTCCTTAACTGTACTATTACACATCAATCTGCTGAGTTAATCTAATTCCTTCATCACTATTGATTACCCCACATTAATTCGAATCAATCAAACATGCCATGTAACCAACTTATATTTCCATCATGATACTCAACTAATAAAATTATCCAGATCAACTCACCTTGCTTTTCCTCAATTGCACAGCTTTTGGATCCACAATTTTAAGTATCAAATCTACAATGATTAGATTGATTCAACCGGAATCCATACTTGATCACTCCTATACCCAAGCACGTAGGAATGGATGATAATCTCTGGCCATAACTCCTTGATACCAAATAAAAATCTGATCAGCACACCTAGCATTAACAATACATAGCTACAGTAAGCAAATCGAGATTTTATCAGCAACCAAATAGAAATCGTTAGAGATCAAATAGTACACTCGCTCGTGGTGGACACCGACATCACACGAAGGCAGCACTGACTAGAATATATGTTGGCTGCAAATCAACAACGTCGTGAGCAGACCACCGAGCTGTGTTGGAGGAAGGAGAAAAACGTGGCAACTGAGAGAGGAGAAGAGATCAGCGATCTTAGATTTAAATCCAAATAGCTTCTCGATACCTCTACACGTATATGATCCAAATGAATCAGTTGTCGGCAAAGATGTCCGATCACTCCCGTGGTCGGAGGCAAACCAAGCTCTCACCACCCTTCGGCAACAGTGCTCCGAATCAATCTGAGCTCGCTGTGGCTTGGATCGGCGGTGGCGAGAGGAATACACAAAAGACAAAGCGGTCGGCGGCGGTGGAGCTTCAATCATAAGGCGGCGGTCGAGCAAATCTGGCCAAGTAAGGCGACGGATCTGCGCTCCAGAGGTGTTCGTTGCCTCGGAGATCGGGAGGGTCGCCGCTCGCCGCCCGCTTGCGAGAGAAGGGGCGCGTCCTTGCTCTGGATCGGAGAAGCGGGAGCGGCCGACGCTCGTATGGGTTCGACCAGCGGCTCGGCGACGGCAACGACAGAGGATGAACACAGCGACAAGATCAAGCGGCTGGTGACGTTGAGGGAGAAAAGGGCAGCCCAAGAGGGCAGTTCGCCGGCAGGGTAGACGACGGCGGAGAGGAGATGGCGCACGATCGAGAGAAAGGGGCGGCGGCGAGAAATCGTGAGGGAGAAGAGAAGAGGACCGACGCTAGAATAGATTCGGGAGAATAGGGATCGGTCGATCGGGGAAAACGAAAAGGATCGGGGAAAATTAAACGGTTTTTATTAAACCCATTAATTTAGTCTAAACAGGCTTTATAAAAGCCTATCTGCTTTATCCCCATAACATATCCATAAGACCTCCGTTTAATTCCAGAAAAATTTCTAAAAATTTTCTGAAAAATTCCACAAGATAGTTTATCAATTAATGAGGAATAAATTATATATATATATATATATATATTTTTTTTTTTCGGTATTTTACAGATAGGGAATCAACATCCAGATCCCGATCGAAAGAGAAAGAAGAGGTGGAATTGGAAGAAGCCTCCACCTTTAGGATTGAGGGGGAGGAGATTAGACCTTCCACTCCAGAGCATCAAGAAGAGTCTTCCAAATCCGGTCAAGATGAAGAAGCTCAAACTCCGGCACCTACCACCACCCTAGGTAACTCAAGTATGTCGATTTTAACTAAAAATCATATAATTTGCTTTGAGTGTAGGGAATTCGGGCACTACAAGAGTAAGTGCCCGAAAAGAGTAAAAAAAGCTCCTCCGGCACCAAAAGTCAATGAAAAAGTCAAGGATGCTGGTGTCCCCATCAAGAAGAGTAAGGAGCACGTGGTGTACTTCAAATGCTGACAACTGGGACACTATAGGAGTCAATGTCCTAGGAGAAAAGAAGAAGCATCACAAGTAGGGAGAGCTAAGGCAAACCCTAAGATAACCTTTAAGTATGCATCTTCTAGTTTTAATGTCAAAAAGCATGCTAGAAATAATTTAAACAATCTTGCTATTGTTCATAAGGAGCATGCTATTAGAAATAAATACTTTTGTCTAGGTGCTAAGAGTTTTAATTTTTCAAATAAGGAGAAATTTGGGACTAATGTCCCTAGAAAAACTCTTCCTAAGGAAAGCATTAGGAAAATAGAAAATCATTTAAGCATTAACCCTAAGAAGAATAGGCATATGCCTAGAGGAAATGGTAATGCCCAAAGATCAAATGAAAAATAAAAAATTGGGCAATTAGAGTTGAAAAATCAAGTCTTGAGGTCAAGACTTGAGAAATTAGAGAAGACCCTTGCAAAAATGCAAAATTCAATTAAAGGGTCAAATAGTCAAAGCCTAGGGTCTAGGAGTCAAAGTCAAAGACCTAGGAAGCAAGAACCATCCAAGGGCAAGCCTAAGCCCAAAAAGACCTATCACAATGTTCCATTTGATTATGGAACTCAAGTTAGGTCTAGGAAGACCAATGTTACTAGGGAAGTCATCCCTAAGGGTAACCAAGGTTTGTGCCTAATGGCTAGGGTTTCAAAGAAACCTAGGGAAGCCACTAGAAGGTTACAAGGGGAGTCACCCCTAGAGTTAACCATGGCAAGACCACAATGACCAAGGCTAACAAGCCTAGGAGGGTCATTAGGAGGGTATCTAGGGAGGTCATCCCTAAGGAATACCTAGTAAACCCAAGGAGCTCAAATAGGTTTTGGGTTTCTAAGAGCGTGATCGATTCACGCTAGATGGGTTTAGGTGTGTCAACTTTAAATGGATGGGTAGTTAACCTAACCATAGTAAATGTGACACTTTAGGTCATTTCCAAGGTTATGGGTATCTTGGAAATGAGTTTGATCTTATATCCTAAAAGATTTTAGGATATGTCAATATATTTTTGGGATTATGAAAAATCAATCAAATTGGCACAATTTAGGTTTAGAGGTCTTAGTGTGTCATTTTGGATTTTTGGCACACTTTGAGAGATAAGTAATAATATGGCAAAATGGACAAAATAATATCAACCAAAAGTAGAAAATTTTCATAAATACAATTATGACTATCGCAAAACAATTTTACGATTATGTTGAAACACAACCTGGCTCTGATACCACTGTTGGGTTTTCGGCACCGCGGCGAGTGTATGTTCGAACATGTTTCGTAAACATGTGCACAACGGAAGAATTAAAAAGCAATAAATCTAATTTATTACCACACACACCGCACGCATGCAAAGTACAATAAGTGTAGACATAATCGCAATTTCTAGTTTTGCAATAAAAGGAAATTACTCTAGTTATACCTGACGTATCACGTGCAGTGAGAATGATATCAACCCGAGCGACTCTTACTAGAATCGCCTCTATCCGTATCCACGCCGAGTATCGTCGGGATGGCTTCACAAAGCCACGAGCCTCGTCTTCGTAGGAGTCACTAGCCTTGTGTCGAAGACGATGTGATCGAGAGAAGATCACAATCCGAATCAAAATTCGGATTCGAAAATGAGTTCCCAAAATTCGCTTCTCCGGAGAGGTATTCATTAACCGACTGACAAATCCTTAGTCCTCCACCTATGAGAATTATCGGAGATCAAATCCCCGGCAAGGTAGCTATTGTCGGAGCTCCAAACGTCATCCAAATGACGCTCCGAGTTCTGCCACAAGTGGAGGATGGTGGTGCATCAGCAGGCGCAAGAGGCGGCGACATGGAGACTTTGGGCGGCAGCAAGGAGAAGAGAGGGAGAGGAGAAGAAGATTATTTCCCAAAATAAAACTTAGGGCTCTCCAAAAACCTAACTGCATTTTTATAGAGTTCGTGTTTCTTAACCATTAAGAAAACTTCTCCTTAGAGTTATTGGTTCATAACCAAAACCCGTTAACCCGCTCCAATAACTTAAGTTAAAATAAACTAAACCGAGTTGGTCTATTTAAAGTTAAAACAAACCGAACCAACTTTGGTTCATTCGTTTAAAACAAACCAAACCCCTATAGTTTACTCTTCACCATTGGATTAAAACTAAACCAATTTGGTTCATCCATCATGTCTTCATAAGACTCAGCCCATCCATGCTTTCATTGCGATTGAAATAATTTCATGCTCGCTACTTGTTTGGTCCAACCAAACCTAGTTTCTCTTGATCTGAGAATCTCATTCTCAAGCTCATTTTAAATCCTTTGGATTACGCTCGTTGTGTGTGTGATCAAATAGGTTCTCGATTTATGTTGTCCATCTATAATTAACCATTAATTATAGAACGATCATGAGTGGCACCTAGTAGTACATCATGATCCCCAATTAATCGAAAAATCAACAGTTGATCCAGAACCATTTCTGAAACCCTTCAGCAGCTACAATGAATCGTGCCCCGTTCCCTTCACGCATCTTATACCCACTTGGTTTAGAACATGGTCTATAGTGTCAGTCCCCACTAGGTTGACTACATCACACCTAGCCTAAGTATCATTTCCTCGTCCTACAGATTCTAGTTACTACACATGTATCCAAGAGTACCTTACTCTAAACATGTAATATTTTGGCCAAAGACTTTAGTAACAATCCGACGAGAGGCCATGGGTATACATCTCCTCACAAGGAGTGGTGAATCCTTTATAGGCTATTTAAACACCTTCGGTCACTTCGACTTATACCCAATCATCCCGGGTCCACATCTCCTCAGAGATGCTTGCTTAAGATGTCAAAGCATAAGTCTTCATGTCCAAGATAACTTGAATACCGCAAGTCAAAGGAACATTACACTTAAGCTGCAGTAAGAACTTCATTGACATATTCATATATGCAAAGAACCATATTAAGTCTTACAGCTGGTCACTCCAATGAACTAGTTACCATAACTAGCATCCACGATTAACTCCGGACATCACAATGTCTCCAGTCAGTGAGAATCAGCTGCTTGGATATACCAAGGAGTATACCTCGTGCTAATATCGACAGAATTGATGGTGTCTAAATCCATCAATTCATCGACTGGGGATAATTCCAATACATCACAATTACATATGTAGTGATACTCACTAGTTGTGATCCAATCACAAATTCTCTCATACTATGAATCGTATTGCGAACATTCAGTAAATGAGTTTAAGATCCAATCAAATACATGAAAACATGTATACTCAAATAGTGAATCTATATTTATCAAATAAATGGTACAACCATAAAACGATTGCCTTAGGACACCTCTCATATATTACTAATAATATATTCATCAATAGCTTATGAATTTTTGGAATCACTTGAATATCTAAAAAATAAAAAATTGTGATTGTTTAATGATCTCTTTGTGTTTGTCATGTAAATAAACAGAATCACGTTGTTTTCTTTTACTTGTTGAGCCTTTAAAAAAATCATTAAATTGCCCTAAAATGTTGGTCCATTGGAGTTTCTTCCCAACATCTATTGATACCAACAATTTTGAAAAACAAGAATGAATATAATGCTAAAATTTTCCATTGTATTGTAATTATATAAAAGCTCAAATTTTAAAATAAACAATCTTCCAAATTTATAGACGGTGACAATGTGTTTTATAGTTTTTGACATTGATAATATCATACATAAATGAATTTTGATAAAAAAATATATTGATGGATTTATCAACTTTGAATATGAATAACAAAACAATGTGATTATTGGGAACAATGCAAACTATTACACACTAAAAAAAAATCCAAATTAACGTGTTACACAATAAAAACACATATAGTTATCCCTTTGATTCGATTTTAATGAACAATACAATTATTACATTCACTAGTAAGGTATCTTACTTGTATAACATGTAATAATGATGTCTCTAATGAATGTGGAGTATCATCAAGATAATGAAGGTTCTCAAGCAATGTAATTTCAGCAGGGGATAGAGACTAGATCAACACTAATCTATCAAAATATAAATAATTATTTAGAAAATAAAAATGATAAAATATTAAGACACGCTAAAATTTCTTGATAAATTTTAGAAAATAAAAATGATAAAATATTAACTTCATTATCTTGATGATACTCCACATTCATTAATAATTATATTTTATAATGTCATTATACAATATAAATACTAACATCAAAATTATCTTAATATAGATATATAATGACACGCTAAAATATCAGAAAAAGTCATATTTTAAAGACATCTATATGTGTCTTATTATCATCATAATAAGGACATCTACGTGTATCTTATTATCATTGTAATAAAGATAAAACTAAATGTCACCTAAACTTATTTATTTTGGCATTTATAAATGTCTTATATTTTTTTATAAGGACAATAAAAATTGTCAGTAAAGATAATTTATAAGATCATTTTAAAATGTCACCTTAGTTAATCTATAATGACATTTATTAATGTCATTATAATAATTTATAAATACATTAAAATAATTTATAATGTAAGCATGAATCCAGTATTTATACATCATCACAATTCATCTCCTATTCAGAATATAAAAAATTATAAAATATAATTTAAAGTGATAATAGAAAATCTAAATTCATTCCATAATCGTTGACTTCAAAATTACAAATGTCTTGATGAGTCTTGTACATCCAAAACTAACTACACACTATACTCAAAATAATAAATTTTAGAACTAACAAAGTCTTATTAAAAAAATAAACTAGACAGACTATCTTCAACCATAAGTTTGATCCAATAAATTCTCGTCGCCTACAATTACAATGAACATATTTGTATTAGTACTGCAATAAAATAATAAACAACCAAAGTTAATAGAAATAATGGTCAAGATTAAATATCATACCAAACAAGAAAATGCAAAGTATCATTCTATATGCACCTAATAGTGATCTTCGCTTACTGTTAACTGCAAATACATTTCATTTTTATTCAAAATTATAATAACACAATAAATATAAAAATTAATAATATTTCAATGAAAGATTAAAATTATACCATATGATAAGGCCAAGCTACCATTCCTTCAAGTGTATCCTCAAACGTCTGTAAAAGATCATAAGGTCTAATTAAATTCTCTTTTGGGTCTAAGACAACTTGTATTCGTACTTCACACCAATTTAGTCCTAATGTCTGTCCCCCTACTTAGTATTTGGATTCATACTATAGAGCACTCCTTTTGCCACAATCTTTGTTTAATCAAATAAACTTTTAATCAAAACAAAGCATCCAATCTACAAAAAAAAAGTCAAAAAGAGATAAAAGATTGAAGATGTGTGAAACATATAGTAAAAAAGAAATTAAAAAAACCTTACCCATAAAGATAGATAACGAGGAATAGAAAGTTGTGGATTACTACTTGATGATGCATGTTGATTACTATTGCAATTTGAAAGAGGGTTCTGGTCTGATTGTGTCACGCCCCGAGAGCATGTCGTGCCGAAAAGAAAACGGATGACATCTCCCCTATACGTGGCAACATCTCGGGTTAATACAAGGCCCTTAGGCCCACAATAAACATAACATATATAAAATGTAACCATAATAACACATCAAAACACAACGAAAATATAATACAATATCACAAACTACCCACATACATACCAGTATGACTAACACCGACTCAGAACACCATAACAAAATCAGAAGAAGAAAGGTACAACCTTTACAACGTCCAATCACTACAAAACATCACATAAACCAAATAACATCGGAACACCAATAAAAACCCAAAAAAAACTCGGACTCTCGGAGTTGAGATGAGATGATGCCAGCCAGTGGTGCTCCAAGTCCATCACGGTCTGCTACATTGCAGGGCATGTAAAAACCTGTGGTCCGTGGTGGTGAGTAAAACTCAGCAGGTAATAGAAAAACATGTATATATATCAATATCACATGTATTTCGATAGAAAAATCTACATGTATCACTAGCATGATAACATATCCATGTATATACCTTCTAACCAAAAGCCAATATAAAATGTAGACATACCTGAACATCTGCTACGCTACACCTATCCAACCTGAGCACATATCCACAATATATACATATACAGGAAGTCTGCTCTAAACCATATAACGATATAAATACAGGTCAAAGAATGCAATAAACAATCCAATAACTATATAGGTATCCTACACGACCGTATAAGCGATACGAGTAGCATGTATGAAGATGATGTACAACCAAATGCAACAAGCCTAGTACAATCAAATGCAGCATCATAATAAGCATATATATATAGACTGCATCTATATATGTATACTAATCACAATCATCCATATATATATATATATATATATATATGTATACATGCATATATGTATATATATGGCAATATGCAAAAATATCATAAGTCGGCAATGCAGCATGCATGGTCATGTCGGCTCACCCTAAAGCTACCACGACCCCAGTGTGGCCTCGGTGGCTCGAGCATGACATCTGTCCCAACTCAACACCAACCACTACTCTCAAGTGGCCGAGTGGGCAGTATGATCGAGTATCATATAAGCGTGAAGAGCAAGCTACACGATGGGGGTCCCTATTGTTGGCCACTTCGACAATCACTACCCATGAGTGGTCGAGTGTCACACACGCAGGACTACGACACGTAAATCCAACTACCACCATCTATAGTGGTAGAGTGTGGCACCACAATACTCTGCCCTCACACCGGTTACTCCTCCTATGAGTAACTGTGGAGGCAGGATGACTGACGACCCTCTCAACCACAAGGGAGACCACGTCACCAGCATGCATGTAAATGACATGAATGCAATGTCTCACATACAGACATCCACCATAGACTCTCTATTCTACAGAAAGTCATAGTAATCAGATCAACGCACTCTCTATCCTGCAGAGAGTCGTACTCAACTGATCATAATACTCTCTATCCTATAGAGAGTCATACCAATCTAATCGACGCACTCTCTATCCTGTAGAGAGTCATACCAATCTAATCGACGCACTCTCTATCCTATAGAGAGTCGTACTCATCTGATCGATGCACTCTCTATCCTGTAGAGAGTCGTACTCAACTGATTATAACAAGCTAGGACCACCGGTCCGTAGCGACACACTAAGTACCATTCACCTGACCATTTACACAATACATGGTCGGTGGTAAACATGCAACCTAAGGGTACTAGAATAACCCTAGGTTCAAGACATTGTCTACCTACGGATGACCTCTTCGCCCAATTTACAATCAAGTTGTCATCCGGACTCTACTATTTGCACTTAACTAAACAAATTCTAGGTTACTTACATCACCTATATATATAACTCCTAATCATGATAAAATCAAACATGATAGCAGCAATGGAGTTAATAGCCAAAGGTAAGGTATCAAGCGCAAGAGTAAATAGAACAGAGTCAAGGTAACATTATCATATAAGATGATCATGCATCTAAATCTGCATGCATTAAAACTACCTGACCAGGGTAGGAATTACCCACATGTTATGTAGACTACATTATCCGTCTTTACATCCGAGATTCCATCTCGTATCAACGTCCTATACACAACATAGAACATACTTAAGTTCTATCATACATCGAATCATCGAATCAAATCTTACATCAAGTATAGGGTATTAGATCTGCATTTACTCAACTCGTATATGGAAATCACCCTCCTCGGATCACCTCTTCACCTAATAGCAGTTGTACAACTATGCCAATATTAACCACGCTGTAAATCAAATCCTACTTTCCAGAATACCAAGATTTATACTTACCTCACACTGCTTCAATGTCTCACATACAGACATCCACCATAGACTCTCTATTCTACAGAAAGTCATACTAATCAGATCAACGCACTCTCTATCCTACAGAGAGTCGTACTCAACTGATCATAACACTCTCTATCCTGTAGAGAGTCATACCAATCTAATCGACGCACTCTCTATCCTATAGAGAGTCATACCAATCTAATCGACGCACTCTCTATCCTATAGAGAGTCATACTCATTTGATCGACGCACTCTCTATCCTGTAGAGAGTCGTACTCAACTGATTATAACAAGCTAGGACCACCGGTCCGTAGCGACACACTAAGTATCATTCACCTGACCATTTACACAATACATGGTCGGTGGTAAACATGCAACCTAAGGGTACTAGAATAACCCTAGGTTCAAGACATTGTCTACCTACGGATGACCTCTTTGCCCAATTTACAATCAAGTTGTCATCCAGACTCTACTATTTGCACTTAACTAAACAAATTCTAGGTTACTTACATCACTTATATATATAACTCTTAATCATGATAAAATCAAACATGATAGCAGCAATGGAGTTAATAGCCAAAGGTAAGGTATCAAGCGCAAGAGTAAATAGAACAGAGTCAAGGTAACATTATCATATAAGATGATCATGCATCTAAATCTGCATGCATTAAAACTACCTGACCAGGGTAGGAATTACCCACATGCTATGTAGACTACATTATCCGTCTTTACATCCGAGATTCCATCTCGTTTCAACATCCTATACACAACATAGAACATACTTAAGTTCTATCATACATCGAATCATCGAATCAAATTTTACATCAAGTATAGGGTATTAGATCTGCATTTACTCAACTCGTATATGGAAATCACCCTCCTCGGATCAACCTCTTCACCTAATAGCAGCTGTACAACTATGCCAATATTAACCACGCTGTAAATCAAATCCTACTTTCTAGAATACCAAGATCTATACTTACCTCACACTGCTTCAATGTCTCCCAGCTCCTTGATTCCCTTTGATGAATTCAACTTGCTCAATCCAGTTAAATGGAGGACAACCTCCAAATTCTACACACCGAATATCTGATAATTACATCATAGGTAAATTACTAGTTGCTTCTAATCAGCGATCCAATTATAACATCAGCTATAATTATCATTCCATAGTTATAATTCAATGAACACCCAAATACATGCTTACCTCGCATCGTTCCACCTTTAGAAAGTTCAAATATGAAATGGCCAGATCCATTAGCCAAACCATCACTCCGATTGCTCTTCTCCACCTAGCAATCACAACATCAGAGCTGACATCAACTCTTGATCAACTTCCCTAATCTATACTTTGTTAGTAATATATGAGAGATGTCCTAAGGCAATCGCCTTATGTTTGAACCATTTATATGATAAATGAAGATTCACTATTTGAGTATACATGTTTTCATGTATTTGATTAGATCTTAAATTCATTTACTGAATGTCCACGATACGATTCACAGCATAAGAGAATTTGTGATTGGATCACAACTAGTGAGTATCTCTACATGTGTAATTGTGATGTATCGGAATTATCCCTAGTCGATGAATTGATGGATTTGGATACCATTGATTCTGTCGAAACTAGCACGAGGTATACTCCTTGGTGTATCCAAGCAGCTGATTCTCACTAGCTAGAGACATTGTGATGTCCGGAGTTAATCATGGATGCTAGTTATGGTAACTAGTTCATTGGAGTGACCAACCGTAAGACTTCATATGGTTCTCTGCATATATAGATATGTCAATGAAGTTCTTACTGCAGCTTAGGTGCGATGTTCCTTTGACTTGCGGTATTCAAGTCATATTGATCATAAAGACTTATGCTTCAACATCTTAAGCAAGCATCTCTAAGGAGATGTGGACCCGGGATGATTGGGTATAAGTCGAAGTGATCGAAGGTGTTTGAATAGCCTATAAAGGATTCACCACTCCTTGCGAGGAGATGTATATTCATGGCCTCTCGTCGGATTGTTACTAAAGTCTTTGTCCAAAGCATTACATGTTTAGAGTAAGGTACTCTTCGATACATGTGCAGTAACTAGAATCCATAGGATGAGGAAATGATACTTGGGCTAGGTGTGACGTAGTCAGCCTAGTAGGGACTGACACTATAGACCATGTCCTGAACCAAGTGGGTATAAGATGAGTGAAGGGAATGGGGCACGATTCATTCGAGCTGCTGAAGGGTTTCAGAAATAGTTCTGGATCAATCGTTGATCTTTTCGGTTAATTGGGGATCATGATGTACTACTAGGTGTCACTCATGATCGTTCTATAATTAATGGTTAATTATAGATGGCCAACATAAATCGAGAACCTATTTGGTCACACGCACAACGAGCGTAATCCGAAGGATTTAAAACGAGCTTGAGAATGAGATTCTCAGACCGAGAGAAACTAGGTTTGGTTGGACCAAACATGGAGCGAGCATGAAATCGTTTCAGTTGCAATGGAAGCGTGGATTAGCCGTGTCTTATGAAGACATGATGGATGAACCAAATTGGTTTGGTTCTAATCCAATGGAGGAGAATAAACCAAAGGGGTTCGGTTTGTTTTAAACGAATGAACCAAAGATGGTTCGGTTCGTTTTAACTTAAAATAAACCATCATGGTTTGGTTTATTTTAACTTAAACTAATGGAGCGGGTTAACGGGCTTATGGTTATGATCCGATAACCATTAAGAGAATTTGTTCTCTATAAAATAGGGCTTAAGGGTTTTTGTTAAGCCCTAATCCAAATCCTTGCAACCCTAAGTTGCCGCCCCTCCTTCTCCTTGTGAAGTCGGCGCCAACCCTCTTGCCACCGCCCACCAACACCCAAGCTCCTTGCCGGCATCTAGCAGCTGCCGTCCTCTCCCCTTGCCGGCGTCGAGCTGCTGCCGGAAGAGCTCCGGTGATCTCCTTTGGGTTCAGCAACAAGGTGAGCTTCAACCTTCCATTTTTGGCCAACCCCTATTCCTCCACCAAAGCTGTCTAGTTTTCTGGACAGCTTGTTTTCCTCTTGTCGGAGCATCGTTTGGACGACGTTTGGACCTCCGACAGCAGTAGCCTTGTTGGGGATTCAATCTCCAGTAATCCTCATAGGTGGAGGACGAAGGATTCGTCAAACGGTTGATGAATACCTCTCCGGAGAAGCGAGTTTTTGAGGACTCATTTTGGATCCGAATTTTGATTCGGATCGTGATCTTCTCTCGATCACATTGTCTTCAACACAAGGCTAGTAACCCGTATGAAGACGAAGCTCGTGACTTTGTGAAGTCATCCCGAAGATACTCGACGTGGATACGGATAGAGACGATTCTAGCGAGAATTGTTCCGGTTGATGCCTTTCCCACTACACGTGATATGTCAGGTATACATAGTGTAAATTTCCTTTTATTGTAAAATTTGAATTTACGGTTATGTCTACACATGTTGTACTATGCATGCGTGTGATGTGTGTATTGTAATAAATTAGATTTATTATTTTTATTCCTTCCGTTGTGCACATGTTTACGAAATATGTTCGAACATACACTCGTCACGGTGCCGGAAACCCAACAGTGGTATCAGAGCCCAAGTTGTGTTTCGACATAATCGTAAAATTGTTTTGCGATAGTCATAATGATATTTCTGGAAATTTTCTACTATTGGAAAGTTAGAAGTATTTATAAAATTTTTTCAATTTTGGAAAGTCTAGAAGTATTTATGGAAATCTTCTACTTTTGGAAAGTTGGAAGTATTTATGGAAATTGATATTTTCCATAAATAAAATATTTGATTATATTTTGGAAATTTGTTTCCTAATTTAATCATGATTTGATTTGGGAAATCAAATCTTTAAATATTTTATTTCCATAAGTAGTTTTGATGATTTAGAAAATTGGTTTCCTAAATTGACTTTCCTTAATCAACTATTTCCACAAATAAAATATGTGATTAGATTTGGAAATTTGTTTCCTAATTTAATAATGATTTGATTTGGAGAATCAAATCTTAAACATATTTTATTTCCATAAATAGTTATGACATATAAGGAAATTTTGTACATGACATAATTGTATGTCATGTAATTGCATTAGATGCATATCATTATGTCATGCGTGTCGTGACATGTAGATGTATGTCATGTATGTCATGCCATGTAGATAATAGTTATTTGCATGCAAAGAGGATGAGACATAAAAACCCTAACTCAATATTAAATCCTACACCTTCCATTAATATGGTTAGAACCAGAGTTCCGTTTCTTGTTCGGGTTGTTGGACTCTCTCCAAGCTCGGCTCGAACTCGAACATGTTCAAACCATGGAATAATTTAATACTAGTATGGTAAGAGTCAGAGGTCAATCGTTAGCTTTGGTTGTTGGATTCTCTCCAAGCCGGGCTAATTGGTTGAATGCACTCTAACCATATTAAAACTATTTCTCGATTAATGGGTTGGCTTTAACCTGAAGCATCGGCTTGTTGGACTCTCTCCAAGGTCGATGTAAAGGGAGGTGAAGTTGGGTGCTATGCATATGATGCATACTTGTTAATGTGTTAACAACCCGATGTATGTGTGAACATTCAATTAGTTGATAGCACATTGTGATAGTTGCATATACGTGATATGCAATCGGTATAGTTGATACCTACCATCGTAGTTATGAATGGCTTGTTGGACTCTCTCCAAGGTTGTTCATATCTATGATGGATATCAGCCCATTCGGAGATGGACCTACGATCTCCCGAAGTGATTTTGAGGTTTTTGAAATTCGCAAAATGAATGGGATTTATGAATGTATATTGATGCATTTTTAAAATCATTTTCTCATATATGCTCGTTTTATATTTCTAGGTTAATCGATTGATCATAACGTCTTTGAATTTGTGCACTATTTTGGATTCAAACAAATTGACTGGGCCTAACTTCCTAGACTAGCTTAGAAACCTGAGAATTGTTCTCAAGGCGGAAAAGCTAGCATATGTCCTTGAAGAGCCTCTTCCCAATCGTCCTAGGGACGAAGCAACTCCAGACCAAATGTTGGTCTATCAGAAGCATATGGCAGATTCTGAACTGGCGAATTGCATCATGTTAGCTGTGATGGTACCTGAGATGCAAAAGCAGCATGAGCATATGGATGCTAATACCATGGTCTTCCATCTTCATGAGTTGTTTGATGAGCAAGTGAGATCCGAAAGGTTTGAAGTCTCTAGGCTCCTCTTCACCACGAAGATGCAAGAAGGTTTGTCTGTAGTGCAGTTTGTGCTAAAGATGAATGGGTACATCGAGCGGCTAGCCACCCTCGGGTTTGTGATGGATCATGAATTAAGTATTGACTTAATTCTGCATTATTTGCCCAAGAGTTTCTCACAATTTGTGATGAACTATCGGATGAACTATTCCTGAGCTCCTCGATATGCTGAAGACTGTGGAGCCTTCTGTGAAGCATGAGGAGAAGACGATTCTGTTAGTTGATTCCTCAAAGAAAGGTTTTAAGAGGAAGGCAAAGGAACAGAAGAAAAGGAAGAACAAGAAGGAAAAGAAGGCAGAACCAGCATAAAAGGGCACTTGCCATCATTGTGGCAAGGAAGGCCACTTGCAAAGAAACTGCAAGATTTATCTTGATTCCATGAAGAAGAAGAAGGCATCCGATGCCCCATCCTCTTCAGGTATCTTTGTTATTGATTGTCATTCTATTTCCTTAGACACTTGGGTATTGGATACTGGGTGTGGCTCACATATATGTAATGACATACAGGGGCTAAAGAATAGAAGAAGACTCGTCAGAGGGGAGTCAAATTTGTGAGTTGGCAATGGGCAAAGGTTGTTGCGGTCGCCATCGAAACTTATTTGCTGAAGTTCCCTAGCGGACTAGTCTTGGAACTGGACAATTGCTATTGTGTTCCTTCTCTAATAAAGAACATTGTTTCTATTTCCTGTTTAAATAGAAATGGTTACCATTTGACGTTTAGTAACAATTGTTGTTATATAACTTTGAATGACGTACTTTATGGAACTGGAACTTTGAGCAATGGCATTTATACGTTGGATGTATCCAGTGAAATTTTCAATATCGAAGCGAGCAACAAGCGTGCTCGAAAGGATAATCAATTAGACTTCTACATGTGGCATTGTCGTCTTGGACATGTAAGCAAGAAACGCATGTCCGAATTACACCGATGTGGAATTCTGGAATCGTTTGAATTGGATTCATACGATACATGTGAATCATGCTTGAAAGGCAAGATGACTAAGTTACCTTTTTCAGGAAAAGGTGAACGAGTGGGAGAGTTGCTAGGTCTAATACATACTATGTATGTGGACATATGTCAACTCAAGCTTTAGGAGGCTATAGCTACTTCATTACCTTCACCGATGATCACTCACAGTTTGGGTATGTGTTCTTGATGAAACACAAGTCTGAAGCCTTTGAAAGGTTCAAAGAATTCAGAAATGAAGTAGAGAAATAACATGACAAGAGTATTAAAATACTTCGATCGGATCGAGGTGGTGAATACTTAAGTCAAGAGTTTCTTGATTATCTAAGAGACAATGGTATATTGTCTCAATGGACTCCGTCATACACACCATAGCATAATGGTGTATCTGAGAGGCATAACCGGACCTTGTTGGACATGGTCAGGTCAATGATGAATCATGCGAATCTTCCCAAGTCCTTTTGGGGCTATGCACTTCAGACAGCTGTTTACTTGTTAAACAGAATGCCAACCAAGGTAGTCTCTACTACTCCATATGAGATATGGAATAGTAAGAAACCTCATGTATCTTACTTGAAGATATGGGATTGTCCTGCTTATGTGAAGCGGACTGTATCAGACAAATTATATGTTAAGTCTGATAAATGTCTATTTATTGGATACCCTAAGGAAACAAGGGGTTACCAATTCTATCATCCTGTGGAACAAAAGGTGTTTATTTCAAGACATGCTGTGTTTCTAGAGAAAGAGTTTCTCTTGCAATAAAATAGTGGGAGTGTCATCGATCTTGAGGAGGCTTGAGAGACTCAAATAGACATTGATGAGATACCTGGTGAAGCACAACACCCGATAACTCATAGTGATGAGCAATCGGCTGGACCTATTGAAACACCACATCTTCGTAGATCTGGTAGAACACGCAACATTCCTGAGAGATATGGATTTCTCGTAAGTGAATCGAACGACGTATTACTCATTGATGATGAGGAGCCTACCAGTTATGAAGAAGTGCTGACAAGTTCAGAAAGGGATAAGTGGCTTGAAGCCATGAAGTCGGAAATGGATTCCATGTATGAAAACCAAGTTTGGAACTTGGTTGACCCACCTGAAGGCATCAAGCCTATAGGGTGCAAGTGGGTTTTCAAGAAGAAAACCGACATTGATGGTAATGTGATTACCTATAAGGCTAGATTAGTGGCGAAAGGATATCATCAAAAACAAGGTGTTGATTATGATGAAACCTATTCGCCTGTAGCTATGCTTAAATCCATTCGGATGCTCTTGGCCATAGCGGCTCATTATGATTATGAGATATCGCATATGGATGTGAAAATAGCTTTCCTTAATGGAAACCTGCTCGAGGACATGTATATGATACAGCTTGAGGGTTTCACATCGGTTGATAAAACCAAGGTATGCAAATTGCGACGGTCCATATATGGATTGAAGCAAGCATCCAGGAGCTGGAATATCCATTTTAATGAGACAATCAAAAAGTTTGATTTCTCACAAAATCCAGACGAACCTTGTGTGTACAAGAAGGTTAGTGGAAGTGCAGTCGTGTTCCTATTATTGTATGTTGATGACATATTACTTATAGGAGACGATGTTTCAGTCTTACAATCAGTTAAGATTTGGTTATCCAAGATATTCTCCATGAAAGACCTGGGAGAAGCAACCTACATCCTCGGGATTAAGATCTATAGAGATAGATCGAAATGGTTGCTTGGTCTTTCGCAGTCTACATATATAGACTGAGTGCTAAAGAGGTTTAGCATGTCGGAATCCAAGAAAGGTTTCCTACCCATCAGGCATGGGATACACCTTTCGAAGTCTATGTGTCCGCGCACAGAAGACGAGAGGATTTGCATGAGCAAGATTCCCTATGCATCCACAATAGGATCTATCATGTATGTTATGTTATGTACGAGACCCGATGTATCGTATGCTCTGAGTGTCATGAGTAGATACCAGTCTGATCCAGGAATGGATCATTGGGCGGCTATTAAGACAATCCTTAAATACTTGAGAAGAACTAAGGATGTGTTCCTAATATATGGAGAAGGGGACATGGTGATATGCGGGTATACGGATGCCAGCTTCCAGACATACAAGGATGATTCCAAGTCTCAGTCTAGATACGTGTTCACCTTGAATGGGGGCGTAGTGAGTTGGAAAAGTTCCAAACAAGACACTGTAGCGGATTCTACCACTGAGGCAGAATACATTGCAGCTTCGGAAGCAACAAAGGAAGCGGTTTGGATCAAGAAGTTCATTTATGAACTTGGTGTGATTCTAGCCATTGTTGAAGCAATACCGATCTACTGCGACGACAATGGAGCTATTGCACAGGCGAAAGAGCCAAGGTCTCATCAACGATCCAAACATGTGCTTCGCCGCTATCATCTTATCAGAGAGATCATCAGTAGGAAGGAAATACAAATCGAGAAAATCCCCACTGAAAGGAACTTAGCGGATCCTTTGACTAAGGCATTACTGTTAGGACTATTGGAATGGCTAGAGGGGGGGTGAATAGCATAGATGAAATTCGATCGCGTTTGTGTCTACAATTTCGTTAGTGCGCAGCGAAAATAGAAATAATAAAAGCAATAACGAAATAGACAACAAGCTAACACAATGATATAACGTGGTTCGGAACCGCACGGTTCCTACTCCACGGATCGAGCTCTAAAGAGCCCTAGTGATGCACACGCACTCACTAATGATAAACACTCCTTCTCGACACAAGTCGGAGGCGGAGAAACCCCTTACAATAGATCTTACAACAGTAAGAATGAAATACAAGCAATATGCAATGTAAATATGAAATACAAGTAAAGAAAAGACTTTACAACACTTGTTTTGATTGCTTGAATGCTTGGTTGCTTGCTTGCACTTGGAGACCTGATTTGCACCAACAAATCGCCCAAATAGCCCTCAAGAACCGATTCCTTTTTCCTCCATCACGAGCTCCATATATAGCTTCAACCTGTGCTGGAAAAAGTCTATCAGTCGACTGATGCCACTGTTGTCATGAGACAACGGCTAGTTCCACGTTGGATAAGTCCAACGGAACTAACATCAGTCGACTAATTGTGACCATCAGTCGACTGATGGAGTCCTCACTCGACCAGTCGAGTCTCGACTCATACGTGGCGAATTCGAGCACGACCGATCACATGATCGATCTTGAGCCATCAGTCGACTGCCCACCTCTGGCAGTCGACTGCTAGGCCATAACCCACAGTCAAACCCTAGTTGACTCGGTCCAGTCGACTGCCACATGGCACCAGTCGACTGGCACACCTCAAACATGAGGTTTTAACCCAAGTATGGTTCCCCCATACTTGCTAGACCACCCTTAGCCTAGACCTAAGCCTTCTAGCCACCTCCATCAGGCTCACGCCTCTCGGATCCCTCCAAGTCATCCATGACTTGTTCATCCATCGCGCTAGCCTTCAGGTGCTTCCGTCGGCTATGTCATACTAACGGTGTCTACACCGCCAAGGCACATTGGACTTACGCCGCCAAGACTCCGCTTGGACTTTACGCCGCCAACCATTGGACTTATGCTGCCAAGACTACCGCTTGGACTTTACGCCGCCAATATTAATCCCCTTGGACTTCAAATGCCAACCCATGTTGGACTTTCCATGCCAAGACCATGCTTGGACTTTCCTTTCCAACACATGTTGGACTTTCCATTTGCCAAGTACTCAGGACTTGGACTTTCCCAAATGCCAAGTGTCCAACTTGGACTTTCCATGACAATTATATTGTCATATGTTTTTGTTGAAACATCAAAACACATCAAAATATCACTCGAGCCAAACTCGAGTCCTGGTCAATCGTGACCTGGGCCGATTGCACCAACAATCTCCCCCTTTTTGATGTTTGACAAAAAAAACCAAACAAATGATTGAGTTAGAATACTAACTCTAATCCTTTACCAATTATCCCAAATTGGTAAATGCTCTCCAAATGTTTTTCCCCAAACATTCTCCCCCTTTTTGACTAACTGCAAAAAGTTGTCTCCCCAAGAGGGTCAATGTCTCATGTTCCAATGAGATCTTACAATCTCCCCCTTGGTCCAAAAATACTTAGAATGCCTACCATCTTCCTAGTGATAAGTCCAATATCACTCAAGAGAGACAATCCTATTTACTCTCCCAATTTCCAAATTGGGTATCAAGAATCCCATTTTCCTCCTCATGAGGAAAAAAATCCCATCCATCATCCCATGACGGATACTTCCCCCTAAAGGCTTGCTCCCCCTTGACCATTGCACCAACAATGTCCTTGGGAATTCCCTAAGCCAATAGAAATTCTAAGCCATCAAAATTAAGGTTAGAAATTCAATATTGAACTTTCCAGCACCTTAAAATTGATACGGGTTAAACAACTGTGGTTATCCCGAAATCAGGCTATCAGTCGACTCTGTCAGCTACCAGTCGACTGATGTGTCCATCAGTCGACTGGCACGAAGCAACAGTCGAGTGATAAGGCGTTGTAGTCGAGTCCAAACAATGCCATGATCAGCATGTAGAAGCGATCGATAATCGAAACCCGATTTTAAATCGACTCGACTGAAATGCATAAGTAATTCTACGTAAATCAAAAAATCATGAAACTTGATACGTATATTACTTAACACGCATAAAATCAGTGAAAAATTTTCGAAAAATATTTTTACCATTGAAATAGGAGATTGGTACAAAGTTCAAAACTATTAAAAACTTTAAAGTTTTTGATCTACTTTGTATCAACTTCTACAATGATGATGACTATCAAAAGATAGATTTCACCAAGGTTTTCTAAATTGATTTTAAGATGTTTTTGAAAACCTATTTTGAACCATAATTTATTGGCTAAATATACATAGCTTGTATATTAGCTTTCCTTATGATTCTTGGTGATAATTAAAATAAGTGTAAGTTCATCTAGATGCACTACCGATGCACCTTGAACCTAACCTATTATCCTAGCATCTCACATGTATCTAGGGTGTATACATACACATACATGTCAATTAGATGTGAGATGTGGGTTTTGTTCTCCCTAAACTAGGGTTTCATGCATTTTCTAAAGCAACTCTACTTGATTCCCTTATAACTGGGACTCCAAGTCATGCCATAGTTCTTAAATCAATTTTAATCAAGTTAATGCATGAATGTATGATCATGGCATAAATAATAGCATTATTAAAACATGGCCAATGATCATGATGTCATGACATATGATGAAATTTAAGAACACATGACATCTAAAATAACCCTAAACAATGTCATGACATGGTATATGATAGGATGCAATTTCATGTCATAATATATCAACTTTCATAAGCAATACCATTATACAAATATTCATTCATACACACAAGATTTTTCAGAAACAAATATTTCATTTAACTTAAAACTTGTCTTTTACATTCAAAATGGAGATTGGCTATGCTCAATCTCACTACAAAAAAAAATGACAACCACAAAAAAATCTAATATCCTCTAATCGTCCGCAGGAGGTGGCGGTGGAAGAGGCTGCTGACTCAGGGTCCAAGCCCGCATCATCTCTAGCATATCGAGTTTATGTTGCTCTATGCGGCCCTGGGTCTCCTCCATCCAATCCAGACGTGCGGTAGAAGGAAGCCTCGGCTCGCCAATAGCTCGATAACCTGAAGGCCAACCGATTGATAGTCCCCGAAATCGGACTCACCGCCACGACGATCTGATGGACCCGGCCGATGTGTCTCACGCATCTGGTCATCCTCATCAGTGGTGTCCGCATCCTCACAGCCCTCTGTCGCCTCTCTGGGTACCGGAGGAGGCTCTCTGCGTGCCCTGGGGGGTGGTCGAGGCGCCAACTCCATCTGTCCAGCGCCCATATGTAGCTTTGCTAACGAGAAGTTACGAACTGATATACAATCGTACACCTCCGATAGTGCTCTCAGAGAGCCCCTGTGGATGTTGACGCCTACGGAGTCTAGCCATGCTGTGATGATATGACCAAATGGCATATGCACTTTCCCTTGTACAGGGGAAGTGAAGTGCACAATGCAATGGAAAATATTTAATGCAAAGTTTATATCTAACTGATGACGCATAGCATATAGAAGAAAAAGATGGGGAGGCCGAATCTTGGCCAGACCCCGAGTGACAATGGGAAGAAAACACCCAACAATGACCTTGTAAAGGACATTGTCAGGTGCAGACAACTCAGTGATAGGAAATAGATTCTGGGCCAGTGGACGAGGATAACCAAAGATATGCTCATGCATGGACTCCATAGAGATGTGGGCAAAAGGCTCAGGTAGAGGAAAGTCCATGGTAGGGTAAAAAATAAAGGTGTCATATGAAGGCCTACACTCGAGAAACTCCTGCAGTATCGCAGGAGTGAACTCTAACTCGCATTTTGCAACGCGAGTAGTGTAAGTAGGGTCGTCATCCACCTTTTTAAGGTTTTGATAGAATTCCTTAATAAGGTCATCATTAATTGGATGCGTGCACAAGACGATTTTCATCAGATTGTAGTATGCAATTAATTCCATGACATCACTACAATGCCTATTGAAAAAGTCCCTATCGATGTACCTAACCAACATAGGTTGGTACAATCGAGATTCACCCTCGGATGGATCATTCCTATGGGCTCTCCTATTATAAATGCAATGTGATGATATGCAATGCAATGGCAACAATACACGATTAGATAAACCTAAATTGTAATGGAAATGAAAATTAGGGCTCGGAAAGAAAAATCGTTACTTAGGCGCCATTTGAATGTGTGTGCCGGAGGGAAGACTCAAATGTTGCTGAGGATCGCCGGAAAAGTCGCCGGAGAGCTTCAGACGCCGGAACCCTAATCGGAACAGGAGAAATAAACCCTAAATCACGCGAACTAGGGCTCCAAAATAGGTGAAAAATGGAAGAGGAGAGGCTTGTTTATCAAACCTAAGACTTTGGAAGGTTGGTACGGCCGGAAGAGTCGGTCGGAGAGGGAGACGACGATCGGAGAAGGAAAGGCGAGGAGAGGTTCGTCATGTGAAGACGCCGAACCCTAGCGGTTCGCATTTTAAAAATGCGATTCAGTCGACTGATGTGGAGCATCACCGATCGATAGCGCTTATTATCGGGTTTATTGAGCCGCGGCGTGATCGTCCGGCTCGACAATCGTCGCTGAACCTTCAGAACGTAGCGTGCTCTGATTATCATCGGCCGATCGATGTTGCTCATCGATCGGATGTGCACATCACTCATCGCCGTCGAGCACTCACCGATGGCCTTCTCGGTGAATGACATCATCGATCGATGGACCTCATCGATCGAGTCATCGAGCTAGCACTCGATCGATGGCGTATCGTGATCGCTACAGATGTTATCGATCGATAATCGATACGATCGATATCTGATTTCCAATTCTGAAAATCAGAAGATCTCGATTTCATCATCTTAATTATTCCATTTTATCATGTTAGATCTTGTATATCGAATGTATTGATATTATACTTTTATTCATGTATTTGTTAATGTATTTTAATGTTTTATTTCATTTTTGCAAACATTAACATTCAATGATTTCCAAAACCTAACATCTCACCCTTTCTAAGTGTTGAAATACACAATCAAGGTAAAAGACTTGTTTTGTGAGATGTAATCTATCCTAGACATTCCTTCCATGCAAACATATGGTAAAACATATGAAGCATGGTGAATACAAGACATCAAGTTGTGTGACACTTGAGTATCACTCTAGATGTTACCTTTACATCTTAACCACACATTTCTTGATACATGACCTTCCCAAGTGTGCCAATAATCAAAGGTACACACTATGACCTCTAAATCTAGATCGTGTCAATTTTATTGATTTTCATGTTTTCAAGATATATATTGACACAACCTAAAATTCTTTAAAATTAAGGCTCAAGGATATTTCCAAGGTAACCATAACCTTGAAAGTAACCTTAAAGTGCCACCTTTATCATGGTTGAGTTAACTACCCATCCAATCAAGGTTGGCACACCCTAAACCCATCTTAGCGTTAATCAATCACGCTCTTAGGAACCCAAAACCGATTTGAGCTCCTAGGGTTAATTAGGTATTCCTTAGGGATAACCTCCCTAGATACCTTCCTAATGACCCTCCTAGGCTTATTAGCCTTGGTCATTTTGGTCTTGCCTATGTTAACCTTAGGGATTGTCTCCCTAACAACCTTCTTAGTGGCCATCCTAGGTTTCTTCGAAACCATGGCCAATAGGCACAAACCTTGGTCAACTCTAGGAATGACTTCCCCATTGACCTTGGTCTTCCTAGACCTAGTTAGTGTCCCATAGTCGAATGGAACACTATGGTAAGTCACCTTGGACTTAGGTTTGTGACCTAAACCATTCTTGCCCTTGGTTGACTTTTGACTCTTAGATCCTAGATGTTGACTTTGACTTCTTGACCTAAGAGTTTGACAATTTGACCCTTGAAATTGATTTTGTATCTTGTTTAGGGTCTTTTCCAATTTCTCAAGCCTTGACCTCAAGGCTTGGTTCTCTAATTCTAATTGCCCAATTTTAGAATTTTTATTTAAATCTTGGGCATTGGACTTTCTTGGCAAATGCCTAGTCCATTTTGGATTAAAACCTAGATGTTCTTGGATTTTCTTAATAGATTCCTTAGGTATTGTTTTTCTAGGGACATTAGTCCCAAATTTCTCCTTATTCTTAAGGTGAACATTCTTAGCTCCTAAACACATATGTTTGTTATTTCTAGCGTGCTCTTTATGATACATACCACAATTGCTAAAATTAGTTCTAGCATGCTTTAAATTAGACGGAGCATTATTTAAATATACCTTAGGGTTTGCCTTAGTGGCTCCCCCTACTTGTGATGCTCCCCTTTGCCCCTTCTTCTTCTTCTTTGGGCATTGACTCCGGTAATGACCCGGTAGTCGGCATTTGAAGCAAATGACATGCTCCTTGCTCTTTTGTCTTGGAGAACCGGCGTCCGTTGACTTTTGTTGACTTTTAAGCACCGGAGGAGCTTTCTTGATCCTCTTTGGACATTTGCTCTTGTAATGCCCATACTCCCTACACTCAAAGCACATAATATGATTTTTGTTTGAAAATAAAGTGTTTGAGTTACCTAGGGTGGTGGTAGGTGCCGGAGTTGAATTTTGAGCTTCCTCATCTTGATCGGATGTTGAAAGCTCTTCTTGAGGTTGCTCCGGTGTAGAGGATGGTCTCTCCTCCTCAATCCTAGAAGTAGATGCTTCTTCCACCTCTTCTACTTCTTCTTTCTCCGATTCGGAAGTTGACTCCATCTCAACTTCCGATTCCTCACTTTCACTTGAGGATGAACTCTCCTCATGGTATCTTGCCAATTTTCTCCATAGCTCCTTGGCATACATGTAATCCCCTAGCTTGCACAAAACCTCATTAGGGATTAAATCTTCCAAAAGTTTCGTTACCTTAACTTCGGTCTTGAGATTTTGGCGTTGCTCTTGGGTCCACTTTTTCAATTTTAGGACATTCCCCTTCTTATCCCTATGGGGTTCAAGGACTTCAACGAGGATGAACAAATCCTCTATGTTCATCATCAAGAATGTTTCCATTCTAGCTCTCCATGCCGAAAAATCTTCTGGATCATATGGAGGTGGAGTGTTGATTTTCCATCCAAGCTTGTCTTGGAATTCCATCTTCACCCTCTAGCCTTTTGCCTTAGCTCCCGGTTGTTAATCCGTAGAAGAGCCCCGGGCTCTGATACCACTTGTTAGGACTATTGGAATGGCTAAAGGGGGGGTGAATTGCGTAGATGAAATTCGATCGCGTTTGTGTCTACAATTTCATTAGTGCGCAGCGGAAATAGAAATAATAAAAGCAATAACAAAATAGACAACAAGCTAACACAATGATATAATGTGGTTCGGAACCGCACGGTTCCTACTCCACGGATCGAGCTCTAAAGAGCCCTAGTGATGCACACACACTCACTAATGATAAACACTCCTTCTCGACACAAGTCGGAGGCGGAGAAACCCCTTACAATAGATCTTACAACAGAAAGAATGAAATACAAGCAATATACAATGTAAATATGAAATACAAGTAAAGAAAAGACTTTACAACACTTGTTTTGATTGCTTGAATGCTTGGTTGCTTGCTTGCACTTGGAGACCTGATTTGCACCAACAAATCACCCCAATAGCCCTCAAGAACCGATTCCTTTTTCCTCCATCATGAGCTCCATATATAGCTTCAACCTGGGAAAAGTCTATCGATCCGATCGGGACAATCACCGATCGATGCCACTGTTGTCGTGAGACAACGGCTAGTTCCACGTTGGATAAGTCCAACGGAACTACCATCAGTCGACTGATTGTGACCATCAGTCGACTGATGGAGTCCTCACTCGACCAGTCAAGTCTCGACTCCATTCTGTGGCCGAATTCGAGCACCGATCGATCACACGATCCCGATCGCTGAGCATCATCGACCGCCCACCTCGCGAATGAACGCTAGGCCATAACCCGCAGTCAAACCCTAGTTGACTCGGTCCAATCGACTGCCACATGGCACCAGTCGACTGGCACACCTCAAACATGAGGTTTTAACCCAAGTATGGTTCCCCCATACTTGCTAGACCACCCTTAGCCTAGACCTAAGCCTTCTAGCCACCTCCATCAGCCTCATGCCTCTCGGATCCCTCCAAGTCATCCATGACTTGTTCATCCATCGCCTTCAAGTGCTGCTTCCGTCGGCTATGTCATGCTAACGGTGTCTACACCGCCAAGGCACATTGGACTTACGCCGCCAAGACTCCGCTTGGACTTTACGCCGCCAACCATTGGACTTATGCTGCCAAGACTACCGCTTGGACTTTACACCGCCAATATTAATCCCCTTGGACTTCAAATGCCAACCCATGTTGGACTTTCCATGTCAAGACCATGCTTGGACTTTCCTTTCCAACACATGTTGGACTTTCCATTTGCCAAGTACTCAGGACTTGGACTTTCCCAAATGCCAAGTGTCCAACTTGGACTTTCCATGACAATTATATTGTCATATGTTTTTGTCGAAACATCAAAACACATCAAAACATCACTCGAGCCAAACTCGAGTCCTGGTCAATCGTGACCTGGGCCGATTGCACCAACAATTACCTCAAAGTAAGTTTGAGGGTCATGTTAGAGCTTATGGTATTGGATACTGTAGCGATTGACATTAGACCAAGTGGGAGTTTGTTAGTAATATATGAGAGATGTCCTAAGGCAATCGTCTTATGTTTGAACCATTTATATGATAAATGAAGATTCACTATTTGAGTATACATGTTTTCATGTCTTTGATTAGATCTTAAACTCATTTACTGAATGTCCACGATACGATTCATAGAATGAGAGAATTTGTGATTGGATCACAACAAGTGAGTATCTCTACATGTGTAATTGTGATGTATCGGAATTATCCCTAGTCGATGAATTGATGGATTTGGACACCATTGATTCTGTCGAGACTAGCACGAGGTATACTCTTTGGTGTATCCAAGAAGCTGATTCTCACTAGCTGGAGACATTGTTATGTCCAGAGTTAATCGTGGATGCTAGTTATGGTAACTAGTTCATTGGAGTGACCAGCCGTAAGACTTCATATGGTTCTCTGCATATATAGATATGTCAATGAAGTTCTTACTGCATCTTAGGTGCGATGTTCCTTTGACTTGCGGTACTCAAGTCATCTTGATCATAAAGACTTATGCTTTGACATCTTAAGCAAGCATCTCTAAGGAGATGTGGACCCGGGATGATTGGGTATAAGTCGAAGTGATCGAAGGTGTTTGAATAGCCTATAAAGGATTCACCACTCCTTGTGAGGAGATGTATACCCATGGCCTCTTGTCGGATTGTTACTAAAGTCTTTGGCCAAAGCATTACATGTTTAGAGTAAGGTACTCTTCGATACATGTGAAGTAACTAGAATCCGTAGGATGAGGAAATGATACTTGGGCTAGGTGTGACGTAGTCAGCATAGTGGGGACTGACACTATAGACTATGTTCTGAACCAAGTGGGTATAAGATGAGTGAAGGGAATGGGGCACGATTCATTCGAGCTGCTGAAGGGTTTCAGAAATAGTTCTGGATCAACCATTGATCTTTTCGGTTAATTGGGGATTATGATGTACTTCTAGGTGCCACTCATGATCGTTCTATAATTAATGGTTAATTATAGAGGGCCAACATAAACCGAGAACCTATTTGGTCACACGCACAACGAGCGTAATCCGAAGGATTTAAAACGAGCTTGAGAATGAGATTCTCAGACCGAGAGAAACTAGGTTTGGTTGGACCAAACATGGAGTGAGCATGAAATCATTTCAGTCACAATGGAAGCGTGGATTGGTCGTGTCTTATGAAGACATGATGGATGAACCAAATTGGTTTTGTTAAATACCGAAATTTAAAACACTAAATTAAATGACCAAAAAAAAGAAAATAATCTTAGAAATTATTTTCGGAATTTTTGGAGAATTTTAGAAATTTTTTTGGAATTTTTCAGGAATTAAACGGGGTTTATACGGGGTATTTACAGGGATAAGAAAAACAGGCTTTTAAAAGGCCTGTTTGGATTATCTGACCTAAGGTTTTAAATAGGAAAACCTAGGTTTTTCTATTTCCCCCTTTTCTTTTCCCTGTTGTGCCCGATCCCCCTCTTCACTACGGTTTCCTCTCGCGATCACGCCGTTACCTTGCGGTTTCACTTTCGCGACAACTCTTCCGATCTCCTTTTTCTTTCTTTCCCTGCGCCGCAGCAAGATACCGCCCGCCGCATCACCCTTTTCTTCCCGAGTCATTCCTTTCCTCGCGTCGTAGCCACCGCAAGCAGCAGCAACGACTTGCGGTCGCCGCTTCCTCCGCAGCAGCCAGCGCCTTTCGCCTGATCGCCACCTTCCGGCAAGCGCCACGGCCTCGCTCGAGCCACCGAGCCTCTTCTCTTCCTCCTTGCGTGGCGACCAGCCCACGATTCGTCGCCGCTTGCCATCCGACTCGAGGTTGCATCGCTGCTTCGCCGCTTGCGATCGCCTCTGGCGCTGCTGCCCACATACAGGCACGCCACCTTTCCTCTGCCACAGGCGACGGGCTGGCCTCCTCTGCCAAAGAGCACCGCCTTCTCAACTCGCCTCTGTCACCATAGCTTTCTCCTCCGCACGATTTGGTCAGCGCTGGTGGTCGCCAGAGCAAAGGTAAGGCTGCTCTTTCCCTCAATTTAGGACAGGATTAAAATCCCTGCTGTGGGTTTGTTTTGGTTGAACAGGGATTGCGTTTGGACAGTGGGTCTTCCGGCGAATAGGGCAGAGTTGGGAGGAGTGTCACCGGCGAGATTCTACCGGTAACAAGGTAAGGGGCCGACCTTCTCCTTGATTTTTGGATGAGCTCTAAACCTAGCTGTGGATTTCTTGTTTTGAGCTTGATCGGTGGTTTTGGGACAGTGATCATGAGCGTCGGTTGCTCCGGTGGACAGCGGTTACAAGGAAGGTTAATATCGGGGAGGTTCCAACCACTGGTAAGCTCGATATGCTTCTTTTTCCATGCTGTGGTTAATTTTTGTTATCTGGGGTTGGATGTTTGATTTGTTGAGTGGGCTGCGAATTGGGATTTTGTGAATTTAGGTTGGCCGATTGAGCCGGCTGTGAAGTGGAGTGTGGGTTAGCTGTGAAAGGGTTGCTGATGGATTGGTATTGGCCGGAGCTTGGTAAGCTTGATCTATCTTCTCTTTTTATTAGCTGTAAATTGATAGATTATGGGATGTTGGCTGTGTGGTTTTGATTGGAGTGTTGAACGACTATGCACGGATGTGTGTATGATGGTTGTTGATTTCGGTGTGGGGTTGATCAGTTCTGTAATTATTTATGGAGGATTGATTAAGTTAAATGGGATAACTAGATCAATCTAGTTGACCGGGATTTTATTTAGAATTTGGGTTAATAGGTTTAAGTCCGAAAATCGGCTTAGGATTTGATTTGATAGTGGATCGTATTTTAGTGCTTAACAATAGTTATGTTTTATACAGGTTTCGGTCACGAGGCAGGTTCACGGTCGTGACGATTTGGTTCTTTTGCGGATATTTTATCAGGCGGGTATTTTGACTTATCTCCTAGATATAGTCATGTTGATATGCTAGTTAGGATAACTTGCAATAATTTTCATGTTTATATGCCTAGTATGTTTTTGTGCCTACTAGTTACATGCATTGGATCAGTATGATTATATCTTCCCTGTTTTATTTGGATCATAGTTACTTGGATCATAGATATGCACTTATTGATTGTGCATATTATTCGGATTGGTATTTTTAGTTGGATTTACATGCTTTAGTATCATGCACCATCTTGCATGATTGTATGCTGGCTGGACGGGGTTCCTTTATAGTTGAGCCCGTAGCCAGTTACATGGCCTGCACACACTGTCACTCATGGGTTAGTGGTACATCAGGAGGGTGTGTGCAGTTGCTCTGTCAGGCTCCGCTGGTCCACTCATGGGTAGCGATGAGGCAGCGTGGTAGCAGTCAGGGATCCCTCCTCTGGTCTATGACACTGGGAGATGAGAGCTTAGCTCCCCCATTCTGTTTGGGGCAGGAGGATAGGTGTACTCCGACAGCATCCTGTCCACTCGGTCACTTAGGAGCAGTGATGGCAGAGTGCACAGTTGTCATAGCCCTACCCACTCGGCTTCACCATCGCATGTGAGGCGGCTGACTGGCATCAGGGGTGACCATGTCATTTGCACGGCATGCACTTTGCATGGATCGCATTTGTATTGTGTTTGCTGCATTATTGTATTGATGCCTTGGATGTTGCATATGATTGCCATGCATATAGGATTCATATTCGTATATGGTGATGACTTTATCTCTTATAGTAGGGCACATGCTTCTATATCAGGGTAGGAGATTCAGGTGAGTATAGTCCTTTTGCATTTATTTCTTGCTTACCCTATATGTGAGAATGTACTGACATGATTTTTATTGTTAGCTATATCTTACTTTGCATATCGACTATACCCGTTGAGTTCTTTGAACTTACCCCGTTGATTTATTTTTATTTCAGGATGAAGCTGTCAGGAGAGTCCAGCTGTCAATCCCCCTCGTCGAAGTGGATAGGTTTTATTAGTCTTATGGTTTTGGATTTTGTATAGAAGATATGTTTAGGTCCTGATGTTTTGGTTATGTACTTGTGGAAGTTTTGGAATATTTGTGGTGTCCTTATGGACTATTCAATTAGTTTGTTGTATGTTCCTACTCAGATGGCAGAAGGGGTAAGTCTAGGTGTAGTCTAGGTGTGATAGATTTCATTTATTTACTATGATGGTTGGCCTAAGGCCTTATGATCTGCGTATGTAGATGATTTTGTTCCGGTCGTGTTGACCGATGTATAGTGGCCGTGTAGGCCTTGTATGAAAATTGGTATTGTCTCCCATACAAGGGAGATGCTGTCGGATTTTCGTCTGGCGGGGACTCCCCCCCCGGGGCGTGATAATTTATTTGGTATCAGAGCGTAGGTTCCGAGTTCCTTAGGGTCTTTGGGTTTTCGGAGTTTGCCACGTTTGGCAGGTTAACTGGGTATTTTTGGAGTTGTACGGATTTCCGATGATTTTTATGTTTCGGAAATTCGAGGTATTATTGACGAGGTCAATATGGGGGATTTGGCGGCAACAGGACATCTCCAGATGGCTAACAGGTAAATAAATTCTAGAAAATTTTCTAGATTTAGTACATATTTGTATTGATTATATTGGTTATGCGGTTTACTTAGGTGGTATCATGTTTTTTCTAGTACTGTTTTAACCTAATATCTGTTAGACTGGTAGATGTTTAGGTTGCTTGTTTATCGTTAGCATATGGTTATTAACTGCTATTACTGCTGTATGTAACTAGTTATCATTGTAATATAAATGATTAGATATCATTGGTAGATGTTTAGCTCTTAATTTTTGGACTAGTATTAGGATGAGACTAGTTGAATATGACTGAGGAGGATAAATTCATAGAAGGTATATGTTGAGGTTCTTTGACTCTCTAGATCCTAGTGCCTGATGACATGATTACATTGCTTACATAGTTTAGGGTATATATAGGCACATGATGGTTTATTGAGTATTGCCTTGACTTTGTTCTGGTATGACCCTTTAGTTATACCCTAACTAATTTCAGCCATTGATTGCCATTAGTATGACTATGTTGTCGTTTATTAGACAGTGTGTTACATGTTTATATGATTATGTGTTTTTGCGGTGGATACCATGATTAAGACTAGTAGAGATAGAATAACTTAGATGAGGTTATTCTGTAGGAGCGGATCTCAGGAATGAAACAACATTAGTAGAACCCTAGGTGTGGGAACCCTATGCGTAATAACCCGGATGGGCTAAATGAAATATGTTTATCCATTTACTGGTTCAGTGATATGGCGATCGGACTAGTAGAGTTCGTATGGTTAGGATACGATTAATCCTTACAATATCTCTCATTCTTGGTTGAGAGAGAGAGTCTGCAGTAGAGTCTCTCTATAGGTAGGTGCTTTGTATACATGTGGTCAATCATGCCTCTCAATCATGGTTGAGATGACCTACTGTAAGGTTATATTCTTGCGTTATTCATTCGGAGTTGGTAATAATCGGATTCATATGACGCCGGTAGCTAGATAGCTACTTTACGTCTTAAGTACCCACGAGATATGTTCGCAGTAGCAGGTTTGAGCATGCATGATTGAACTGGTAGATTGAAAAAAAGGTAGGCTTAATCCTCTTGCCAGGCTCGTTAGTAGATTTGTTGCCCTTATTGGCCTTGATAGGCATTTCCTGTTAGCTGGGACGAAACCCTAGTATTAATCATCTCGACGTGTTTATTAGTCGACTTGTGATTTTTATCGACCTTGATAACTGATCATGTTTGAAGGGTTGGAACCCTAGACTTAACCATCTGGATGTATTTATTTATAAGTCGATGATCTTTGTCGACTTTGGTAAACATTTCATATTAGAGGTGTTGAAACCCTCGCTTGATCGCCGCAATGGGTTTAATTGTAGATCGGTGATCTTTATCGATTTTGATAGTCATTTTATGTTGGATGTATTGGATAACCCTAGGCTTAACAACCTAGGATAATCAACTGCCCCCCGCAACCCGTTAGAGGTAGCAGGCGGTTGTGAGCAGTCAATAATTAGATATCTATATACGCGGTCTGCCCATGAGACCCATTCGTGGTAGCATGTCGTTGCCGCAGACACCGAGTCTTTCTACTGTCTGTCTATCCATGAGTCTCATTCGTGGTAGCATATAGTTGCGCGTAGGTCATGCTATTGATTGTCGGCTCATGGATTATGTTCGCGGCAGCTCATAGATAGTTCCATTTTTATTACCTTGAGAGCCACGAGGCTTTGTCGTGGTATCCGGATGTGCATTGCTTGTTGCAGTGGTTGTGTATGTTTCATGTATATTTGTTATACTGCTGATCAAGATAGTTATAGACTGATATTGGTACTCTGAGGGTTGGGTTACTCTAGCTTGTTCCCTGTGACTTCCATTATGTGCATTATGATTATGCACTATTGTCTATACATCCACAGAGTGGTTGTACTCACCCCCTCCTCACTTATCCTCTAGGTTAACTGATGGAGGATGTGTCATATTGACCTACCTTCGTGTCGCTCAGAGAGTCCCTTATCGTGCTTGTCCCACTGCATCATCGAGATGCTGCTTGATCTACTTTATTGGTATTGAATTTTATTTATGCACTTTGGATTTTTGGTCGCAATTTGATTTGGGGTCATAAGACTATTTTACTTTAATTGATATATGTTTAGTTGTGCATGCATGCAGTTATTAAAATACTAGTATTTCTATAAGTATTTCGAGGTTTTTACCAGATTTGGTCCATGGATTTCTGAATATTGTCACTAAGGGGCTCCTCTGTCATTTGGATGACGGATATGCCCCCAGGACGTGACAATTTTATTGGTTTGCAGTTTTGGTTTGTGGGTTTTGTGTTTCGAGGATTATCTTTTCCTTGGATTTTTGGGAGTTCTCATGTTTTGGGACCAGGCAAGCTGAAGGATATCTCTGAGCTATAGGAAAAGTGTTGTCTTTAGTGATTACTATACTTTAGTGGTTAGGAAGAGTATTGACTTAGTGAAATTGCCCCTACTCATGGTCGAGGACGAGGTCGATGACGTATTGAACTTGAGGAACCTAACGATGATTTCAGAAGTATGGACTCTTTAGAGGTGCCGACTGATGTCGAATTAGGAAGCTAGGGATTTGGCCTGCTAGCCACCAATTTGAAGGATAAGGAGTAAACCCTCAGAAAATATCAGTCCCTACTAATAGTGATTTGGTTATGGATAAGGCGTGTATACCTACACTGGTCAAGACGATGAAAGATCGTTTTACCTTATTATAGGAGGTGTTGGATGGGATGTTTATCTGTCCCAGAATTTCTTTCAGAGAAGATCCGAAACTCTTTGTTAAAAGAGAGATGGACTTTTGAGATTTTGCATCGATTATCGATGATAGAATGCAGTAGTTGTGGAAGGAAATGAATATTCTTCATTGTGGATGGAGGATTTATTTAGATCAGCTATAGGATAGCTGTGTATACTCTAGGATTGATCTATGGCTAGTGGGTTGATATTGTAGTGACACGGTGTCATACAATTATCATTCTCATTGGGATGATTGTTATATCATCAACCTAGAGTAAAGAGAATGCAGTTGTATAGCGACGACAATTTCATATTGGTATGAATTGTATGAGCTTGTGATTATCTTATTAGATTTATTGATGACTTAATCGTCCAGGGATTTGGGAAGTCATGTATTCTGGACACGATTGGCTCAGTTGTGGTCGTTGGATTGCGTAACTTGGCCACTGTTGAGGGTGGTAGTTGGAGTTGTGCACTCGGTCACCGTAGATGGTGGTTTTTTTGGTATTGATTTGATTATTACCATAGATATGGATAGGATGCTCTGCATTTTACATCACCATCGTGACTGTGAAGGTGATGGAATTACTGGTCCGCACTTGTGAAACTAGTTCTGTGGCTGATTGGTTGACTTTTATGCCAGTGTTGAGTAATTATTCTTGTGTGGATGGAAGGATAGTGTATATGGATGCATCATTTCGGGGATCGGAGTGATTCCGATGCTATTGAATAAGACGTGTCCTAAGCTTACGGCAATTAAAGGACTGCGAGATAAGTTGTCATATATATGACGTGGACTTTGCAGTAATTATGTTGTTTTTAATAGGTGAGGAGCAGAAATGCTCATGGAGTTTTGGCTAGCTACTGGATAGCTACTATAGAGTAGCTGAAACACGAATGGTTGTAACAAGGAAGTTTGGTCGCGATAGCCTCCCATGCACTTACAGAGTGTGTGGTGGAGTGGATTTTGGGCGTTAGATGGGCTACCGTCTTTGACTCCGATGAGGATAATGGTTTCCGGAGTTGCATTAGTTTAAGGAACAGATGCTTCAAGAAATTCCGATTCCAGAATGGAAGTGGAAGCGTATTATTATGGATTTTGTGGTGGGTTTGCCTAGGACACATCAAGGCCATGACGCGATTTGGGTAGTCGTAGACCGACTAACCAAATCCGCGCACTTCTTAGCGAGTCGGAAGATCGATTCTCTGGATCATTTGGCAGAGTTATATTGTCGGGAGATCATCAGATTTCAGGTTGTTCCTTTGAGCATTATATCAGATAGAGATCCCCGATTCATGTCCCGATTCTGGCAGAGCTTGCAGCAGGACTTAGGCACACAGCTCCATTTTGGTATTGCATTCCATCTGCATATAGATGGACAGTCTGAGCGGACCATACAGACACTAGAGGACTTGCTGAGATCCTGTGTTATGGATTTCGGGGCAATCGGGAGGACCGCCATTAGGACCCATAGAGCTCTGATGAGGCGGTTGGTCCGCATATCGACGAGGATGGCAAAGGCGCAGGATCGTCAGAAGAGTTATGTCGATCAGAGACGGAGACCTCGGGAGTTCTCTATTGGTGACCAGGTATTCCTGCGAGTCTCACCAAGGGGTGAAGAGATTTGATCTCCTGGTAAGTTAGCTCCAAAGTACATTGGACCTTTCGAGATTTTTGAGAGGATCGGAGCAGTCGCTTACCGACTAGCGCTACCACCGTCTTTGGCTGGTATCCATGATGTGTTTCATGTGTCCATGCTGAGGAAGTATATGTCAGCCTCTACATATGTTTTGTAAGATGGGTCAGGTTCCATTCAACCTGATGCTACTTACGCAGAGGTTCCGGTACGAATTTTAGATCACAAGGAACGATAGTTGCGAAACAAGATTGTGACTCGTTAAAGTCGGGTGGAGTCACCTCAGAGATGAGGAGGCTACTTGGGAGCTTGAGGAAAAGATCAGAGCTCAACACCCCACTTAGTCACTTGAGGTGTGTGACTTGTCTCTAGATATCTGAGATGGTTGTTGTGACATCTCATACTCGTACATGAGCAGGAAATTTGGGGACCAAATTTTTATTAGTAGGGGAGAATATTAAATACCGAAATTTAAAACACTAAATTAAATGGCCAAAATTAAGAAAATAATCTTAGAAATTATTTTCGGAATTTTTGGAGAATTTTAGAAATTTTTTTGGAATTTTTCAGGAATTAAACGAGGTATTTACAGGGATAAGAAAAACAGGCTTTTAAAAGGCCTATTTGGATTATCTGACCTAAGGTTTTAAATAGGAAAACCTAGGTTTTTCTATTTCCCCCTTTTCTTTTCCCCGTTGCGCCCGATCCCCCTCTTCACTACGGTTTCCTCTCGCGATCACGCCGTTACCTTGCGGTTTCACTTTCGCGACAACTCTTCCGATCTCCATTTTCTTTCTTTCCCTGCGCTGCAGCAAGATACCGCCCACCGCATCACCCTTTTCTTCCCGAGTCATTCCTTTCCTCCCAGAAGCTACAGCAAGAGAGCAGAATGACTTGCTGCCGCTTCCTCCAGCCGTGCCGCGCCTCTTCACCTCCGACACTTTCTAGTGCCCAGCCACGCCTCGCCTCGAGCCGCAAGCCTCTTCTCTTCCTCCCTTGCGTGGCAGCCAGCAGCCACGATTCTGGTCGTCGCTGCTTGCCATCCGACCTCGAGGTCGCATCGCCGTCGCTGCTCTTGCGACTGCCCTCTGTGCGCTCGTCGTCCACAACTGTGCACGCCAGCCTCCTCTGCCACAGGCGACGGGCTGGCCTCCTCTGCCAAAGAGCACCGCCTTCTCAACTCGCCTCTGTCACCATAGCTTTCTCCTCCGCACGATTTGGTCAGCGTCGGTGGTCGCCGGAGTAAAGGTAAGGCTGCTCTTTCCCTCAATTTAGGACGGGATTGAAATCCCTACTGTGGGTTTCCTTTTGTTGAACAGGGATTGCGTTTGGACAGTGGGTCTTCCGGCGAATAGGGCAGAGTTGGGAGGAGTGTCGTCGGCGAGATTCTACCGGTAGCAAGGTAAGGGGCCGACCTTCTCCTTGATTTTTGGATGAGCTCTAAACCTAGCTGTGGATTTCTTGTTTTGAGCTTGATCGGTGGTTTTGGGATAGTGATCGTGAGCGTCGGTTTCTCCGGTGGACAGCGGTTACAAGGAAGGTTAATATCGGGGAGGTTCCAACCACTTGTAAGCTCGATCTGCTTCTTTTTCCATGCTGTGGTTAATTTTTGTTATCTGGGGTTGGATGTTTGATTAGTTGGATTTACATACTTTAGTATCATGCACCATCTTGCATGATTGCATGCTGGCTGGACGGGGTTCCTTTATAGTTGAGCCCGTAGCCAGTTACATGGCCTGTACACACTGCCACTCATGGGTTAGTGGTACATCAGGAGGGTGTGTGCAGTTGCTCTGTCAGGCTCCACTGGTCCACTCATGGGTAGCGATGATGCAGCGTGGTAATGTGTTATTTTCCGCAAGTGCACGGTTGTCGTCAAGTAATAAAAATATCGATCCCACAGGGATTGGGACAATTACCGAATGATCGTGATACCAAGTTATCTAGTCAATCAATTTGTGGATTAAGAAAAGAAACTGAGCAGTCAAGAACAACGAATGAGAAGAACGAGCTAAAAGTCAATAGTTGAGAAGAATCTCTGGATATGGGTTTCACCACGTCGACGATTTATAAGGTGATTTAATTCTTTCCTACCCCTATTAGAGTTGTTTTGATGGAACCTATCCTAAGGTAAATCAACGGCCCCTTTCGAGGTCTACGCCAACTGTACCTATCAAACTCAATTTACCTGTCACAGTATTCGAGCGTAGGGGATCATAATCAGCTAAGGGGACCTATCATGAGACCCCCACAAACCTCCCTAGTCTTACCACCGTTACTTGGTAAAAACTGGATTTGATAGATCCATTAAGTCCATAAGAGTTCCTTTAGAGTCTAAATTTCTTTTTAACGATAGGTTTGCACACGGGACTATAATCAACTAAGGGGACCTGTCACGAGACCCCCGCAAGCCCTCATAGATACACTACCGCTACTTGATAGGAGTTAATCCCTAGTTGGTTCTAGGTTTCGGGAACTTGGGTTCACTGTTAGGTACTTCCCCTTAGCTCCTTAGGTTTATCGATAAGAATCCAATAACCAGATCAAAACAAACAATAATTCAAGTAGTATAGATTACATCATCCATCATAAATCGTCAAGAGCTACTCCCCCATCCTAAGATTACAGGACACTACTTCATAGTCGAACAAGAATTGCTAGAGAAAGAAATTACAATACTTAGTGTCATCTGTGTTCCTCTGTCATCGACTCCTTCGTTCTCCTCGTTCTCGTCCCCTCTTTCCTCGCCTCACGCCTTCCTTTAGGGTTAGAATATCTCCTCTTTTATAGCCTTGGCCTCCTCTTCAATTAAGGCAAAAGATTTTCCTTTAATTGAGACGAAGATCGCGGCTTCGTCGAGTTGCTCGCAGAAAAGGAAGTCTGGAATCAGGCCAACACGCCCGTGCCAAATGAGGGCACAGGCGTGTCGCACATTTCTCACTGGCCGTGTCAGCGCTTGAACGGGGCGTGTCGGTTGTTGAACCAGGGCATGTTGAGCGCTGGAACTTTTGACACGGGCGTGTCACTGCTTGAATGGGGCATGTCGGTTGCTGAACCAGGGCGTGTTGAGCGCTGGAACTCCTGACACGGGCGTGTCACTAATAACACGCCTGTGTTGTTTTGATACGCCTGCTTCTTCGCCCTGTTAACACGAAAAATACCCAAAAGCAGTCTCTTCGTCCAAAATATACTAAACTTAACTGAATCATGAAAAAATACATGCCTAGGACATGAAATGAGATAAAATGCATGCATATGGAGTAGTGAAAATGTAGCATGATACACACACATCAAAATCCCCTAGTCCTAAACTTTTGCTTGTCCTCAAGCAAAGAAAACACAAAAGACAACTTAATTGTGGAAATGCTAGACACCATCCAGAGGTATACAATCTGATTTTAATCTTATCAAATCATTCCTAGTTGCCAAGCTTGAAAGATCCCTATATAGTGCACGTGAAAAGTTGAACTAAAGTCATTGGACACCAATCCAGATTTGACATCCCTTCTATCGTAGAACATTCTTATTTGCGGCATAGAGGCACTTACCTATTTTAATGCATGGATCATCCTTACCTAGTAACAAAAGGTCTCAAAGGAGCACTTTCTAAGAAGAAAGAAGGGAAGGAATTTATAGAGAGCATTTCCCCAGTAACTAGTTAGTCTCAAAGGGGCACCTTTTAGGTGTTTCCCCAGTAACTACTTGGTCTCAAAGGGGTACTTGAAAACAATTCCAGTTTTTTTTTTATCAAAACTTCTAGGGAAAGTGTTTCTCCAGTAACCAAATTGCACAGGAAAGTCTCCAATGGAAAATCAAGTACTCATCCGATATGGGGGATTTAAATCCTTTTTTGATACCTCAGACCTATAGACTGTGTTAGAAGTGAAATAGGGTTCTTATCAAAATAGGCAAAAAGGAATATCATGACCCGACCAATGTTCAGTTATATTCCGCTAGATGATATAAAAATGCAATGTTATGATATATGAAAAGATGCAAACAAAAATAGCACTAACCAAACTAAAAATCTAAGTAGAGACAGCATAAGCAGTAAAGGATGTGCATCGAAACTCACAAAATAGCTCAAGGTGGTCAATGGTCATCGTCTTCGCTACTAGCATCCTCCTCTGCCCACCTACGTCACTGCTCCTGGTAAAACTCCCGGGACTCCTGTCGAAATCTATCATCATCTTCCCTCGGCGGACTCGTGATGAAAAACTCATCAGCTCTCCTGTAAAAGTCAGCTGCCCTATCCAAATGTTGTGTCACCATATGATGGTGCTCCTCTGTAGCGTAGGCAAACCGATCCCACACACCTATGTGCGAGGTATGCTCGACCCTGAAAGCTTCGAATGATGATCGGAATCCTGAAAAATCAAAAGAAGAGTACCCTGCAGAAACATTGTCAGTGGGAAACCGTGGGGGTTCAGAAGTCGAATGTGATGGCTCAGGGGTTATGTGAGATGGCTCCCTAGGAGAGGGTGATGGAGCATGGGCAGTAGGGGTAGGAAAGGGTCCCTGGACATCTCTAAAAAGCCAATTGGATGAATTACGCATACCATCCGCTGTGGTTTGGAAGAGGGATTTTAATTCCATTTCTTAACACCAAACGATACCCCTTGTCACATGCCTCAATCATCTTCATATTTATACAAGCATCCAAATCCAATGTAGGGCTAGCAGGACAATATTCAAGGTTATCCAATTCACATCCTAAGGCCACAGCAATCCTAGTGATAATACCACCTATGACTATGACCCCAGATGGGCTATTACTAATCTTAACTAAATGTCTAACCATATGGGCTCCAGAATCAATATTAACTTCATTTAGCATAGCCCATAAAAATTGTAACTCACTCTGCCTAGCCACCCCTGCACTATCATATCTTCCAGAGATTGTATTAGCCATAAACCTAAGGAGATAATGAAAAGTAGGATTAGGGATGTTAAACGATTTAGACCTAGATGCATCATAAGGGCGAGGGTCATCAGAAATTAATCTCCAAAATTGATGATCAATAAAATGTCTATGAATTTTCCTCTCCCCTCCACAAGGAAAATCAAATATCGTATTAAAATCACTTAAAGAAAGAGTAAACTCATGGTTCATTAATCTAAATTTGATTTTTCCTTCCTCACAATCCTTTCCTTGCAGTATTTTAGCAGACAGGGAGCTAAGGAATTCAAGAGTGATACTAGGGTAAGTAAGATGATGATGCGTGATAAATTCGGGTCCAAATTATCCTTTTGGTCAACCAAGTTATGTCATCTCTTAACCCTAGGATTGTCAACGTGTAGAAGTCTATAGTTCTTGTAGATACTAACTTCCTTTTTTCAAGCTTACTGAATTTAGACTTCATAACCTCATCCCTAAAAAGAATTCCATATGGATGGCAGGAGGTCGGAGGAGGATCGTTACCCAAGTCCTGAGCTTTTCTCTTTCCCTTGTCCTTCGCCGAAGAGGAAGAAGCTCCTCCTCTAGTCTTCACTCGCTTACTCATGGCGTTGGGGAGGGAGAGACAGCAGGTTAGCTTCTCGGCTGCTCGAGAGAGACCGGCGGCAGCTGCTTCAAGCTTGTAACGCGAGTGGAAAATTAGGGCGTGCTCGGGCCGGCTTTAGAGGGCTAGCCGCAACATAGGCGTGTCGGGCATCCTCTTACGCAAATACCCAACCCGTTTAAGTGCGGCATAGGCGTGCTTCCGTCTGGCCCAGGCGTGCTGCAGGTGAGAAAAGTGCGACACGAGCGTGCTCGGCAGCACGCTCGACCTATGTTGTCTTCGGGTAACCTCAACACGCCTGTGTCGTTCGGCATAGGCGGGTCATGTCAATTTGGCACACAGTGGCACGTTTAACATGTCGTGTCCTGTAAACCTGAAAAAAAATGTAAAACTCAAAATCAAATAAAATAAAATAAAATGACTAAAAAAAATGAAAATAGCTTGGGTTGCCTCCCAAGAAGTGCTTGTTTAAGGTCGTTAGCTTGACCCCTCAGTTACTCCCTAGTTTTAGGGATATGGCTCGAGGAGTGTGCTCTGCCCCTCTTCCTCCCCAATCAGCTCAGTAGAATTGTTTGCGAAGTATCTCTTAAGTCTTTGACCATTTACTTTAAAAATTCCTGTGGACTCACTGGATATATCAATAGCTCCATGAGGATAAACCTTTTCAACACGATATGGTCCCGACCATCTGGATTTCAGCTTCCCAGGAAAGAGTTTCAATCTTGAGTTGAATAGTAATACCAAGTCTCCTTGATGGAATTCTCTGTGCATGATATTCTTGTCATGCCACCTCTTCGTTTTCTCCTTGTAAGACCTTGCATGTTCATAAGCATCAAGGCGTAGTTCTACAAGTTCATTTAGCTGCAGTTTTCTTTTCTCTCCGGCTTTCTTTAGGTCAAAATTAAGCCATTTAATTGCCCAATATGCCCTGTGCTCTATTTCAACTGGAAGATGACATGGTTTTCCATAAACTAATCAAAACGGAGTCATTCCAATGGGTGTCTTGTAAGCAGTTCGATAGGCCCATAGAGCATCGTCAAGTCTTAAAGATCAATCCTTCCTTGATCTTGATACTGTTTTCTCCAAGATAGTCTTGATTTTCCTATTTGAAACTTCTACTTGCCCGCTCGTTTGTGGATGATATGGTAAGGCTAGTTTATGGGTTACTCCATACTTCTTGAGAAGGCTTTTAAATTGTCTTTCGATAAAGCGTGAGCCTCCATCACTTATTACTGCTCTCGGTATTCCAAATCTTGGAAATATTATACTCTTAAAGAGCTTTATGACTGTTTTTTGCATCACAAGAGGGGGATGGTAGAGCCTCAACCCATTTAGACACATAGTCCACTGCCACCAGTATATAGGCATTTTTATAGGAAGTAGGGAAGGGTCCCATATAGTCAATTCCCCAGACGTCGAACAATTCGACTTCCAATATCGAATTTTGAGGCATCTCATGTCTCCTTGATACGTTCCTGGTCCTTTGACAGCGGTCACAAGTCATCACATAATTCCGAGAGTCTCTAAAAATATGAGGCCAATAAAATCCTGTTTGCAAAACCTTTGCCGCAGTCTTGTCTGTGCTCGTGTGACCTTCATATGTTGAAGAATGACAGTGATACAATATATCCTCAATCTCTTCTTCGGATACACATCTTCGATATATAGCATCCGCCCCTTGCTTGAACAGGAATGGTTCATCCCACACATAATGCTTTACATCCGAAAGAAACTTCTTCCTCTGATGATAACTCATGTGAGAAGGTATTATCCCACAAGCTAGGTAGTTGGCAAAATTAGCATACCACGGAGCCTTGATTGTCCTAACCGCTAGTAGCTGCTCATTCGGGAAGAAATCATTAATAGCAAGATCATCGGTACTTCCTGCATTTAATTCTTGATGAAGCCTCGATAGATGGTCTGCAACTACGTTCTCCGTTCCTTGCTTGTCTTGGATTTCCAAATCAAACTCTTGTAGAAGAAGTATCCACCGGATAAGTCTTGGCTTAGATTCCTTTTTACTCAGCAAGTATCTTATGGCTGCATGATCTGTGTAAACTATCACCTTGGTCCCTATGATATAAGATCTGAACTTGTCGAAAGCAAATACTATAGCCAAGAGTTCCTTCTTTGTGATAGCATAATTTATTTGTGCTTCATCCAATGTTTTACTGGCATAGTAGATTGCATACACCTTGCGATCCTTCCTTTGTCCCAACACTGCGCCCACAGCAAAATCACTTGCATCACACATAATTTCAAAAGGGAGACTCCAATCTGGAGGTTGCATTATTGGGGCGGTTGTTAATGCTTCCTTTAACCTGGAAAATGCATCAAGACAAGGATTATCAAAGTGAAACACAACATCTTTAGCAAGCAAATTAGTTAATGGCTTCGAAATTTTTGAGAAGTCCTTGATGGCTTCTCGGTAGAACCCTGCATGTCCTAGGAAACTACGCACTCCCTTGACATCAGTTGGAGGAGGCAACTTCTTGATCACTTCAGTTTTAGCAATGTCCACCTCGATACCACGGTGTGAAACTAGGTGCCCAAGTACTATGCCTTCTCGCACCATGAAGTGGCACTTCTCCCAATTAAGCATTAAATTCATTTCCTCGCATCTCTGCAAGACCTTGACCAAATTAGATAAACACATATCAAAATCTGCACCATATACAGAAAAATCATCCATGAATACTTCAATTATATTCTCAATCATATCAGAAAAAATTGAAGTCATACATCTCTGAAAAGTGGCGGGTGCATTGCATATTCCAAAAGGCATTCTCCTGAAAGCAAAAGTACCAAATGGGCAGGTGAAAGTTGTTTTCTCTTGGTCATTAGGATAAATAGGGATTTGATAGAAACCGGAGTATCCATCTAAGTAATGTAAATGCGAGAGTGTTTTGCCAACCGGTCTAGCATTTGGTCAATAAATGGGATGGGAAAGTGGTCCTTTCTAGTTTCCTTATTCAATTTCCTATAATCAATACACATTCTCCATCCCGTAACCGCTCTTGTGGGGATTAACTCATTCGTAGCATTCCTTATCACCGTTATCCCCCCTTTCTTTGGCACAACATGGACAGGACTTACCCATTCGCTATCGGATATTGGATAGATAATTCCTGCATCTAGCAATTTCATGACATCTTTCTTGACTATCTCTTTCATGGTTGGGTTCAGGCTTCTTTGATGCTCTATAGAGGTTTTAAAATTGTCTTCTAGTAGAATTCTGTGCATGCAAACCGATGGACTAATTCCCCTAATATCATCAATCTTGTATCCAATGACGTTCTTGTGTGTTTTCAATACCTCAATCAGTTTCGGTCTCTGCATTGCTCTTAGCATTAATGATCACAGGATAAGTAGAGTTTTGCCAAGAAATTCATACACGAGTGTTGATGGAAGAGGCTTAAGTTCTACTGTGGTGTTAGGTTATTAAAATCTCGACTCTTTATCCTCAAAATCCTTTGAGCTTATTAAGATAAGTTTGTTCTTGTGCTCTTCTAGTGCTATTGAGAAACTGTCAATCCTACAACAAACATCAAAAATAGAGGTTGTTTACTTGACTTTTGAAAGGTCGAATTCAATTTTGTCGTTTCCAAATGCAAGTGAGAGTTTGTGGTTCTTGACGTCTATCATTGCCCCAGCAGTAGCCAAGAAAGGTTTCCCTAAAATGAGTGGAATGCATGGGTCTTCATCCATGTCAAGCACTACAAAATCGGCAGGAATAATAAAATTTCCCACCTGCACTGGTACATCTTCTAGGATTCCCAAAGGATATCTAATGGAGCGATCGGCTAACTGCAAGGCCATAGTAGTTAGTTTCATTTCTCCCAAATCTAATTTCTTGCATATGGAAAGAGGTATCAGATTGACACTAGCGCCCAAATCGCAAAAAGCCTTATCAAAATTTGAGTCATTAATTATGCAAGGGATAGAAAAGCTACCTGGATCATTTAGTTTGGGAGGTACCATGTTCTTAATTAAAGCGCTGCACTCCTCAGTAAGAGCCACTGTTACATGCTCCTCGACTTTTCTTTTATTGGTTAAGATATCCTTCAAGAACTTGGAGTATGTAGGCATTTGTTGAAGAGCTTCTGTAAAAGGTATATTGATATATAGCTTTCTAATTACCTCAAGGAACTTACCAAATTGTTCATCCAATTTTTCCTTAATCAGCCTCTGAGGGAACGGGATAGGGGGCTTATACGTTCTTGGTTCCTTGTTCAACACGCCTGTGTCATTCGGCATAGGCTGGTCGTGTTGGCTGCTGGAGTGACCCGACACGGGTGTGTCGGCTGACACGCGCTCGTGGGCATTCTCTTCCCCAGGCGTGTTGAACAACACGCCCTGGGTCAGGGTGTGTTGTCGGCTTCCTTTGCTATTCAACCCAGGCGTGCTGCTGTCTTCTTCCAACTCTAACACGCTCGTGTCCCTTAGCACAGGGGCCGCTTGTTGAGCTCTGTCTCCTTCTAAAATCCTTCCACTTCTCAAACTTATGGAATTACAATGCTCAGCTGGGTTTACTTCTGAATTTCCAGGAAATCTGTCGGGCGTCCTTGATGCTGAGTTGGCAATTTGGGAAATTTGATTTTCTAGCATTCTTGTGTGATTAGTCAAATTATCAACCTTGCTTCCCAATTGCTTGATTGCCTCGGTATTATTTTGATGTTGACAATTTGATTCTACAATATGCTGTCGAAATTCATCATTTATCTTCCCCTGGAATGTAATAAAATTCTCCATCATCTTTTCTAAGCTTGACTTGGGTCCTGGCTGAAATCCTGAAGGTGCTCCAAAACTGTTCTGTCCAGAAGAATTTTGGTTGGCTCTATACAAAAAGTTGGGATGATTCCTTCAACCGAGATTGTACGTGTTCGAATAAGGGTTGCCACCATTAGGCTTCTGATTAAAATTATTTAGCGCATCTACTTGCTCAATCCCAGCTCCCGATGATGGTGCGTGTAGGATTTGGCAATTTATCGCTACATGTCCTGTTACACGACAAATCTCGCAAGTGACATTAGATGAGTTTACAGCTAATACATTAAAATGTTCGAGCTTTTGAGTTAATGCATCAACCTTTGCACTGAGTAGATCAAGGGTACTTACCTCAAACTTACCTGGCGTTTTAATTTGATATCCTCGTTCTGTAGCCCATTAGTGAGAATTCATTGCCACATTCTTGATGATCTCAAATGCTTCATCCAACGTTTTGTTCATAAGGCTCCTCCTGCAGCAGAATCAAGAGAAACTTTAGTAGCATACAAGATTCCATTGTAGAAAGTATGAACAATGAGCCACTTCTCCAGCCCATGATGAGGGCATTGCTGTAGTAATCCCTTAAATCTCCCCAGCTTCAATAATGTTTCTCCATCCTTTTGCAAAAATTAGTAATTTGATGACGAAGACTTGCAGCTTTCTTTGGGTGGAAAATACTTGTCTAAAAATCTTTGCTCCAAATTGATCCTGGTAGTTATTCAATCTGCTGGAAGAGAGTGTAGCCAAGCTCTAGTTTTGTCCCGCAATGAGAAAGGAAACAAGCGCAATCTAATAGCATCAGCTGAGGCTCCATTCAGTTTTAAAGTTTCGCAAAATTCCAAAAATACTTCCAAGTGCATATTTGGATCTTCAGTGGGTGCTCCTCCAAATTGATGTTGTTGGACCATGGATAGTAGAGTCGGTTTCAATTCAAAATTGTTCGCTTCAATAGGGGGTCTTCTAATACTCGATCTCAATCCCCTTGTACTAGGTGCTGAATAATCCCTTAAAGGTTTATTCTCATTCTGATTAGTCATGTTGGAGGTCAGATTTTCTTCCTGACGTTGTTGAAATCGTCTTCTAGCAAGGAACGTTCTCTCAATCTCAGGATCAATATCGAGAATTTCCCTATTAAATCTATGCGTGCAACAACAAGAGAGGCTCCCAAAACAAGAATTTAGAATAGACACAAAGAATATGAACAAAAACAGAAATCTAGATTAACTAAATCACGCTCAATTGAATATTGAGTGTCAATCCCCAGCAACAGCGTCAAAAACTTAATGTGTTATTTTCCGCAAGTGCACGGTTGTCGTCAAGTAATAAAAATATCGATCCCACAAGGATTGGGACAATTACCGAATGATCGTGATACCAAGTTATCTAGTCAATCAATTTGTGGATTAAGAAAAGAAACTGAGCAGTCAAGAACAACGAATGAGAAGAACGAGCTAAAAGTCAATAGTTGAGAAGAATCTCAGGATATGGGTTTCACCACGTCGACGATTTATAAGGTGATTTAATTCTTTCCTACCCCTATTAGAGTTGTTTTGATGGAACCTATCCTAAGGTAAATCAACGGCCCCTTTCGAGGTCTACGCCAACTGTACCTATCAAACTCAATTTACCTATCACGGTATTCGAGCGTAGGGGATCATAATCAGCTAAGGGGACCTGTCACGAAACCCCCGCAAACCTCCCTAGTCTTACCACCGTTACTTGGTAAAAACTGGATTTGATAGATTCATTAAGTCCATAAGAGTTCCTTTAGAGTCTAAATTTCCTTTTCACGATAGGTTTGCACACAGGACCATAATCAGCTAAGGGGACCTGTCACGAGACCCCCGCAAGCCCTCATAGATACACTACCGCTACTTGACAGGAGTTAATCCCTAGTTGGTCTAGGTTTCGGGAACTTGGGTTCACTGTTAGGTACTTCCCCTTAGCTCCTTAGGTTTATCAATAAGAATCCAAGAACCAGATCAAAACAAACAATAATTCAAGTGGTATAGATTTACATCATCCATCATAAATCATCAAGGGCTACTCCCCCATCCTAAGATTACAGAACACTACTTCATAGTCGAACAAGAATTGCTAGAGAAAGAAATTACAATACTTAGTGCCATTTGTGTTCCTCTATCGTCGACTCATTCGTTCTCTCCTTCTTCGTCATTCTTTCACCACCCGCCTCACGCCTTCCTTTAGGGTTAGAATATCTCCTCTTGTAGCCTTGGCCTCCTCTTCAATTAAGGCAAAAGATTTTCCTTTAATTGAGACGAAGATCGCGGCTTCATCGAGTTGCTCACAGAAAAGGAAGTATGGAATCAGGCCAACATGCCCGTGCCAAATGAGGGCACAGGCGTGTCGTACATTTCACCGCCGTGTCGCTTGAACGGCGCGCGGTCTTGAACCAGCGTGTTGAGCATCGAACTCCCGACACTGCATGTCACTACTTGAACGGTGTGCCGGTTCTTTCGAACCGTGGCATGTTGAGCTGAACTCCCGACACAGTGTCACTGATAACATGCCTGTGTTGTTTTGATACGCCTGCTTCTTCACCCTGTTAACACGAAAAACACCTAAAAGCAGTCTCTTTGTCCAAAATATGCTAAACTTAACTGAATCATGACAAAATACATGCCTAGGACATGAAATGAGATAAAATGCATGCATATGGAGTAGTGAAAACGTAGCATGATACACACACATCATGTGGTAGCGGGCAGGGATCCCTCCTCTGGTCTATGACACCGGGAGATGAGAGCTTAGCTCCCCCATTCTGTTTGGGGCAGGAGGATAGGTGTACTCCGACAGCATCCTGTCCACTCGGTCACTCAGGAGCAGTGATGGCAGAGTGCACAGTTGTCATAGCCCAACCCACTCGACTTCACCATCGCGTGTGAGGCGGCTGACTGGCGTCAGGGGTGACCATGTCATTTGCACGGCATGCACTTTGCACGGATCGTATTTGTATTGTGTTTGCTGTATTATTGTATTGATGCCTTGGATGTTGCATATGATTGTCATGCATACAGGATTCATATTCGTATATGGTGATGACTTTATCTCTTATAGTAGGGCACATGCTCCTATATCAGGGTAGGAGATTCAGGTGAGTACAGTCCTTTTGCATTTATTTCTTGCTTACCCTATATGTGAGACTGTACTGACATGATTTTTATTGTTGGCTATATCTTACTTTGCATATCGACTATACCTGCTGAGTTCTTTGAACTTACCCCGTTGATTTATTTTTATTTCATGATGAAGCTGTCAGGAGAGTCCAGTTGCCAATCCCCCTCGTCGAAATGGATAGGTTTTATTGGTCTTATGGTTTTGGATTTTGTATAGAAGATATGTTTAGGTCCTGATGTTTTGGTTATGTACTTGTGGAAGTTTGGGAATATTTGTGGTGTCCTTATGGACTATTCAATTAGTTGGTTGTATGTTCCTACTCAGATGATAGAAGGGGTAAGTCTAGGTGTGATAGATTTCATTTATTTACTATGATGGTTGGCCTGAGTCCTTATGATCTACGTATGTAGATGTTTTTGTTCCGGTCGTGTTGACCGATGTATAGTGGTCGTGTAGGCCTTGTATGAAAATTGGTATTGTCACCCGTACAAGGGTCCCCCCCCCCGGGGCGTGACAGGTTTGGTTCTAATCTAATGGAGGAGAATAAACCAAAGGGGTTCGGTTTGTTTTAAACGAATGAACCAAAGATGGTTCGGTTTGTTTTAACTTAAAATAAACCATCATGGTTTGGTTTATTTTAACTTAAACTAATGGAGCGGGTTAACGGGCTTATGGTTATGATCCGATAACTATTAAGAGAATTTGTTCTCTATAAAATAGGGCTTAAGGGTTTTTGTTAAGCCCTAATCCAAATCCTTGCAACCCTAAGTTGTCGCCCCTCCTTCTCCTTGTGAAGTCGGCGCCAACCCTCTTGCCGCCGCCCACCACCACCCAAGCTCCTTGCCGGCGTCTAGCAGCTACTGTCCTCTCCCCTTGCTGGCGTCGAGCTGCTGCCGAAAGAGCTTCGGTGATCTCCTTTGGGTTCAGCAACAAGGTGAGCTTCAACCTTCCTTTTTTGGCCGACCCCTATTCCTCCACCAAAGCTGTCCAGTTTTCTTGACAGCTTGTTTCCCTCTTGTCGGAGCGTCATTTGGATGCCGTTTGGAGCTCTGACAGTAGTAGCCTTGTCGGGGATTCGATCTCCGGTAATCCTCATAGGTGGAGGACGAAGGATTCGTCAAACGGTTGACGAATACCTCTCCGGAGAAGCGAGTTTTTGAGGACTCGTTTTGGATCCGAATTTTGATTCGGATCGTGATCTTCTCTCGATCACATCATCTTCAACACGAGGCTAGTAACCCGTACGAAGATGAGGCTCGTGACTTTGTAAAGTCATCCCAAAGATACTCGGTGTGGATACGGATAGAGACGATTCTAGCGAGAATCGTTCCGGTTGATGCCTTTCCCGCTACACGTGATACGTCAGGTATACGTAGTGTAAATTTTCTTTTATTGCAAAATTTAAATTTACGGTTATGTCTACACATGTTTTACTATGCATGCGTGTGATGTGTGTGTTGTAATAAATTAGATTTATTATTTTTATTCCTTTCGCTGTGCACATGTTTACGAAACATGTTCGAACACACACTCGCTGCGGTGCCGGAAACCCAACATACTTGAATCAAGCCATTACCTATCCATGGAAGGATGTCCACCGGCTGAGCCAACACCACAACAAAGACTGGATGCAAGGCACAGAGCATCTGCGGTGGCCACCTTGTGGTTGGGGGTCGGCTAAGCAGCCTCAGGGCATCAGCGAGGGTTGTTACCACATATTAGGGTCTCTAAGTAGCTGCTCGGGTGGAGAATCCCGGCGGCAGAAATAGTATAACCTTCTGGATCCACAGTTGGAAATCATCAAATCTGGAATGAATAGATTGATTTAGCCCAAATTTGTGCTTTGATCGCCCACCTCACCTAACCGTGGAAGAGTGACCAAACAAGATCAGAGTGGTCAGAATCGAAGTTGTAAGCAATAGGAAGGAAATGAACAATGACCTTGAACCATTCCGGGAGGAAGGCAGGCGATGGCAGTCGGGCCGACAGGGCGATTGCTGCAACTAGTCACTGTTGTTATCGGAGGCTGGCCGAGCTCGCAGCGCTCGACCAAGGCACACAATCGATCAAGCAGGATGCACCGGCGTGAATCGTGGGCGGCAACTATCGCGTGCGAGGGGCATATGCGGTGGAAGGGAGAAGATACGGCCGTGGCGATTTGGATCGGAGAAAGGAAACAGACACAATCAGCTAGCTTGAGCTCGCGGTGGTCGATGAGTTAGGGTACGACAAGCTGGCTCGACTATGGCGAGGTAAGGTGCGCGACGGGCGGCTCGAGGAAGCGGTCATCGGCGACGGCAACAAGCTCGGGGTAGAGATCAGGCAAGATTGACGCCGGTGACAGTGAAGAGGAGAAGAACTGCTGCTGCGTGTGAGAAGTCGGGAGAAAGAAGAAGTCTCCGGCGATGGAGATCACACACGAGAAATAAAATGGGGGAAAAGGGTTCGCGGCGTGAGAAAACGAAAGGAAAAGGGATCTTGCGAAGAAGAGGATCGCGCAACGAAAGGAGAAGGAAACCGCGATCAAGAAAATGCACGGGAAAGGGAAAAGCCGGCAGTGAAGAAACGACTGAACGGAAGAAAAATAGATAAATAAAGGAAAAATGGGTCGGGTTTTTACTTTTACTATCGGGTTGGATTTAAAACCCAATAGGACTTAAACCTAGATCCGATTAAAATCATACCATTAAGCCTAGGTTAGGTTTAACTAAATCCCTAACCATGCTTTACTATTATTATTATTTTTTCGGTATTTTACATTCTCCCCCACTAATAAAAATTTGGTCCCCAAATTTCGTACTAACATGCAAAAATTACTTCAAGCAAGTTTCCGAAAGGACCACATACATTCCTCAAGTGAACAGATGAGGCTATCGAGCTCGAATAGTATCTTCCAGCTCCCACTTAGCCTCCTCATCAGTATGATGATGCCATCTAACCTTTACGAGTTGGATGATTTTGTTCCGCAACTGTCGCTCCTTTCGACCAAGAATTCGCACTGGAATCTCCTCATAAGTCACATTAGGCTAAAGTGGAATCGGAACCTCCTTCCGAACTTGATCTGTACACGGCCCATATTTCCTCAGCATAGAGACATGAAATACGTTATGAACACCCGTAAGTGTCGGAGGTAAAGTCAACCGGTAAGCTACACCCCCAATCCGCTCCCATATCTTAAATGGATTAATATAGTATGGAGCTAACTTTTCCTTTCAACCTAAATCATTTCACCCCTTTCGGGGTGAAACATGCAGAAATACTTATTCCCCAACTGAGAATTCTAAAGGCCTTCGCCTCCGGTCCGCGTAACTCTTTTGTCAATCCTATGCCTCTAATAACCATCATCTGATGGCGTGCACCACTCTGCATCATGTTGGATACTCGGTGGCCCCAATAGCTGTCGTTCCCTGACTTCCTCCCATAACATGGGAGATCTACAGGGTCTACCGTATAGGGCCTCAGAAGGAGTCATCTGAATGGAGGAGTGATAACTATTCTTATAGTCAAATTCCACTATAGGAATGTGATTCTCCCAACTACATCCATGATCCAGGACACAAGATCTTAATAGATCCTCTAGAGTCTGAATGATACACTCAGACTGTTCTTCCATCCGCGGATGAAACACGGTACCGAATCGAAGCTCTATTCCCATAGCTTGCTGCATACTCTGCCAAAATTAAGAGGTAAATCACGGATCTCTATCAGATATGGTACTTAAAAGTACCCTGAAAAATCTGATAATCTTTCGATAATACAACTCTACCAGATAATCCAATGAGTACGACCCACGAATAGGAAGGAAATGAGCTGATTTGGTCAGTCGATCCACAATCACCCAAATCGCATCACGTCCTTTACGGGTTCTAGGCAATCCTGTAACACAATCAATAGTGATATGCTCCCACTTCCATTCCGGAAATCAAAATTTCCCAGAGCAATCCAGCGGGTTTCTGATGTTCAGCCTTCACCCACTGGCATACTAAACATCGAGCAGCAAAATCTGTTATATCTCTCTTTATACCGTTCCACCAGTATAAACATTTCAAATCTTGGTACATACGAGTACCATCAGGGTGTATGGTAAATCTCGTATGATGTGCTTCCTATAGCAATTCTCCCTTAACTGGATGCGTGTCCGGAACACACTATCCTTATTAGAGATGGGAAAATTATCTTCTCACAAGAGAAGTCCATCTACCATCTAAAATCCACTCCCCACACTCTGTAAGTGCATGGAAGACTCTAGCGATCAATCTCACAAGTTGCAATTATTCGTGTTCCAGCAACTCTATAGTAGCTACACGGTAGCTAGCTAAAACTCAATGAGCACTTCTGCTCCATACATCTACAAATCCATACAATAACTACTAAAGTCACGTCATGTATATGATAGCCTATCTCGTAGTTTCTTAACTGTCGTAAGCATAAGATATGCCTCATTCAACTGCATCAGAATCGCTCCGATCCCTGAAACGATGCATTCGCATACAACATCCTTTTATCCACCCCGGAATGACTAACTAATACTCGTGTAAAAGTTAACCGCCGTCTAGGTCCTGTAACTGATTTCACCAGCTTCCGACTAAATGATTTCCATCACTCTCTTGGTCAACCAAGTCCGTGGTATAGTAATGTCAAACATTCTATCCACATCTACAGTATTAACCAAAACATACCAAGAAACCACCATCTACAGTGGTCGAGTGCATAACTCCAACTACCACAATCATCAGTGGCCAAGTTAACCAACTCCAACAACACTATCACTCGGTATGTGATCTTCGATACCAGAACTATTTCCGCAATCATTTTGATCACCTACTCCACTTGCCTATGCAGCTGCAAGCCTAGGAGTTCATCCAAAACTACATCCGACTACTCTCGGATTATTCACACATCCGAGAGACATATCGTACCATACTTCCAATAATTTGACCATCCGTAAGGATATGTCTACAGTGAAAGTATGTCTATCAAAGTCTAAGGGCATCCCTTAACTTCTTAATTGTTGGTCCACATCTCACCTGACGGTAGAGATACCACTGACCTACAAGTCGATGTAAAGGAACCCCTCTTATCCGAACTAAAAATGTTCTAGACAAGATACCCGTAAACTACAAGTATCTTTCAATATATTAACCTTGAGGGTAAACTAAAGTAATACCCTAAATGATCAATTATCTGTCGATCCGATCCAAAGGCTCTACGTAGGTCTCGGCCTTTCTCCGAAGAGAAAAAGATCAGATCCAACAGTCCGGGATAAAGCGGTCACATTTCTGTGATGAATAATCCGATCATTTGATCCCATTACTTAATTCTACGAGCTGCAACTGTAGAATACCAAATAGATACAACCATCGTCGTATACTCTCTCCTCTGTACAAAGTCAATTCACATCTGGGGGTAACTGTAGTTGTTGTCTTCCTGAGTCTTCTATGATGTCCTCTGCTGATACTGCTGCGTAAATCACTTTCCTTGAAGGGAAGTATCACGGAACTCCAATCACACCGGAGCTAGTAGATCGCTGCTGATGAGATAACCTAATCTTCTATACTGATCTCTGCTGTCGAGACGGTGCATCATCCTCCCGGAATACCATCGATAGTCTTCAACTGAGTCTTCAAGTATAGCTCCTCAAATGTACTAGTTGCTTATAATAGCAACAGACGAACTGATCTAACAAATAATCTGACTTCATGTGTCTTCGTGATCTGCACTGTACGCACATAATTCTTTCGGAGTCTTTGTTCTGATTTCGCTGATATGCACGAGGACATCCTGATGATCTGCATTTGGTCTTCTATAAACGGAACATAGCTCAAGGCCTATGACTCTGATCTTGCTCCTTTTATCCAACAGTCGGAGACTTCTAACCCAATTAAGTTGACTTGCAATATCTGCTTATAGGTCTCCAACTCTTAAACATTTGTACGGAGTCATTTCTAAACTCCTGACTCAATCCAATATCTTTCGGCAGGATATGATAGAAGATCCCGGCATCCTATTCCAACTATAAGCTAATAACTCTAGGTGGCTTAAAATATCCACTCACATTCTTGAGCTATTGGGTGAGCGTAAACTCTGCAAGACTAACGACTTTGCATGGTATTCCCATTACCGACGATCACCCTACTTGAAGCTCAAAAATTTCTTACAATGTGTCACAGAAAGTGACACGGGGAATTATTCTCCCTCAACATCACTAGACCATGATCAAGTGATATATTATATCCCGAAGATTATTTTCTACATTTTCCACCAAATACCGGCTTGATCCCGATAATGGTATGCAAATAACTCTACTTCCTTTGTATAACCCAAGTGAAGTACTCAAAAGTGTAGGATATTTGAAGTCGCTAGAGGGGGGGCGAATAGCGTCGTATTCGTTCGTAGATGGAATTCGATCGTGGTTGTCTCTACAATTTCGTTAGCGCACAGCAGAATAGTAATGAAAGCAATAACGAAATAAACAACAACGCAAATGCAAATATTTAACGTGGTTCGGAACCGAATGGTTCCTACTCCACAGATTGGGTTCATACGAACCCTAGCGATGCCAATCACACACCACTATGATAAACGCTCCTTCTCGACACAAGTCGGAGGCGGAGAAACCCCTTACAAGTAATCTTACAATAGTAAGAAACTAAAACAAGCAATTACAACAATTTATATAAAAGACAAGTAAAGAAAAACTTTACAACTCTTGCTTTTGATTGCTTGAATGTTTGGTTATTTGATTAGCACTTGGATACCTGATTTACAGTAACAAATCGCCCCTAAAGCTCTCAAAAACCGGATCCATTTTTCTCCATCACGAGCTCCTTTTATAGCTTCAACCTGTGCTGAAAAAAGTCGATCAGTCGACTGCTCGGGACAATCAATCGACTGATCACACTATTGCTGTGAGACAACAGTGTAATCCACACTGGAAAAATCCAACGGCTAGGACATCAGTCGACTGATCATGAGCATCAGTCGACTGATGAGCCATCACTCGATTGTTCGTCCCAGCGGTCGAGTGAGACTCCATTCTGTGCCCCAAAATCCGAGCATCAGTCGACTGATCACACGATCAGTCGACTACTCAACAATCGATCATTGCCCACCTATGCGATCATTGCTAGAAAATTCCGCAGTCAAACCCTAGTTGGTTATGCTCATTGCCACATTCAAACATGAGGTTTTAACCCAAGTATGGTGTCCCCATACTTGCTAGACCACCCTTAGCCTAGACCTAAGCCTTCTAGCCACCTCCATCAGCCTCATGCCTCTCGGATCCCTCCAAGTCATCCATGACTTATTCATCCATCGCGCTAGCCTTCAGGTGCTTCCATCTGCTATGTCATGCTAACGGTGTCTACACCGCCAAGGCACATTTGACTTACGCCGCCAAGACTCCGCTTGGACTTTACGCCGCCAATCATTGGACTTATGCTGCCAAGACTCCCGCTTGGACTTTACGCTGCCAATATCAAACCCCTTGGACTTCTCATGCCAAGACCCATGCTTGGACTTTCCCAAATGCAAGTGTCCCACTTGGACTTTCCATGTCAAGTACCCATGACTTGAACTTTACCTTGCCAAGACCCATGCTTGGACTTCCCAAAATGCCAAGTGTCCCACTTGGACTTTCCATGCCAAGTACCCATGACTTGGACTTTACCATGACAATTACATTGTCATATGTTTTTGTCTAACATCAAAACATCTCTCGAGCTAAGCTCGGGTCATGGTCAATCGTGACCTGGGCTGATTGCACCAACAATCTTCCCCTTTTTGATGTTTGACAAAAACCAAACAAAACAAACCATTTGAGTTAGACCATCTAACTCAAAGACTCCTTACCAATTATCCCAAATTGGTGATTTAATGTTCTCCCCCTTTTTGACATACATCAAAAAGGTTATCCCTCCAAGGAGGTCAATATCTCATGTCCCAATGAGATCTTATAATCTCCCCCTTGGTCCAAAAATACCTAGGATGCCTACCATCTTCCTAGTGATAAGTCTCATATCACTCAAGAGAGGCAATCCTATATGCTCTCCCAATTTCCAAATTGGGTCTCTCAAATTTTCATTTTCCTCCTCATGAGGAAAAATACCATCCATCATCCCATGATGGATACCTCCCCCTAAAGGCTTGCTCCCCCTTAACCATTGCGCCAACAATATCTTTGGGAAGTCCCTAAGCCGATAGGAACTCTAAACCATCAAAGATAAGGTTAGAAATTCAACATTGAACTTTCCAACACCTTAAATTTGATACAAAACCTAAACACCTCTCCAAATTCATATCCAATGGATTTTCACCCTTTATAATGCTTCCCAAAGCATATCCTAGGGTTAGGAGTGATTAGGGACCTTAACCGTAGTTGAAATCGGGCTAAACAAACCTAGTTTTCCCGAAATCAGCATTGGCAGTCGACTCTGTCAGCTACCAGTCGATTGATGTGCCCATCAGTCGACTGGCATGAAGCAACAGTCGAGTGATACTGCGCTGCCAGTCGAGTCCAAGCACTGCCCATCACCGATCGCTTCAGAGAGGCAATGATCGATAATCGAAAATCTGATTTTTAGATATCAGACTCGACTTTTGGAAATTCATAAGTAATTCTATGTAAATCAAAAAATCACGAAATTTGATACGTATATTACTTATCACACATACAATCGGTGAAAAATTTTAGAAAAATATTTTAACCATTAAAATAGGAGATTGGTACAATGTTCAAAAACTGTTAAAACTTTAAAGTTTTTGATCTACTTTGTATCAACTTCTACAATGATGATGGCTATCAAAAGATAGACTTCACCAAGGTTTTCTAAAGTGATTTTAAAATGTTTTTGAAAACCTATTTTGAACCATGATTTATTGGCTAAATATACATGACTTGTATATTAGCTTTCCTCATAATTCTTAGTGATGATTGAAATAAGTTAAGTTCATCTAGATGCACTATCTATCCACCTTGAACCTAACTTATTATCCTAGCATCTCACATGTATCTAGGGTGTATAAATACACATACATGTCAATGTGATGTGAGATGTGGAGTTATTCTCCCTAAATTAGGGTTTCATGCATTTTTCTAAGGCAACTCTACTTGATTCCCTTATAAATGGGACTCCAAGTCATGCCATTATCCTTGAATCAATTTTAAACAAGTAAATACATGAAATGATCATGGCATAAATGATATCAATAATAACGCATGGCCAACGATCATGATGGCATGGCATATGATATAATCTAAAAACAAACATGACATCTAAAATAATCCTAAACAATAGCATGACATGTTATATGATAAGATGAAATTTCATGTCATGATATGGCAATTTTCCATAAACCAATAAATTAATACAAACACACAATCAGACACAAGTGATTTTCATAAACAGAATATTTCATTCAATTAATAAAACTTCAGTTTTTTACATCCAAAATGGAGATTTGAGACGCTCAATCTCACTACAAAAACTGAAAACAAAAATCCTAACATCCTCTAGCTCTAATCATCTGCAGAAGGTGGAGGTGGAGGAGGCTGTTGGCTCAAGGTCCAGGCTCACATCATCTCATATATGTCGAGCTGGCGCTGCTCAATGCGGCCCTGCCCTGCCAGAATCTCATCTAGTCTGGAGTCCACTATCTGCTGGTACTCCTGAAATATGGCCTCCAGTTGTCCAAGCCTATCTGATGGACCTGCTGCTGATGCATCTGCAGGTATCTGATCGTCCTCATCAACAGCATCAAGGTCCTCATAGTCCTCTGCAGCCTCTCTAGGCACTAGAGGTGGCTCCTCACGTGCCTTGGGCGGAAGTCGAGGTGCCAACTCCATCTGCCCCTGTCCCATCCGCAGCTTCGCCAACGAGAAGTTACGAACTGATATGCAGTCGTACACCTCAGTGTTGGGATCTTTGTAATGGCTAGAGGGGGGTGAATAGCATAGAGTTCGTTCGTTGATGGAATTCGATCGTGATCGTCTCTACAATTTCGTTAGCGCAGCGGAAATAGAAATAATATAATAACGAAATAATACAAACACAACACGAACATGAGTATGTAACGTGGTTCGGAACTGCACGGTTCCTACTCCACGGATCGAGCTCTACGAGCTCTAGTGATGCACATGCAACCACTAATAAACACTCCTTCTCGGAACAATCCGGAGGCGGAGAAACCTCGTACAAGATGATTACAACAATAATCTAAAGCTACAAGCAAATACAATGAAATACAAAGCAAGACTAGTAATGAAAAATACTTTATAAATGCTCTTGAATGCTTGATCGCTAGGTTGATCGAGTAGCACTTGGAGACCCTGAATTGCAGCAGCAACTCACCCCAAATCGCCTCAAAGAACCATACCAAATTCCTCCATCACGAGCTCCTTATAAAGCTTCAACTCAGGCCGAAAGTCGATCACCGACCATCGATCAAACCCATCACGATCGATGGTGTCTCACTGACCGGCCTTGGTCCGGCCGAGTGAGACTACACTCGTGGCTAAATTCGAGCACCCGATCGATCATGCAATCGGGCCGACGGCTGAGCCATCACCGATCGCCATCCTCGGCAATGATCGCTAGGCCACTTCCCGCAGTCAAACCCTAGTTGACTCGGTCTAGTCAATTGCCACATGGCACCAGTCGATTGGCACACCTCAAACATGAGGTTTTAGCCCAAGTATGGTGCCCCCATACTTGCTAGACCACCCTTAGCCTAGACCTAAGCCTTCTAGCCACCTCCATCAGCCTCACGCCTCTCGGATCCCTCCAAGTCATCCATGACTTGTTCATCCATCGCGCTAGCCTTCAGGTGCTTCCATCGGCTATGTCATGCTAACGGTGTCTACACCGCCAAGGCACATTGGACTTACGTCGCCAAGACTCCGCTTGGACTTTACGCCGCCAACCATTGGACTTATGGTGCCAAGACTCCCGGTTGGACTTTACGCAGCCAATATCAAACCCCTTGGACTTTCCCTTGCCAACCCATGTTGGACTTTTACATTGCCAAGACCCATGCTTGGACTTTTCATGTGCCAAGTGTCCCACTTGGACTTTTCATGCCAAGTACTCAAGACTTGGACTTTACCAAATGCCAAGTGTTCCACTTGGACTTTCCATGCCAAGTACCCATGACTTGGACTTTACCTTGACAATTACATTGTCATATATTTTTGTCAAACATCAAAACATTACTCGAGTCAAACTCGAGTCCTGGTCAATCGTGACCTGGGTCGATTGCACCAACACTCAGTAGCGCCCTCAGTGATCCCCTGTTAATGTTGATGCCTACTGACTCTAACCATGCAGTGATGATGTGACCATAAGGCATATGCACTTTCCCTTGTACAGGGGATATGAAATGTACAATGCAATGAAACATGTTCAATGCAATGTTTATGTCTAGTCTATGACGCATGGCGTACAGAAGAAAGAGATGGGGAGGCCGAATCCTGGCCAAACCCCGAGTCACAATCGGAAGAAAACACCCAACAATGACTTTGTAGAGTACATTGTCAGGTGCAGATAGCTCGATGATAGGAAATAGGTTCTGAGCTGGTGGACGAGGATGGCCAAAAACATGCTCATGCATGGAGTCCAAAGAGATATGGTCAAAGGGGCATCGAAGGTAGGGTAGAAAATGAAGGTGTCAGCCGATGGCTTACACTCAAGAAACTCCTACAATATCACAGGAGTGAACTCTAAATCGCATTTTGCAATGCGAGTAGTGTAGGTAGGGCCATCGTCTACCTTCTTTAAGTTCTGATAGAACTCCTTAAGGAGATCATCATTGATGGCATGTGTGCATAATACTATTTTCATGAGATGATAATATGCAAATATGTCCATGACATCACTACAGTAATGTGTAAAGAAGTCCCTATCGATGTACCTAACCAACATGGTTTGGTACAATCGTGATTCAACCTCGAGTGGGTCATTTCTACGGGATTGCCTATATGAATGTAATGCAACGACATGAAATGCAAGGGCACCAATGCACTATTAGATTATAATATATTATAATGGAAAGAAAAATTAGGATTTTAGAGGAGTAAGAAAATTTTACTTTGGCACCATTAGGATGATGATGAGAGAATACTCAGATATCGCTGAAAAGATCGCCGAAGCAGTGGATCGCCGGAACCCTAATCGAAGAAGAGAAATCGCCGGAGAAGTGAGTGGATTAGGGCTATGAGATGCTAAAAACGTGAGTGAAATAGTTTAGCTATCAAACCTAAGGCTTGGGTGACCGGCGCAGTCGGAAACACTGGTCGGAGAAGGAAGCGGCGATCGAAAAGGAGGAAGAACCAAAGGATCGACGCATGAAGACGCCGAACCCTAGCGATTCGGCGTTATAAAATCGCGACACACGATCGATGTGCGATTAGTCGATCGATCGCGCTTATGAGCGCTTTTCGAACCGTAGTCGATCGCCCGGCCAACAATCGATCAATCTTTTGTGTCGTGATACAAGAATATACCGATCCGTGATGTTGCTCATTAGTCGATCGATGCGATCACCACTGATCGCTTAGCGAGCACTCGATCGATGATCCTCCGCCTCGATGAATAGTACCATCGGTCCGATGATGTATCCCATCACGATCGATGTGCAAACAATGAGTCCTCGAAATAGCACTCGATCGCCGGACGATCGTATCACGCTGATGATGATCACCGACATTAATCAGACGCTTGATCGATCTCGATTTCCAATTCTGAAATTTAGAAAATCTCGATTTCTTTATCCAACTTATTTCATTTTCTCATATTTAAACTTGTATATCGAATATATTGATGTTATGCTTATGTTCATATATTCGTTAATGTATTTTGATATTTTATTTCATTTTAGCAAACATTAACATCCAATGGTTTCAAAATCCTAACATCTCACCCTTTTTAAGTCTTGAAATACACAATCAAGGTAGAAGACTTGTTTTGTGAGATGCAATCCACCCTAGACATTCCTTCCATGCAAACACATGGTGAAACACATGAAGCATGGTAAGTGTAAGACATCAAGGTGTGTGGCACTTGAGTATCACTCTTGATGTAACTTCTACACTTTAAACACACTTCTCTTGATACATTGATTCCTAAAGTGTGCCAAAGATCAAAGTGACACACTATGACCTCTAAATCTAGATTGTGTCAATTTTATTGATTTTCATGATTTCAAAAATATATTGGCACATCCTAAAATCTTTTAGGATTAAAGCTCAAATATATTTCCAAGGTAACCATAACCTTGAAAATAACCTAAAGTGCCACCTTTACCATGGTTGAGTTAACTACCCATCCAATCACATCCTAACCCATTTAACGTGAATCAATCACGCTCTTTGGAACCCAAAATCTATTTGAGCTCCTAGGGTTAATTAGGTATTCCTTAGGGATAACCTCCCTAGATACCTTCCTAATGACCCTTCTAGGCTTATTAGCCTTGGTCATTTGGGTCTTACCATGGTTGACTCTAGGGGTAACTCCCCTTGTAACCTTCTTAGTGGCTTCCCTAGGTTTCCTTGAAACCCTAGCCACTAGGCACAACCTTTGGTCAACCTTAGGGATGACTTCCCTATTGACCTTGGTCTTCCTAGACCTAGGTTTAGTTCCATAATCAAATGGAACATTGTGATAAGTAGGCATTACTTTCTTAGACATAGGTTTGTGACTCAAACCTTGTCTCCTAGATGATTCTTGCCTCTTACACCCTTTTTGTTGACTTTTAGATCCTAGAGTTTGACACTTTGACCCTTTAAATTGATTTTGCATATTTGCAAGGGTCTTTTCCAATTTCTCAAGCCTTGACCTCAAGGCTTGATTTTCTAACTCTAATTGCCCAAATGATTTTTTATTAGGTTTTTGGGCATTACCATTCACCTTAGACATATGTCTACCCTTATTGGGATTGATACCTAAATGGTTTTCGATTTCCTTAATTGCTTTCTTAGGAATGACATTTCTAGGGACATTAGTCCCAAATTTCTCCTTCTTTGAAATAAACCTAGAGTTATCATTCCTAGCATGCTTTGATTCATGAGTAATAACAAAGTTATTTGAATTAATTCTAGCATGCTTTTGCTTAGAATTTAAAGAATGAGCATTATGAAAATATACCTTAGGGTTAGTCTTAGAGACTCCCCCTACTTGTGAAGCTCCCTCCTTTCTTCTAGGACATTGGCTCCTATAGTGTCCCGGTTGTCGGCATTTGAAACACACCACGTGCTCCTTGCTCTTCTTGGTGGGGACACCGGCATCCTTGACTTTTTCATTGACTTTTGGTGCCGGAGGAGACTTCTTAACTCTTTTCGGACACTTACTCTTGTAGTGTCCGGATTCCCTACACTCAAAGCATATTATATAATTTTTATTTATAATTGACATGCTTGAGTTACCTATGGTGGTGGTAGGTGCCGAAATTGGAGCTTCTTCATCTTAACTAGATGTCGAAGCTTTCTCTTGTTGCTCTAGAGTGGAAATTCTTTCCTCCCCCTCAATCGTAAAGGTGGAGGTGTCTTCTGTTTCTTCCACCTCCTCTTCCACCGATCCAGAAGTTGACTCCTCTTCAACTTCTGATTCCTCACTTGCTCGTGAGGATGATGAACTCTCTTCATCCTCTTCCTTATCTTCTTCTACTTGTGCCAAGTGGGACTTCTCATTGAACTTGGATAATTTGTCCCATAGCTCCTTGGCATCAAGATATTCACCTAGCCTAGACAAAACATCATTAGGTATCAAATCTTCTAAAAGTTTTGTTACCTTGGCTTCGGTATTGAATTTTTGCCGTTGCTCTTGAGTCCATTTCTTCAACTTGAGGACTTGTCCATTCCTATCCCGAGGAGGTTCAAAACCTTCTACAAGAATGAACCAATCCTCTATATCCATCATCAAGAATGTCTCCATTCTTGTTCTCCATGCTGAAAAGTCTTCTCGATCATATGGCGGTGGAGTGTTGATGTCCCATCCAAGCTTGTCTTGGGATTCCATCTTGTTCCTCTGGCGTCTTGACTCCGAGTTGTTAATCCGTAGAAGAGCCCCGGGCTCTGATACAAATTGTAGGATATTTGAAGCCGCTAGAGGGGGGGTGAATAGCGTCGTGTTCGTTCGTAGATGGAATTCGATCGTGGTTGTCTCTACAATTTTGTTAGCGCACAACGGAATAGTAATGAAAGCAATAACGAAATAAACAACAACGCAAATGCTAATATTTAACATGGTTCAGAACCGAATGGTTCCTACTCCACGGATTGGGTTCATACGAACCCTAGCGATGCCAATCACACACCACTATGATAAACGCTCCTTCTCGACACAAGTCGGAGGCGGAGAAACCCCTTACAAGTAATCTTACAACAGTAAGAAACTAAAACAAGCAATTACAACAATTTATATGAAAGACAAGTAAAGAAAAACTTTACAACTCTTGCTTTTGATTGCTTGAATGCTTGGTTATTTGATTAGCACTTGGAGACCTGATTTGCAGCAACAAATTGCCCCTAAAGCTCTCAAAAACTGGATCCATTTTTCTCCATCACGAGCTCCTTTTATAGCTTCAACCTGTGCTGGAAAAAGTCGATCAGTCGACTGCTCGGGACCATCAGTCGACTGATCACACTATTGCTATGAGACAACGGTGTAATCCACGCTGGAAAAATTCAACGGCTAGGACATCAGTCGACTGATCATGAGCATCAGTCGACTGATGAGCCATCACTCGACTGTTTGTCCCAGTGGTCGAGTGAAACTCCATTCTGTGCCCCAACATCTGAGCATCAGTCGACTGATCACAAGATCGATCATTGCTCGGCTAATCACCGATCGCGCCCACCTATGGCGTCGATCGATAGGCAATTCCCAGCATCAAACCCTAGTTGATTACGCTACCAACTGCCACATGGCATCAGTTGACTGGCACACCCCAAACATGAGGTTTTAACCCAAGTATGGTGTCCCCATACTTGCTAGACCACCCTTAGCCTAGACCTAAGCCTTCTAGACACCTCCATCAACCTCACGCCTCTCGGATCCCTCCAAGTCATCCATGACTTTTTCATCCATCGCGCTAGCCTTCAGGTGCTTCCATCGGCTATGTCATGCTAACGGTGTCTACACCGCCAAGGCACATTGGACTTATGCCGCCAAGACTCCGCTTGGACTTTACGCCGCTAATCATTGGACTTATGCTGCCAAGACTCCCGCTTGGACTTTACGCTTCCAATATCAAAACCCTTGGACTTCTCATGCCAAGACCCATGCTTGGACTTTCCCAAATGCCAAGTGTCCCACTTGGACTTTCCATGCCAAGTACCCATGACTTGGACTTTACCTTGCCAAGACCCATGCTTGGACTTCCCAAAATGTCAAGTGTCTCACTTGGACTTTCCATGCCAAGTACCCATGACTTGGACTTTACCATGACAATTACATTGTCATATGTTTTTGTCTAACATCAAAACATCTCTCGAGCCAAGCTCAAGTCCTAGTCAATCGTGACCTGGGCCGATTGCACCAACAAAAAGTACCTTCAAAGTTATACAACTCAGTACGAACGACTCAGGGATAAAAATCCCTATGAAACACCGTAAACTAGCCTTCCACTATCTGCATCAACAATAGCCTACTTGTCTTATCCATTATCCATCAGGTAATGATCTGACTAGTACCGTTAGTGAAAATCCCTAAGACTATAGTCTTTGATTTTTTTTCACAAGAAATGTGATGACTTGACCCCTGTTTTCCGACTCGGTATCAGTCGGCTCTCAAAGGTAAATCACTTTCTCGACACAGGTTCAAGACTCACAAACCCAATAGGTCGTTCCCGTGGTCAACTCATACCACGGTTACGAACAATAACCAACATACTATAGGTTATTCCCTGTTATAAGCATCTAAATGCATAGCCAACAAAACCAGAAGTATAAACCCTATCGGCAACTCCGGTTGGTCGCCTCGGTGGACGACCTCTACTACAAGTCTGCACAGGTATAATATATCTAGTTGTATACACCTATTGATCAAGTTTAGATAAATATCTACTAAACTATAAGTTATCAGGAATTCTTACCTCGTGTTGTTTGGAGCTCAGGTCGCTGTCCATCTCATCTCAAAAATCAAAACCGAAACAAATCGACTCCTGAGAATCCAAGACTCGACACAAAACAATATTGTATGGCATCGCAGAACCTAGGGCTCTGATACCACTAAAGTTGTCACGCCCCGAGAGCATGTCGTGTCGAAAAGCAAACGGACGGCATCTCCCCTATACGTGGCAACATCTCGGGTTAATACAAGGCCCTTGGGCCCATAATAAACATAACATATATAAAATGTAACCATATAACACATCAAAACACAGCGGAAACATAATACAACATCACAAACTACCCATATGCATACCAGTATGACTAACACCGACTCAGAACACCATAACAAAACCAGAAGAAGAAAGGTACAACCTTTACAGCGTCCAATCACTACAAAACATCACATAAACTAAATAATATCGAAACACCAATGAAAACCCAAAAAATACCCGGACTCTCGGAGTTGAGATGAGACGATACCAGCCAGCGGTGCTCCAAGTCCATCACGAAGTCGGCTACCTGTTACTTGGGCGACAGAAAAACTCAGGGTCCGTGGTGGTGAGTAAAACTCAGCAGGTAATAGAAAAACATGTATATATATCAATATCACATGTATTTTGATAGAAAAATCTACAAGTATAACTAGCATGATAACATATCCATGTATATACCTTCTAACCAAAAGCCAATATAAAATGCAGACATACCTGAACGTTTGCTACGCTACACCTATCCAACCTGAGCACATATCCACAATATATACATATACAGGAAGTCTGCTCTAAACCATATAACGATATAAATACAGGTCAAAGAATGCAATAAACAATCCAATAACTATACAGGTATCCTACACGACCGTATAAGCGATGCGGGTAGCATGTATATACAGACTGCATCTATATATGTATACTAATCACAATCATCCATATATATATATATATATACATGCATATATGTATATATATGGCAATATGCAAAAATGTCACAAGTCGGCAATGCAGCATGCATGGTCATGTCGGCTCACCCTAAAGCTATCACGACTCTAGTGTGGCCTCGGTGGCTCGAGCATGACAACTGTCCCAACGCAACACCAACCACTACTCTCGAGTGGCCGAGTGAGCAATATGATCGAGTAGCATATAAGCATGAAGAGCAAGCTACACGATGGGGGTCCCTGTTGTTGGCCACTCCGACAGTCACTACCCATGAGTGGTCGAGTGCCACACACGCAGGACTACGACACGCAAATCCCACTGCCACCGTCTATAGTGGTAGAGTGCGGCACCACAATGCTCTGCCCTCACACCGGTTACTCCTATGAGTAACCGTGGAGGCAGGATGACTGACGACCCTCTCAACCACAAGGAGACCACGTCGCCAGCATGCATGCAAATGACATGAATGCAATGTCTCACATATAGACATCCACCGTAGACTCTCTATTCTACAGAAAGTTATACTAATCATATCAACGCACTCTCTATCCTGCAGAGAGTCGTACTCAACTGATCATAACACTCTCTATCCTGTAGAGAATCATACCAATCTAATCGACGCACTCTCTATCCTGTAGAGAGTCATACTCAACTGATGGACGTACTCTCTATCCTTTAGAGAGTCGTACTCATCTGATCGATGCACTCTCTATCCTGTAGAGAGTGGTACTCAACTGATTATAACAAGCTAGGACCACCGGTCCGTAGCAACACACTAAGTATCATTCACCTGACCATTTACACAATACATGGTCGGTGGTAAACATACAACCTAAGGGTACTAGAATAACCCTAGGTTCAAGACATTGTCTACCTATGGATGACCTCTTTGCCCAATTTACAATCAGGTTGTCATCCGGACTCTACTATTTGCACTTAACTAAACAAATTCTAGGTTACTTACATCACCTATATATATAACTCCTAATCATGATAAAATCAAACATGATAGCAGCAATGGAGTTAATAGCCAAAAGTAAGGTATCAAGCGCAAGAGTAAATAGAACAGAGTCAAGGTAACATGATTATATAAGATGATCATGCATCTAAATCTGCATGCATTAAAACTACCTGACCAAGGTAGGAATTACCCACATGTTATGTATACTACATTATCCGTCTTTATATCCGAGATTCCGTCTCGTATCAACGTCCTGTACACAACATAGAACATACTTAAGTTCTATCATACATCGAATCATCGAATCAAATCTTATATCAAGTATAGGGCTTTAGATCTGCATTTACTCAACTCGTACATGGAAATCACCCTCCTCGGATCAACCTCTTCACCTAATAGCAGCTATACAACTATGCCAATATTAACCACACTGTAAATCAAATCCTACTTTCCAGAATACCAAGATCTATACTTACCTCACACTGCTTCAATGTCTCCCCGCTCCTTGATTCCCTTTGATGAATTCAACTTGCTCAATCCAGTTAAATGGAGGACAACCTCCAAATTCTACACGCCGAATATCTGATAATTACATCATAGGTAAATTACTAGTTGCTTCTAATCAGCGATCCAATTATAACATCAGCTATAATTATCATTCCACGGTTATAATTCAATGAACACCCAAATACATGCTTACCTCGCGTCGTTCCACCTTTAGAAATGTAACTACCGGGCCCCTATTGGCGGAATTCGACGACCCCTATTGGTCGACGACCGTCGCCCCTGTTGGCCTGTCGTTACTCACCTGGACTTCCCACCCCTGGAAGTGGGTTTTTGCCTTCCCCAGGATTCGAACTCTAGACCTCCAGGCTAAGTACTAAAGTTTATGAATCCTGGTTCTTGATCACTTGGTTACCAGGATTCATAAACTTTAGTACTTAGCAAGGTAGGGTGCGTGACAGGCATCTCGAGAAAGCGGCCATCAACGGCGACAACAAGCTCGGGGCGGAGATCAAGTAAGATCGACGTTGGCGATAGTGAAGAGGAGAAGAACTGCTGCTGCGCGTGAGAGTCGGGTGGAAGAAGAAGACTCCGGCGATGGAGATCACACACGAGAAATAAAATGGGGGAAAAGGGTTCGCGGCATGAGAAAATGAAAGGAAAAGGGATCGTGTGAAGAAGAGGATCACGCAACGAAAGGAGAAGGAAACTGCGATCAAGAAAATGCACGGGAAAGGGAAAAGCCGATAGTGAAGAAATGGTCGAACGGAAGAAAAATATATAAATAAAGGAAAAAACGGGTCGGGTTTTTACTTTTACTATCGGGTTGGATTTGAAACCTAATAGGACTTAAACCTAGATTCGATTAAAATCATACCATTAAGCCTAGGTTAGGTTTAACTAAATCCCTAACCATGCTTTACTGTTATTATTATTATTTTCCGGTATTTTACAGATTGATTAGAAATCTTTGCTTGTAACATTTCAATATGTTTCCCTTGCATTTTAATTTGTTCATCCATTGTTTCTTATTTTGCCTTTTGCTCCATCACTAGTCGATTGCATGTGCCACGACTAGGAACTTCTCCCCATACATCAAATGGACTAACACCATCACCAAGCATACGTACTCGACCAGGTCTATCTGGTCCCATGATTTGAGCAAATATATCATTATGACTCACTGGATCGTTAGAATCTTCAGGAAGTTGATTTGTTAGTTCATTCATTACAGCCTTTATCAAAACATGACATGTTGATACTTATTAAATACATAATGATAAATAAAATAAATTATTTTAAACTTAATATGATTGAAGAGTATAAAATAGTTTACCAATCTTTCTGCTACAACATTGCTTGAGGGACTTCCATTGGCATGTGTAAAACAAGCCTGAAATAATTCAACTCGAGTTGGAGGGTGTCCCTTTTCTTTTTTCTGAAAATATATTTAGTTATTAGTTTATACATGTGTTGGAATCAAGGAGAATAACATGTATAGAATTATAATGTAAATAAAATGAATTACCAATTTGTGTTGCACTTGAGCAAAAGATGTCCTTCCAGTTGTCTGGTGCATTATTTTATGCTTTCTAGCCACTTTGTTTTTTTCTCTCCTTTCCTAATATATTAAATTACACATAATACACAAAATAAAAATGCACATACTATTTTAATCAAATTATATTATAAGTAAAAAATAATGTCTACCTTTGATTTTCCCGTGTTCCAAAAAGTAATTAGTCTCATGTACTGTTCTGCATGAGCTCTTTCATCTCTCTATTGTAAAAGAACTTGAATTGACAATTCAGGATTATAGTACTTCTTTTTAAGTTCAGACTTCCAGTTTCTCCATTTTTTTGTTATTGAATGTAGTGTCCAATTTTATGTCCCCGGAAGAAGATCGTATTTTTCCTACCAAAAATATTTAGACAAATTATTATTATATAAATTAAAAGTATTAAACAATAAAATTATACAAAAACTATTTATTTACCTTTATAACATTTAACATGCCTTTCTTTTTATCCATTGGAATTTTATGCCAATCTTCCACATCAATTGGACAATGCTTACCATTTCTTGCCAAAGAACCCAAAAAGTCAGTAAATTTATTTCTTTTTGTTCCTATAGGGTGTCCCATATCAACACATGGAATCTTAATGCGTGGTAATGTGTTAGGTCGACCCCAGATTTCTTTCATAAATGTAGGACCTTTTTTTTCCCTCTCAGTATTATGAAGTCCATCATCACTATCTGTATACATATAAAAGGATAAAAGACATAATATAAATAATAAAATAAATTACTATAATTTTCATATTTATTACCTTCATTAGATTCGTTATTCATATTATCATTTTGGTTTGGAACTGAAGAATTGTTTTCAACATTTGTGATATTGTGTTGCACATCAATTTGGAATTGATTTGAATCTGCATCTCTTTGGTTAATCAAAGAACCTTGTATATTATTACCATCTATAAAAATATCAATTCAAGTAAAAAAAAAGAAATAAGAATTAGACACACAGGAATTTAATGCTCAAGATGAATTAAAAATTTATTTTTCTTTCCAACAAATAATAAATTTATGATATATAAAATAGTTCTAGCTCATTTTATATGTTTATGTTTGATACTATCTATAAAACATACAATTGATATAATTGAATCTGAATTAAAAAAGACAAGAACTTACAATTTATTAAATTCTCACTTATGCACGACAAGTACACACAAAAACTCAACAGAAAAAACTCAAATCCAAGAAGAAAAAAAGTTTCAACCAAAGAGAAATTTTTACATGTTTCAACAAATAATAAATTTATGATGTAAAAAATTAGATAATACCTTGTTCAGTTGAATATGTGATATTATTTTGCACATCAATTTGGAATTGACTTGAATCTGCATCTCTTTGGTTATTTAAGATACCTTGTATATTGTGACCATCTATAAAAGTATCAATTCAAGTAAAATAATAAAGCAAACAAAAATTAGACACACGGAAAAAGAATATATAAAATTTTACGTTAATTTAATACTCAACATAAATTAAATGTTTACTTTTCTTTCCAACAAATAATAAATTTATGATGCATAAAATTAGATAATACCTCGTTCAGTTGAATATCGATCTGTGTGATTTGTACTCATACCTGACAGTTGCATATCTCTCTTAGATTGTAGTTTAAAGATGCTTAGGAGTCATACCTACTACAAAAAATAGTTAGTTACAAATTATAGATAATACAAAATTAGCTAAATAATCTGATTGTTAATAAGAATAATACATTATATTCATCTATCATTGATTATAAATATTCATCTAAATATTTATCCACTCGCTTGAATCCATCCTAAATGTTCATCTATCACCGATTGTAAAATAAGAAATTCCATTACTAGAATGTGAAAAAGTCATATCAGGGAACTAGAGTTGACCCTTGACCAAACCATTCTAGTCAAAGGACGAAACACATTTCTCCTCCTACATAATGATCGTATTCATAAATATCATATTGCAGCAATTTGTCCTTATTTTGTTAGATGGGATGAACTCCTAGATCCAAAAATCTCGTTGTTGATCCAAAAATCTCGTTGTTGAACTCCTATGTGGTTCTGGACTTCATTGAGAGTTAAATTATAAAGTGATCCTTGCCTAGAAAGGCTCTGTATTTGGGAACGCTGGCTACCACTGTCCCCATCTCTCTCTGTTGCCATTGTATTCACATCCACTAGATTCTTTAGCAAGAGATATCGGTGACCAAAACCTTAGGCTAAAAACCCACATGCAAGGTCTTGAGCAGTAATAAAACAGAGTAAAAAACTCAAGAACACAGCAAAAGAATTCCCACCCTTATTACTGCTGCTTTATTATTTTCAGTTGAACAGGAAATCTCACCTAACTATTCGTCTCAGAATCTGCAAAACCAACAAAAGACAATAAAGATTAGTCCAAAGCTCATAGAAAAGGCCCTAGTTTTAGGTCAAGTACTCTCTCATAAATACCATTAAATAGATTAATGAATAACTTGTCCCATTAAATTGCACTAAGGCCAGCATAGGCAATCCCGTTAACGTTTCTTACCATTGCCCATTGATCTGTATCATGAAGCACCAGTCCACTCACTATTGTACTCGGTGAATATCATCAAGTATTCAAGATATCGACAACTACACCAAACTTCTTCTCACAATCCAAGTACAGTGGTGTAAAAGATAAAATATCTATTCAAATCCTCGAAATTGAAGTTCACAAAAAAAACATGCACAAACGTTAATCCTACATTCAGATCGCATGGCAAAGCAGAACATCAATCCTACCGTACTGGCGTCGGGCAAATTGACAACCACCAAATGCAAATTTACAAACTTGGAGCATTACAAGACAAACATGAGTTTTACTGCACAGTGATGAATGCATGAAATCTTTGCAAAACAAACGAACTTTTAGATTTTACCAATAAATAGCAATATATTTACCATACAATTGGTATTTAAAATCATTCATAGAAGTAAATTATTTATTATATAATAGGTTTGCAAGCATCGTGATAATTTTACCTCTCCAAGAGAATGAAAGCTAAGCTCGAAGAGGAAAGATATCGAGTCTGTAGGGCCAACTCCACGATCCTACATCATTTAAAAGAATCAGATAATTAGACATATAGTGTAGGTCTTTGTTTTTGACAAAAAAAAGAAAATTACTGGTCCATACATATTAAAGAGTGAAAATATGATAGAAGTATGCCAAAGAATACCTCTACAGTAGAGATGTATTCTCTTATTATGTACCAAAGTTCTGCACCTATAGCAACAGAATGGGAGCATCTATAATAACTAAATGGTAACACCAACCTACTTGTAATAAAAAATGATAGCACATAACTAAAGGGTAGCATCTAGCACCAGCGAATCGTAGTGCCTTAGATGACAAAATGGTAACACCTAGTTGCTTGGAACAAAAACAAATAGCATTTTCGACGGTACAATGATAGCAACTCATATAACTAGTTGCAATGACACCTAACATAACTCGGCATAATTGATAAGCCAAGAATCGACAAGGACTAAAGTGTTAAGTCATTACTCAGCATAATGAAAAATAATAATAAGCATAACAAAAATCACTGGAAAGAAAAATGTGAAGTCATCAAATATTATAATTGACTACTGTTATTACAATGATAATTAACTAAACATAAATGCATAAACTAGAAAAAATTTCATTATAAATCAACATCAATTTCCACTCCTGCAACATCATCATGAACCCAAACCACTTCTTCATGTTCATTGTAGTCTTCAAAATTATAAATATAACTTTGAAGATATGTATCAACATCTGTCATAGGTTGCATTTGATACTTTGCTCGTGCATCAGTGGTGATAATGACATGCCAATCACAATCAACTGGATCTTCCACATAAATAACTTGCATAGCCTAAGATGCTAAAATATAAGGCTCATTATGATGCCTAACATTTTTAAAATTGACTAACACAAAATCATCCTCATCCAATTTTAGTTGTTTACCTTTGGAGACCCACTCACATTCAAATAAAACAACTTTTCGACCTCCTCCATAGTCTAACTCAATGACATTTTGTAAAATCCCATAATAATCAAGTTCACTTAATATTGGATTATGATCTCTTGTACTTGAATAACTTGAAGTAGTTGCCCTAACAGTTACACCACGATTTTGAGTTTTTCTCTTACGTTCCACTTCCTTTGTATGAAACCTAAATCCATTTGAAACAAACTTTTCATATCGTATCCCAATGACATTCGGGCCTCTGGCAATTGATCTCAAATCATCTGACACTGGATCATCTACTAAAAGATTTGTACCTTCAATCTATCACACAATAAGTACTTCATCAATTATATTTGAAAATAATTGTAACATATAGTTTTAATAGCTATTACAACATAGCTTACATGACTAGCAAACCATGAGGCAAAAGTTTCACTATGTAAATGCTCAATTTGGTGTGGTGGAAGACGAGAATGACTACGATTCACAATTCTTCGGTGTTCACTGCAAAAAGAATAATAATTTTGTAAATAATGATGATATAGTTATACATTTAAACACATTATTTGTATTAACACTTACTCTATATAAGATTGGACGTGATGACAATTGAACAACACATATTGATGGCCGTCGTTAACTGGACTTCCCACCCCTGGAAGTGGGTTTTTGCCTTCCCCAGGATTCAAACTCTAGACCTCCAGGTTAAGTACTAAAGTTTATGAATCCTGGTAACCAAGTGATCCTGGATCACTTGGTTACCAGGATTCATAAACTTTAGTACTTAGCCTGGAGGTCTAGAGTTCGAATCCTGGGGAAGGCAAAAACCCACTTCCAGGGGTGGGAAGTCCAGGTGGGTAACGACGGGCCAACAGGGGCGACGATCGTCGACCAATAGGGGTCGCCGAATTCCGCCATTAGGGGCCCGATCGTTACAATAAAAAGGTGCCTTTTTATTGTAACGACCGGGCCCCTATTGGCCGACGTTACCACTGAAGTTGTCATGCCCCGAGAGCATGCCGAACCGAAAATCAAACGGACGGCACCTCCCCTGTACGTGACAACATTTCGGGTTAATACAAGGCCCGTAGGCCCACAATAACAACATTGTATGGCATCGCAGAACCTTGGCCTCTGATACCACTAAAGTTGTCACGCCCCGAGAGCATGCCGAACCGAAAATCAAACGGACGGCACCTCCCCTGTACGTGGCAACATTTCGGGTTAATACAAGGCCCGTAGGCCCACAATAACAACAATATATATGTATAAAAACAAAAAAACTACACAAGACACAGCGGAAACAAACTACAACAATACAACAATCCCACACATGCATACCAGTATGACTAACACACCACAACAACACAAAATCGCGACAAAATCTGAATATACAACACATACATCACGAAAACTCCAACAACTACAAAATACAATGCACAACGGACAGCAGGCCCAAAACAAAATACGGGAGCCTCGTGAGATGAGATGACGTCGGTGTGCTCCAAGTCTCACGAAGTCTTCTACCATTACAGGCGTGAAAACCTGTGGTCCGGGGGTGGTGAGTAAAACTCGAGTAATAGAAAACATGTATATATGTAATATCACATGTATTTCGACAACATAATCTAGATATACAACAGTATATCAAGATAGTATATAAATACAAGCATATACCGCCTAATCAAATGAATAACATAAAATACGTATATACCAAGTTCGCCACGCTACTCGATCCAACTCAACATATATCAAACATATATATAACAGGAAGAGTAATACCAACACAATCTACTCATGCTACAGGTCAAGGTATCTATGGTCTATCCAACCCATACCAATATCCGACACACTGTATAACATATGCAAGAAACATGCATGAAAATGATGTACAATCAAATGCAGCAAACATAATACAATCAAATGCAACATCACAATAAGCATATATATATAGACTATATCTATATATGTATACTAATCACAATCATCCATATATATATATACATGCATATATGTATATATATGGCAATATGCAAAAATGCCTAAGGCAATGCAGCATGCATGGTCATGTCGGCTCACCCTAAAGCTACCACGACCCCAGTGTGGCCTCAGTGGCTCGAGCATGACAACTGTCCCAACTCAACACCAACCACTACTCTCGAGTGGCCGAGTGGGCCGTATGATCGAGTAGCATATAAGCGTAAAGAGCAAGCTACACGATGGGGGTCCCTGCTGTTGGCCACTCCGACAGTCACTACCCATGAGTGGTCGAGTGTCACACATGCAGGACTACGGCATGCAAATCCAACTACCACCGTCTATAGTGGTAGAGTGCGGCACCACAATGCTCTGCCCTCACACGGGTGACTCCTCCTATGAGTAACCGTGGAGGCAGGATGACTGGCGACCCTCTCAACCACAAGGGAGACCTCATCGCCAGCGTGCATGTAAATGCATGAATGCAATGTCTCACATACAGACATCCACCATAGACTCTCTATCCTGTAGAGAGTCATACCAATCTACTCGACGCACTCTCTATCCTGTAGAGAGTCGTACTCAACTGATGGACACACTCTCTATCCTGTAGAGAGTCGTACTCATCTGATTATAACAAGCTAGGACCACCGGTCTGTAGCGATACCCTAAGTATCATTCCTCTGACCATTTACACAACACATGTTCGGTGGTAACATACAACCTAAGGGTACTAGAACTAACCCTAGGTTAAAGACATTATCTACCTACGGATGACCTTTTTGCCCAATGTACAATCAGGTTGTCATCCGGACTTTACCATTTGCACTTAACTTAAACAAATTCTAAGTTACTTGCATCACCTATATGTATAACTCCTAATCATGATATCAGCAATAGAGTTAATAGCCAACGGTAAAGGATCAAGCATACGATAAAAAGAACAGGGTCAAGGTAATATGAACACCTAACATGCTCATATCAATGACTAAATCTGAATGAAATACAACTACCCGGACCAGGTAGGAAATTACCCACCTGATTCGAAGACTTATCGAAGAATCTTCACATCCAAAAGACCGTCCTGAATTCAGGTCCTGCAATTTAACATACAAACATAGCTCAACACTAACATAATCAATCTATAGGAGCAGAAGTCTAATCCAATTCTAATTCTTGATCGATCAACTAAATCCCATAGTTATACAATCTCATACCATTCATTAATTACCAAATCAATTGTAACAAAGATGCATCCATAAACATCTAAACATAGACTTGCCTCTCTTGGTACAACTTCTTGATCCAAGGTTTCGAATTAAAGTTCAAATAGCCCAATTAGAAGCAACCTCATAACCTGATCTGTTCACCAACAATTGATTATCACTCCATAATTAAATCCATTCCTCCTATAGAAATCTATTAACTTAATCAACGTACAAGTAGCCAAATCCAAATTGAAACTTACCTAGTTTCAAAGTCATAACATCAGCCCGTAGTTGCCTCCCATTTTGACCAATTCATAGATCGTAACCCACAACCAAATCACTACCAGCAACCTATGTTACAACTTAGAAATATGATAGAATCATAAATCAAAACAACTTTACCTCAAATTCGACCCACCTGTCCCAATCCGAAACACAGGCCGATAGATCAGAAATCACCATAGAGAAACAAATCAACTGAACAATGGAGACACCGATCGCAATTGATGTTGTCCACGAAGCAAGGTATCTGCCACTGGCCAACAGAACTGTAACTGCAATGGGCGGTGACGATGATCAGTCGAGCACAGGGGAAGATCGGTTGTCGGGGTTGTCCATGGTGGCCTGAGGCATGTCATCTCGACCCGAGCAGAGGCAGCGATAGATATCTAAAGAGTGGGTGATGGGGCAGCGACCACCGGACGAAGAAAACGGCCACGATCGGCCTGCACTGGGTGCTCACAGTGGAGCTCAATAGCGATGACCTAGTTCAGAGTGTCGATGATGATGGCGAGTGGCTGCCATCGGGATTAGAGGAAAAGGGAGGGAACGCCGGATGATGGCTGCAAATCGGCGGCAACCGACGGCTGGGCAAGGGGGAAACAAAAGCGACGGTGACGAGGCATCGCTGTGCTCGCGCGTAGGGCCGGCAGGACACGAGGTGCTCTGCTCGGAGTCGCGAGCGGCTGTGGATGGTCGTGGCGCGGTGAAGTTGTCGCCCGTGGTACGGTGATAGGGCTGCGACCGGCACGGCGACGACAGTGGGGCGAGCTCGAGTGTGGCGTCGCGCGGGGAGAAGGCGGCGGCGAGGAGGCATCGTCGGGCTGCCTCCCGATTCGGCGATCAACAGCACGAGTAACAGAGGTCACGCGCGATTGGGGAAAAAGAAGAAACTGCGGTGAGAAGGATGTGATCGGGGGAGAAAATCGTGGAAGAAGTCGATCGGCCGAAGAGAAAATAAACGCTCGGCTTTATGATACGGGTCGGGTTCACGAAGACGAATCGGGTTTAATCTATAAGCATTAAACCCAAACGAAAAATCTCTTCATAAGAAGATAATCCAAACAGGCTTTCCCAAAGCCTATTAAATTCTTCCCCGCCAATTGCCATAGAAATTTTCATTTAAGTTCAAGAAAATTTCTTAAAATTTCTGGAAAAATTCCATAGAGTATTTTTTTCTCAATTATCCAACATTTATTATTATTATTATTTTTTCCTGTGGTATTTTACATTCTCCCCCACTTATAAAAAATTTGGTCCCCAAATTTCATACTTAAATGTAAGAACCAATACTAGAATTCTCTGAAATGACCACATATCTCTGGTAAACAGATGAGGGTATCGAGCTCGAATAGTATATTCCCAGCTCCCACATAGTCCCCTCATCGATATGATGTTGTCATCCAACCTTTACGAGTCGGATGGTTTTCGTCTCACTACTGTCGCTCCTTGCGACCAAAAATTCACACCGGAATCTCCTCGTAAGTCGCATTAGACTGAGGTAGAATCGGAACCTCTAATAACTCTTATCCGATGACATGCACCAACTCTGCATCATGTTGGATACTTTGTGGCCCCCAACATTTTGTTATTCGACTTCCTCGAGACACAGAGATCTACACTAGCGAAGCTCTGTGCCCATAGTTTGCTGCTGACTCTGCCAAAAAAAATTCGCGAGGTAAATCGTGGTCTCTATCAGATATAGTACTCAAAAGTACCTCATGCAGTCTGATAATTCCTCGACAGTTCAACTCTGCCAGACGATCCAACGAGTACGACCCACGAATAGGAAAGAAGTGAGCTGATTTGGTTAGTCGATCCACGATTACCCAAATCGCATTATGTCATTTACGGGTTCTAGGCAATCCCGTAACGAAATCAATAGTGATATGCTCCCACTTCCATTCCGAAAATCGAAATTCCCTGGAGCAACCCAGCGGGTTTCTGATGTTCAGCCTTTACCCGTTGGCATACGGAACATCGAGCAACCAAGTCTGCTATAACCTTCTTCATACCGTTCCACCAGTATAAGCATTTCAACTCTCGGTACATCTGAGTACCTCAAAGGTATATAGCCCATCTCGAATGATGTGCTTCCTGTAGCAACTCTTTCTTAAACCCTGCAACTCCGGAAGGATTAACTAATACTTGCGTAAAAGTTAACCGTCATCTAGGTCCTGTAAACTGGTTTCACCAGCTTCTGACTAAATGATTTCCATCATCACCTTTGTCAAACAAGTCTGTGGTATAGTAATGCTAAGACATTCTATCCACATCTACAGTACTAACCAAAACATACAAGAAAAACCACCATCTACGGTGGTCGAGTGCGCAACTCCAACTACCACAATCAACAGTGGCCAAGTTACGCAACTCCAACAACTACAAAGGAATCCAATCGTGTTCAAGATACACGATTCTCAAATCCTTTGACGGCTAAATCGTTAATTAGTCTAGCAACTTAATCCAAACTCATACAATTCATACCAAGTATGAAATTGTCGTCTCCACACACCTGCATCCTCTTTACTCTACATTGATGATATATCAATCATCACAACGACAATGATAATTGTATGACACCATGTCACTACAATATCAACACTCCAGTCGTAAACCGATCCTAGAGTATGCACAGGTGTCCTTTGCTGATCTAAACAGATCATCTATCCCCAACGGAGGACATTCACTTAATCCTACGAGCTACCACTGTAGAATACCAAATAGATACGACCATCGTCGTATACTCTCTCCTCTGTATAATCAATTCACATATGGGGATAACTGTTTATTGTTGTCTGCTGAGTCTTCTACAATGTCTTCTGCTGATGCTGCTTCTGTGTTGATCTCTGCTGAAGGGGAGTATCAAGGAACTCCAACCACGCCTGAGGTAGTAGGTTGATGCTGATAAGGTAACCCACATCTTCTGTGATGATCTCTGCTGATCTCTGCTGTCGAGACGATGCATCTTCCTCCCGGAACACCATCGATAGTCTTCAACTGAATCTTCAAAGTACACCTCCTTCACTGTACTGGTTGCTCAACAATAGCAACAACTGAACTGCTCCAACAGATAATCTGGCTTCGCGTGTCTTCGTGATCTACACTGCACGCACATAATCCCTTCGAAGTCTTTGTTCTGATTTTGCTGATATCCTTGAGAATATCCTGATGATCCGCGGTTGGTCTTCTATAATCGAAAAATAGCTCGACGACTATGACTCCGATCTTGCTCCTTTATCCAACAGTCGGAGACTTCTGACTCTATTAAGTTGACCTGCAATATTTGCTTACCGATCTCCAACTCTTAAACCCTTGTACGGAGTCATTTCTAAACTCCTGTCTCAATCCAATGTCTTTCGGTAAGATCTGGTAGAAAATCCTGTCACCTCAATCCAACTAAAAGCAAATAACTCTGGGTGGCTTAAATCATTCATTCATCTTCTTGAGCTATTAGGTGATCGTACTTCTGCAAGTCTCACGACTCTGCACAGTATACTATTTCTAACCGATCACTCTTTTTTTTGAAGCTCAAGAATTCCTTACAAGGTGTCACTAAAAGTGACACGGGGAAATACTCTCTTTCAACATCACTAATCCATGATCAAGTGATATATTATTTCCCGAAGATTATTTTCTACATTTATCACCAAATACCGGCTTGATCCCGATAATGGTATGCAAACAACTCTTCTTTCTCGTATAACATGAGTTAAGTACTCAAAAGTACTCTCCAAGTTATACATCTCAGTACGAACAACTCAAGGATAAAATCCCTATGAAACACCATAACCTAGCCTTCCGCTATCTGCATCAACAATAGACAATTTATCTTGTCCATTACCCAACAGGTAATGATCCGACTAGCACAGTTAGTGGAAATCTCTAAGACTGTAGTCTCTGATTTCCATAATAAATGTGACGACTTGGCCCCTGTTTTCCAACTCGGTATCAGTCGGCTCTCAAAGGTAAATCACCTTCTCGACATAGGTTCAAGACTCACAGACTCAACAGGTCGTTCCCGTGGTCAACTCATACCACGGTTACGAATAATAACCAACATACTACAGGTTATTCCCTGGTATAAGCATTAAAAGCATAGTCAACATAACCGGGAGTATAAACCCTAAAGGTCACTCTGGTTGGTCGCCTCGGTGGACGACCCCAACTACAAGGCTGTACAGGTGTCATAACTCTATTGTATACACCTACTGATTCAGTTTAGATAAATATCTACTAAACCATAAGTTTTCAAGAATTTTTATCTCGTGCTGCTTAGAGCTCAGGCCGCTGTCCATCTCATCTCAAAAACCAAAATCGAATAAATCGACTCCCGAAAATCCAAGACTCGACACAAAAACAACATTGTATGGCATCGCAGAACCTTGGGCTCTGATACCACTAAAGTTGTCACGCCCTGAGAGCATGCCGAACCAAAAATCAAACGGACGGCACCTCCCCTGTACGTGGCAACATTTCGGGTTAATACAAGGCCCGTAGGCCCACAATAACAACAATATATATGTATAAAAACAAAAAAACTACACAAGACACAGCGAAAACAAACTACAACAATACAACAATCCCACACATGCATACTGGTATGACTAACACACCACAACAACAGAGTGTGTTTTGCCTTCCCGAGTTGAACTCTAGACCTCCAGGCTAAGTACTAAAGTTTATGAATCCTGGTAACCAAGTGATCAGGATTCAGTACTTAGCCCGAGGTCTAGAGTTCAACTCGGGAAGGCAAAACCCACTGTGGGTGGAAGTTCAGTGGTAACGACGGCCAACAGGCGGCGATCGTCGACCAATAGGGTCGCCAATCGCCATTATTGCATTACAATAAAACAAATTTTAAGAAATTTTCTTAAACTTAAATGAAAATTTCTATGGCAATTGGCGGGGAAGAATTTAATAGGCTTTGGGAAAGCCTGTTTGGATTATCTTCTTATGAAGAGATTTTTCGTTTGGGTTTAATGCTTATAGATTAAACCCGATTCGTCTTCGTGAACCCGACCCGTATCATAAAGCCGAGCGTTTATTTTCTCTTCGGCCGATCGACTTCTTCCACGATTTTCTCCCCCGATCACATCCTTCTCACCGCAGTTTCTTCTTTTTCCCCAATCGCGCGTGAACTCTGTTACTCGCACTGTTGATCGCCGAATCGGGAGGCAGCCCAACGACGCCTCCTCGCCGCCGCCTTCTCCCCGTGCGACGCCACACTCGAGCTCGCCCCACTACCGTCGCTGTGCCGATCGCAGCCCTATCACCGTACCACGGGCGACAACTTCACCGCGCCATGACCATCCACAGCCGCTCGCGACTCCGAGCAGAGCATCTCGTGTCCTGCCGGCCCTACGCGCGAGCACAGCGATGCCTCGTCATCGTCGCTTTTGTTTCCCCCTTGCCCAGCCGTCGGTTATCGCCGATTTGCAGCCATCATCCGGCGTTCCCTCCCTTTTCCTCTAATCCCGACGGCAGCCACTCGCCATCATCATCGGCACTCTGAACTAGGTCATCGCTGTTGAGCTCCACTGCGAGCACCCAGTGCAGGCCGATCGTGGCCGTTTTCTTCGTCCGGTGGTCACTGCCCCATCACCCGCTCCTTAGATATCTATCGCTGCCTCTGCTCGGGTCGAGATGACATGCCTCAGGCCACCATGGACAACCCCGACAACCGATCTTTCCCTGTGCTCGACTGATCGTCGTCACCGCCCATTGCAGTTGCAGTTCTGTTGGCCGGTGGCAGATACCTTGCTTCATGGACAACATCAATTGCGATCGATGTCTCCATTGTTCAGTTGATTTGTTTCTCTATGGTGATTTCTGATCTATCGGCCTGTGTTTCGGATTGGGACAGATGGGTCGAATTTGAGGTAAAGTTGTTTTGATTTATGATTCTATCATATTTCTAAGTTGTAACATAGGTTGCTGGTAGTGATTTGGTTGTGGGTTACGATCTATGAATTGGTCAAAATGGGAGGCAACTACGGGCTGATGTTATGACTTTGAAACTAGGTAAGTTTCAATTTGGATTTGGCTACTTGTACGTTGATTAAGTTAATAGATTTCTATAGGAGGAATGGATTTAATTATGGAGTGATAATCAATTGTTGGTGAACAGATCAGGTTATGAGGTTGCTTCTAATTGGGCTATTTGAACTTTAATTCGAAACCTTGGATCAAGAAGTTGTACCAAGAGAGGCTGAACTTGGTAAGTCCATGTTTAGATGTTTATGGATGCATACTGTCGTTACAATTGATTTGGTAATTAATGAATGGTATGAGATTGTATAACTATGGGATTTAGTTGATCGATCAAGGATTAGAATTGGATTAGACTTCTGCTCCTATATATTGATTATGTTAGTGTTGAGCTATGTTTGTATGTTAAATTGCAGGACCTGAATTCAGGACGGTCTTTTGGATGTGAAGATTCTTCGATAAGTCTTCGAATCAGGTGGGTAATTTCCTACCTGGTCCGGGTAGTTGTATTTCATTCAGATTTAGTCATTGATATGAGCATGTTAGGTGTTCATATTACCTTGACCCTGTTCTTTTTATCATATGCTTGATCCTTTACCGTTGGCTATTAACTCTATTGCTGATATCATGATTAGGAGTTATACATATAGGTGATGCAAGTAACTTAGAATTTGTTTAAGTTAAGTGCAAATGGTAAAGTCCGGATGACAACCTGATTGTACATTGGGCAAAAAGGTCATCCGTAGGTAGATAATGTCTTTAACCTAGGGTTAGTTCTAGTACCCTTAGGTTGTATGTTACCACCGAACACGTGTTGTGTAAATGGTCAGAGGAATGATACTTAGGGTATCGCTACGGACCGGTGGTCCTAGCTTGTTATAATCAGATGAGTACGACTCTCTACAGGATAGAAAGTGTGTCCATCAGTTGAGTACGACTCTCTACAGGATAGAGAGTGCGTCGAGTAGATTGGTATGACTCTCTACAGGATAGAGAGTGCGTCGAGTAGATTGGTATGACTCTCTACAGGATAGAGAGTCTATGGTGGATGTCTGTATGTGAGACATTGCATTCATGCATTTACATGCACGCTGGCGACGAGGTCTCCCTTGTGGTTGAGAGGGTCGCCAGTCATCCTGCCTCCACGGTTACTCATAGGAGTCACCCATGTGAGGGCAGAGCATTGTGGTACCGCACTCTACCACTATAGACGGTGGTAGTTGGATTTGCATGTCGTAGTCCTGCGTGTGTGACACTCGACCACTCATGGGTAGTGACTGTCGGAGTGGCCAACAGTAGGGACCCCCATTGTGTAGCTTGTTCTTTACGCTTATATGCTACTCGATCATACTGCCCACTCAGCCACTCAAGAGTAGTGGTTGGTGTTGAGTTAGGACAGTTGTCATGCTCGAGCCACCGAGGCCACACTGGGGTCGTGGTAGCTTTAGGGTGAGCCGACATGACCATGCATGCTGCATTGCCGACTGATGACATTTTTGCATATTGCCATATATATACATATATGCATGTATATATATATATGGATGATTGTGATTAGTATACATATATAGATATAGTCTATATATATATGCTTATTGTGATGTTGCATTTGATTGTATTATGTTTGCTGCATTTGATTGTACATCATATTCATGCATGTTTCTTGCATATGTTATACAGTGTGTCGGATATTGGTATGGGTTGGATAGACCATAGATACCTTGGCCTGTAGCATGAGTAGATTATGTGTTGGTATTACTCTTCCTGTTATATATATGTTTGATATATGTTCAGGTTGGATCAGAGTAGCGTAGCAGACTTCGGGTATGTCTGCATTTTATGTTATTCATTTCAGTTAGACGGTATATGCTTGTATTTATATACTATGCTGATATACCTGTTGTATATCTAGATTATGTTGTCGAAATACATGTGATATTACATATATACATGTTTTCTATTACCTGCTGAGTTTTACTCACCACCCCCGCGGACCCTGGGTTTTCTGTCGCCCAGGTAACAGGTAGAAGACTTCGTGACAGCTTGGAGCATCGCCGGCTGACATCATCTCATCTCACGAGGCTCCCGTTTTTTGTTTTGGGCCTGCTGTCCATTGTGCATTGTATTTTGTAGTTGTTGGAGTTTTCGTGATGTATGTGTTGTATATTCAGATTTTGTCGCGATTTTGTGTTGTTGTGGTGTGTTAGTCATACCGGTATGCATGTGTGGGATTGTTGTATTGTTGTAGTTTGTTTCCGCTGTGTCTTGTGTAGTTTTTTTGTTTTTATACATATATATTGTTGTTATTGTGGGCCTACGGGCCTTGTATTAACCCGAAATGTTGCCACGTATAGGGGAGGTGTCGTCCGTTTGATTTTCGGTTCGGCATGCTCTCGGGGCGTGACAACTTTAGTGGTATCAGAGGCCAAGGTTCTGCGATGCCATACAATGTTGTTATTGTGGGCCTACGGGCCTTGTATTAACCCGAAATGTTACCACGTATAGGGGAGGTGCCGTCCGTTTGATTTTCGGTTCGGCATGCTCTCGGGGCGTGACAACTTTGATCACTTGGTTACCAGGATTCATAAACTTTAGTACTTAGCCTGGAGGTCTAGAGTTCGAATCCTGGGGAAGGCAAAAACCCACTTCCAGGGGTGGGAAGACCAGGTGAGTAACGACGGGCCAACAGGGGCGACGGTCGTCGACCAATAGGGGTCGCCGAATTCCGCCAATAGGGGCCAGGTCGGCCAATAGGGGCCCGGTCGTTACAATAAAACCCCTAATGGCGGAATTCGGCGACCCCTATTGGTCGACGACCATCGCCCCTATTGGCCCGTCGTTACCCACCTGGACTTCCCACCCCTGGAAGTGGGTTTTTGCCTTCCCCAGGATTCGAACTCTAGACCTCCAGGCTAAGTACTAAAGTTTATGAATCCTGGTAACCAAGTGATCCAAGTTGTGGCCTACGATAAGCGCTTTATTATAACGATCGGGCCCCCTAATGGCGGAATTTGGGGACCCTATTGTCGACGTCGTCGCCTGCTGTTCGTCGTTACCCACTGGACTTCCCACCTGGAAATGGGTTTTGCCTTCCCGAGATTGAACTCTAGACCTCCGGGCTAAGTACTAAAGTTTATGAATCACAGGTAACCAAGTGATCTTACCAGATTCATAAACTTTAGTACTTAGCCTGGAGGTCTAGAGTTCAACTCGGGAAGGCAAAACCCACTTCCAGGTGGAAGTCAGTGGTAACGACGGGCCAAACGCACGATCATCCGACCAAGGGTCAATTCCGCCATTAGGGGCCCGGTCGTTACATATGTCTTCTTTAATATCTCAATATCAAACTTAGTTGCAATGGCTTTTCCAAGTGCATTACCAGAGAAGTTAAACACATCTAATGCAAATATTGAGTCAATATTTCTATCATCATTTCTTGATGATTGATTAAGTCTTGTCTCTACATAATCTGCTAAATATAAAGAGCAAAATGTCAAACATTCCTGAGCTAAATACCCTTCAGCAATAGATCCTTTTGGTCTACTTCTATTTCGAACATAAGATTTCAATGTTCCCAGGTACCTTATATCAAAAACACAATAATTTATATTATTTATCAAAAAATTTATTAAAGAAAACATCAATAAGATTTATATATTACCTTTCAATTGGATACATCCAACGATAGTGAACTGGCCCAGCAAGTTGTACTTCAGTTGCCAAATGAACAGTTAGATGAACCATTATGTCAAAAAATGATGGAGGAAAAATCTTTTCCAATTCACATAGAATCACTACAATATCTCTCTTCAAACGAACCAAATCCGTAGGAGAAATTACTTTACAACATAACTCTCGAAAATATCCACTTAATCTATTCAAAGGAATCCGAACGGATTTAGATAAAGTTCTTCGTAGTGCTACTGGTAACAATTGTTGCATCAAAATGTGATTGTCATGACTTTTTAGACCACTTAATTTAGTCAGTTTCATTTGAACACATCGTGATATGTTGGATGCATAGCCAAACTTTAATTTTTTTTAAAACCTTGTAAAAAATACCCTTCTCTTTTTTCCCCATTGAAAAAGATGCTAGAGGTAAATAAACTTTATTTGGTCCTTTCTCAATAGGATGAAGTGATGATCTTATTCCCATTTCTTGCAAATCAAGTCATGATTTGAGATTGTCTTTCGATTTTCCTTCCATGTTCATCAATGTCTCACAAATAGATTCACAAACATTCTTTTCAATATGCATAAGATCAAGATTGTGACGTATCACATTATCTTTCCAATATGGTAAATCAAAGAAAATACTAAATTTTTTCCAATTGAATGGTAGTACTGAATTGTCATTACTTGTTTTCCTAAATGTAATTTTAAAATTTTTCAACTCATCTATCACCATGTCTCCTGATAATATAGGTGGTGGTCTTCCATACTCTTTTGTGCCATCAAAAAATTGAGCATTTTTTCGAAATGCATGATCACTATTTAAAATTTTTCGATGACCCATATAGCAATATTTTCTACCATGTTTTAACCATTGTGAATGTGCAAATTTATGACACATTGGGCATGCAAGTTTGCCTTTAGTACTCCATCCTGATAAGTTTGCATATCCAGGGAAATCACTGATTGTTCATAGTAATGCAGCATGTAATTGAAAATTCTCTTTAGTTGATGTTGTAGGGGATCGATTGGACGCTAGAGGGGGGGTGAATAGCGCGTGCTATACGTGATGGAACTCGTTCGCTTTCATCTCTACAAAACTCGTTATGCGCAGCGGAATAATAATAATAAAAGCAATAACAAATTAAAACAAACACGAACACAAAGATATAACGTGGTTCGGAACCGAATGGTTCCTACTCCACGGATCGAGCTCTAGTGATGCACACGCACTCACTAATCACAAATAACTTCTTCTCGACACAAGTCGGAGGTGGAGAAACCCCATACAATAGATTACAACGATAATCTAAATGGATACAAGCAAATACAATAATGAAATACAATGCAAGTAAAGAAAACTACTTTACAATTGCTCTTTGAATGCTTGATCACTTGGTTGTTTGAAATCAACTTGGAGACCCTGATTTGCAACAGCAAATTGCCCCAAAAGCCCTCAAGAAACCATCCCTTTTTCCTCCATCACGAGCTCCTTATAAAGCTTCAACCTGTGCTGAAAACAGTCGATCAGTTAACTGGTCAGGATTATCAGTCAACTGATGACACTGTTGTCGTGAGACAACGGCTAGATCCAGACTGGATAAGCCCAACGGATCTATCATCAGTCGACTGATGGTACCCATCAGTCGACTAATGGAGCCTTCACTCGACCAGTTGAGTTTGGACTCCATTCTGTGCCCGATTTCATGAGCACCAGTCGACTGATCACAATATCAGTCGACTGCTCAGTCAATCAGTCGACTTCCCACCTATGGCAGTCGACTGCTAGGGCAATTCACGCAGTCAAACCCTAGTTGGCTTAGGCCAGTCGACTGCCACATGGCACCAGTCGACTTACACACCTCAAACATGAGGTTTTAGCCCAAGTATGGTGCCCCCATACTTGCTAGACCACCCTTAGCCTAGACCTAAGCCTTCTAGCCACCTCCATCAGCCTCACGCCTCTCGGATCCCTCCAAGTCATCCATGACTTGTTCATCCATCGTGCTAGCCTTCAGGTGCTTCCATCGTCTATGTCATGCTAACGGTGTCTACACCGCCAAGGCACATTGGACTTACGCCGCCAAGACTCCGCTTGGACTTTACGCCGCCAACCATTGGACTTATGCTGCCAAGACTTCACCCTTGGACTTTACGCCGCCAATATCAAACCCCTTGGACTTCTCAACTGCCAAGACTCAAGCTTGGACTTTCCCTTGCCAACCCATGTTGGACTTTCCATGCCAAGACCAATGCTTGGACTTTTCCTTGCCAAGACCAATGCTTGGACTTACATGCCAAGTACTCAAGACTTGGACTTTCCCATAATCGCATGGTCAACCCTAGTCAACCATCAAAGTCTCCCTCGAGTCAAACTCAAGTCCAGTTAATTATAACCAGGGTCGATTGTATAAACAATCTCCCCAAAACATTAACCGACATCAATGTCAAACATACTATGTCAAACATCAAAACATCACTCAAGTCAAACTCGAGTTCTGGTCAATCGTGACCTAGGCTAATTGCACCAACAATCTCCCCCTTTTTGATGTTTGACAAAAACCAAACAAACCACTTGAGTTAGACCATCTAACTCAAAAACTCCTTACCAATTATGTAACACCCCAAAATTTTTGGTATAGAATTTAATTTTTTATGTCTAGTAGATTATGTCACGCCCCGAGAGTATGCCGTGCCGAAAAGCAAACGGACGGCATCTCCCCTGTACGTGGCAACATATCGGGTTAATACAAGGCCCGTAGGCCCACAACAACAATATATAAATGAACAATACCAAACAACATAACCACAACAACGCAAGAGGTGCGCACCGGTGCGACTCTAACATACCCCACACAACAACGTACAAATCCACAGCCAGATACAACACTGATTATACATGGCCATAATACAAAATAACAGCGGAAGCAAATACGTGGAAAACCCCAAATGTTCGGTGTGAGATGGGATCACCAAGTGAGCTCCAAACGCCCAAGGAATCTTTCTACCGTTATCCGGGCGACAAAAACCCAGTGGTCCAGGGTGGTGAGTATAAACTCGTGGGGTAATATATAGAAAGTGCATGAACATATAGGGTAAAGAAATCTACAAGTATACATGTGAAGATCTACAGTGTATACAAAGATGAGTCCAATAGACATACACCCTATCCAACTCTAATAACAAGTAACTACAAGAAAGTCATACTCAATGTATATACTAAACTGATCAATCAACATAAAGTAAGGTACTAACGCATTGACGGCCTCATGCAACACCATAAGCTATATCATCCCGATGGATATACCATAACATAACCCATATATAATGTACCAGTCAATCCCATACCACCAATACTGCATATATGACAGATATGATCACCTGTATAATAATCCGGTCCGTACCACACAATGACATGATGCTAATCAAATGCATATAACAGTCTGAATCAACGCATGTATCATGCTCAACACATAGCAGTAAATAAAATGCAAATGACATGTATCATGATGTACAAGCATGTGCAACAATCATAGCTCAATCAAATGCAGCATCTCACAGGCATATGTAAAACATATATCAAATACATGCATACATATATATCAGCAATGCATATGCATGGTCATGTCTCATGGACCCAACCACGACCCCAAAGTGGCGTGGTGGCACGACAAATGACAACTAGCCCGACTCACCGCCACTACTCTCGAGTGGCCGAGTTGTAGTATGACCGAGTAGTGTATAAGCGCAAAAGCTAACTACTCCTAGGGGCCCTCGCCGCAAGCCACGCTGTCCCCTACCCATGAGTAGACAAACGCCAGACACAGACAACAAAGACCTCACACAACCACTGCCTATAGTGGGCGAGTGCTAACACCACTCGCGGTGGCGGTGCGATCTCCACTACCACCATCCCTAGTGGTCGAGCGACATCCAATGCTCGCTCTCAACCTGCTACCACTACCCCGAGTGGCCGGGGAGGCAGGATGACTGACGACTTGTCTCAATCCACAAGGGAGACCCAGTCAACAGCATGCATGCAATGTGATTATGCATAGCTCCATACATGTATCCTCGCAACACTCCCTATCCCACTGGGAGTCCTGGTCAACTAAAAGTCAACTATGCAAGGACTACAATCCATAAGACTCTCTCTCTATCGCATAAAGAGTCATACTCATCCGAGACAACCACGCTTAAGACCTCTAGTCAAGAGCGATATACAATCGACCATCCATATAACCATACACAGCATACAATCCCTAATGGATATACCATCACACTAGGACTTCTAGTCCCCGGTCACATCAAGCAACCATACACTTATCTAGGCACAACTAGATCCATCATAATGCACCACTAATACGGATATGATATAACAATCGACTCCATAATTCAAACCATCACCTAACCCTAGTGATGTAATACAGTAAACCAATCTGAAGTCACAAAGATAACCCTAACCACATGTACTCAACATCTATCGCCTAATATATAATAGGGTTTATAGTTCCTATCCGAGCTAGATAATCAATGAAGTACCAGAGTTTATATCTCAAAGGTCAAGGCAGTACAAGCATATGATTAACATGAGTGGATTTAAGGTAAACAGGTATAAACATATATATCCAAGATCATGCCGAATTGATCAAAACTACCTGACTGTAGATATTACCCACCTGATACATAATCCGTGTTATCCATCTCCACGTTCATGTATCCATCACCATCAAAGTCCTGTAACAATAAGATACAGTTAAGTATCATCATACATCTAATGACCGAATCAAATCCTACATTAACCTGGTATCTCGATCAACTAGATTGATCTATTCATCCGATTAACCTAATCAATCCTTCAGCAACACAGAACAAATCTATATCAGCCTAATATCAAAACTGATCACAATAACCAATAAACAACTTCTATCAAATGCACAAATCTTGCCATTAAAAGCTAATTAATCAGAATCTAGATTGAACTCACCTCACCTCACAGTCGCTTAGCCACAACCTTCGATCCAATAATAGGTATCATCTCCAGATCCATAATCAAATTGGAAGCAAAGTCTCCCAATTCAGAATACAACAAGGGCTACAATGTGTCGTGTTTCGATCACACCGGCAAAGAATGCCTCCATAATCGCAGATCACACCAATCAACCACCGCAGAGAAATTCCATACCCATACCCCATCACAAATTGAAATCACGTAAATTTCTTGATCCAAACCCTACTACAATCCACGCGATCCAAATCGGCTTACCTTGTACAAGGAGATCCGACGATGGCCAAAAATCAATCGACAAGCAGCCTCGATCCAGAGAGTGAAGCCACCGTCAGAGCCATCCTCAACAAATCTTCACACCACCGAGGATCGCCTAATCCGGCCAAGTAGAGAATTGCTCGTACACCCACGACACCGCCTGCTCACATGCTAACTCCGAGAAGGATCGGAATGGCGGCTCCCAATTCGGTAGATTGAACAACACGCTAATCGGACTTACGGTTCTAAACCTCCGCGAGAATCCAGCTCCCGAGGAAATCCATCTCAATCCGGACACCCCTAGCTCAACTCTCCTCAAAGCTCGCTGAAGATAACCTCGTGAAGCGGTCGTCGGAAAATCGAATCTGCGCGATATGTCGTTTCCCCGATCAACACAACAAGATCTATGGAACAACAAAGAAACCTAACTAAACGAAAACCACCGGTGGCGACTCACACGCCACGGCGCCCGTCCGTCGGAAATGTCGTGAGATTTCCCAGCGAACACCCCCTTGATCCTTGGCGGTCGATCAGCCTAAGCGGTGAGGAAATCATCGCGGAAGGAGTGATCGCGAATTTTAATTAATCCCAATTAATTACAGGTTTAATCCATATAATAAATTTTTTTCATTTTACATTCTCCCCACTTATAAAAATTTGGTCCCCAAATTTTCGACTCATATACGAGTACGAGATATCACAATAATCATCTCAAGTATCCGGAGAAAAGTCACACATCTCAAGTGACTAAGTGGGGTGCTGAGCTCGATTATTATATTCCACTCTTATACGCTCTCGACCAACCTATTTAAAGGTAAACAAGCATACAGTGGAGCTCTATACTCGTATCGATGGGAGACTTTGTCGAATCGTAAGGTGAATCATGAATTACTATCAGAAATGATACCCAAGGATACTCCATGGATATAATTCCATCAAGCGATCCAATGAAATTTATCTTACGGCTCAGAAGAAAATGAGTAGATCTAGCTAATCGATCATCGACTACCCAAATCCGATCAAGTCCTTTCGAATTCTAGATAATCTCCCGGCCACAGTCCTAGCGTACTAGGCTCCCACTTCATCACGGATGCGTAACCCTACAGATCACAATATTCCACCTTTGCTTGTTGGCATACCCAACATCGAACTACGTAATCAGCATGTCCCATATCGTTCCATGGAGCGTCTCGATACTCACTATTTTCGGATACACTCTAATAAATCTTCACTCTCGAATGAAGAGTCTCTGAAACAACTCTTCTTAAAGTGAAATGCAACTCAAACCACTATTCTCCTCGGAAAGCGGAATTACTTTCTCACAAGAGAAACGATCTATGTTCCAAAATTCATTATATCACCCAGAACTGAAAGTAACTGGAAGACTATAATGACTAATCTCGCTGGTTTCTCAACCAGCATAAACATAATATACGTCCCATTCAACGACATCGGAATGGCTCCTAATCCCTAAAATGATGCCTCTGCGTACAATACCCTTCCATCCATATCAAACGGATTAACTAACACTGACGCGAGAGTCAGTCACCATCTAGGCCCTGAAACCTAGCTTCACAAACTTTCAACCAGGTGATTTCCATCACCTTCTTGGTCTAACAAGTCGACGGTATAGTATCGCTAGAACATTCTATCCTCATCTCGGTAAACACCAAATCAATCTAGGAAACATAACTTCCCTTAAGATCGTGAATATATCTCAAAATATATCCTCCACATATGATGACAATCGATCTCAAATACTCCAAGAGTACTTGATTCCTCAAATCCATGAGCGACTAAATCGATAAGTATAACGACATTATCAACATCTCCTAAAATTCATACCAAGTATGAAATGTCGTCTTCTGCACACTGGCATCCTTTTACTTTATGCTAATGATAGCCCAATCATCACACCGACACTGATATTGTAGTGACCCTCCAATCGTAGACCAACCCTAGGATATACACAGGTGTCATTTAGCTGATCTAAAAGATCATCTATCCACAACGAAGGATATTCATTCTCAACTACTACATTCCAATCATCGATAATCGATGTATAAACTCAAGGTTTGACTCTCTTCTAACAAAGAGTTACCAGTCTTCTCAGAAGAAACACGAGGCGGATAAATCTCCCATAGTGTTTAGCAACACTGATACCCTTAAAATCATCTCCCGGTATGAGGTCCCCAATATCAGGACTATTCCCGAAATCACCTCAATCGCATATTCCACTTGCCCATGCAGTGACCAGCCCGAGAGTTCATCCGTAACTACATCCGAATACTCTCGAATTATACATACATCCGAGAGTCCTAGTATACCAACGCTCCAACAATCCAACTATCCATAAGGATATGTCTATAGTGGAGGTATTTCTAGCAAAGGTTAAAGGTATCCCTTGACTTCTTGGTTGCTGGTCAACATCTCACCTGACGATAGAGACACCACCAACCCACAAGTCGATATAGGAATCCTTCTAATCCTATATAAGAACGCTCAAGATAAAGATACCAGAAACTACGGTATCTCTCGATATATCCGCAAATAGTATAACCTAAAAATAATACCCAAGGACCGATCCTTCGTCTTCTATACTTCATCTCGAGTAATCATGTAAACTTGTCGCCAACATCTGCGGGCCGTAGCTCATGTAAATACAAAATACTATCATGGAGGAACTGAAATCACCTGCTGAACCTGAAGTACAAACTGATGCAACTGCAGTGGAGATGGTAAACACTATTGTACTGGCAAAAGATACACATCCGGCTGTATAATACTGAAGAACTGCCAACATCGTAGCCCGCTCCATCTCTGTGAAAGGTATAGCTGCAACTGGAGAATACTTCATAGATACAACTATCGTCGTAAAATCTCTCTCCTCTGAACAAATCATAATCCCGCTCGAAGGTAAATCAATGCTGTTGAAGGTAATCGCCGTTGTCGGAAGGTAATCGTTGTTGAAGGTAACAATTGTTGTCAATGTCCGAAGTCTTCGAGATGTCTTCTACATCACTGAGGAACTTACTTCTTCTGGATGAAAGTATCAAAGAGCTCCAACTATATCTGAGGTAGTAGATCGCTGCTGATGTGATAACCCAATCTTCTATAATGATCTCAGCTTTCGAGGTTGTGGATCGTCCGCTCGAAAGCATCATCCATAGTCTTCAACTGAGTCTTCAAAGTACATACTTCCCTCGTAGATACCAGCTGCTTATAGTAGAAACAGATATAATGGTCCATCGAATAATCTGACTCTGTGTCTCGTCGTAACCCGCACTGCACACACATAATCTCCCTTCAGAGTTTTTCCTCTGAGTTCGCTGATAAACATGAGAAGCTGCTGACAATCTGCAATCGGTCTTCTATGATCGGAAACTCTTCAATAGTCGCCCATGACTCACGACTTTAATCTTGCTCCTTTTATCCAACATTCGGAGACTTCTAATTCTAATAATTTGATTTGCAATATATATGCTTATCCAATCTCCAACTCTTAAAACACTTGCTACGGAGTCATTTCTATACACATGACTCGGTCTATACACTTCCGGTAGGATCTGGTAGGAGATCCAAACATCATGATCAAGATGTCAACCGATAATCCGTGGGTGGCCAAAACCAACCCAATCACATTCTTGGGCTATTAACTGGTCGTAACTTTCGCAAGTCTAACGACTCTGCATAGTACTTCCATTACCAAACGATCACTCGACCTAAAGCCCAAGAATTCCTTGACAATGAGTCAAAGAAAATGACGTGGGAAAATACTATCTCACAACATCACTGAAATGTGACTAAATGATACGTTATTTCCCGTAGGTTATTTCCTATAGCTTACACCAAGTACCGGCTAAATCCAGATAATGGTATTCAACTAACACTACTATCTTCGTATAACTCGAGTTAAGTACTTAAAAGTACCCTCAACGTTATACAACCTAGAACGACCAATTCAGGGATCAAGATCCCTATGAATATCTCCAAACTAATCCTCTACTATCTGCATCAGCAATAGTGTACTCGCTTAGTCCATTACCCCTCAGGTAATAATCGGACAAACATAATTAGTGAAAATCTTAGGACTGTAATCCTTGATCTCCACAAGAGACGTGACTACCTAACTCTGCTTTCCGACTCGGTATCAGTCGGCTCTCAAAGGTAATTACCTTTTCGATAGCAGGTACATATCTAATAACCTCAATATATCATTCCCGTGGTCAAACTCACTATGGTTACGAATAGTAATTAACATACTACAAGTCATGCACTGTTATAAGCAACTAAATGCATAGCCAACAGAAGGATATGTAATAACAGTTAACATACCTTAATCCTTGTAGCTCGGAGATGTCCGCAACAGCCAGATCCCAGAACTCACGAAACAAAACCGAGTAAAGCAAAACTCGATGTCCGAACGAAATCAAATCCGAAAATGGACTTCGCAACCTAGGGCTCTGATACCAATAAAATTGTCACGCCCCGAGAGTATGTCGTGCCGAAAAGCAAATAGACGGCATCTCCTCTGTACGTGGCAACATATCGGGTTAATACAAGGCCCGTAGGCCCACAACAACAATATATAAATGAACAATACCAAACAACATATCCACAACAACGCAAGAGGTGCGCACCGGTGCGACTCTAACATACCCCACACAACAACGTACAAATCCACAGCCAGATACAACACTGATTATACATGGCCATAATACAAAATAACAGCGGAAGCAAATACGTGGAAAACCCCAAATGTTCGGTGTGAGATAGGATCAGCTGGCGGAGCTCCAAACGTCCAAGGAATCTTCTACCTGTTACCTGGGCGACAGGAAGCCCAGGGTCCCGGGGTGGTGAGTAAAAACTCAGGGGTAAAATAGAGAAAGTGCATGAACATATAGGGTCAAGAAATCTACAAGTATACATGTGAAGATCTACGGTATACTGACATGAGTCAATAGACATACGGTCTATCCAAATCTAATAACAAGTAACTACTGATGAAGTCATACTCGATGTATATACTAAAGTGATCAGCGAACATAAAGTAATGTACCAGCGTGCGATGCGCAACACCATAAGCTATATCATCTGAGCGGATATACCAATAACATAACCCATATAATGTGCGTCAATCCCATACGACCAATACTCAAATATGAATAGTATATGATCACATATAATAACCCGGTCCGTACCACACAATGACATGATGCTAATCAAATGCATATAACAATCTGAATCAACGCATGTATCATGCTCAACACATAGCAGTAAATAAAATGCAAATGACATGTATCATGATGAACAACCATATCAACAATCATAGCTCAATCGATCAAATTCTCACGGGCATATGTAAAACATATATCAAATACATGCATACATATATATCGTGAATGCATATGCATGGTCATGTCATGACCGTCCAACCACGACCCCAGAGTGGCCAGGGTGGCACGACAAATGACAACTAGCCCGACTCCAGCTGCCACCACTCTCGAGTGGCCGAGTTGGGTAGTATGACTGAGTAGTGTATAAGCGTAAAAAGCTAACTACTCCTAGGGGCCCCTGCTGCAAGCCACGCGTCCCTACCCATGAGTAGACAAGCGCCGCAGGGACAACACCTCACACAACCACCGTCTATAGTGGGCGAGTGCTAACACCACTCTGCACAGTGGCCAGGTGCGCATCTCCAGCTACCACCATCCCTAGTGGTCGAGCGCGGCACATCCAATGCTCTGCCCTCAACCCTGCTACCACTACCCCGAGTGGCCGGGGAGGCAGGATGACTGACGACTTGTCTCAATCCACAAGGGAGACCCAGTCAACAGCATGCATGCAATGTGATGATGCATAGCTCCATACATGTATCCTCGCGACACTCCCTATCCCACTGGGAGTCCTGGTCAACTAAAAGTCAACTATGCAAGGACTACAATCCATAAGACTCTCTCTATCGCATAAAGAGTCATACTCATCTGACAGACAACCACGCTAAGACCTCTAGTCAGTAGCGATATACAATCGACCATCCATATAACCATACACAGGCATACAATCCCTAATGGATATACCATCACACTAGGACTTCTAGTCCCTGGTCACATCCGGCAACCATACACTTATCTATGCACAGACAACTAGATCCATCATAAATGCACCACTAATACGGATATGATATAACAATCGACTCCATAATTCAAACCATCACCTAACCCTAGTGATGTAATACAGTAAACCAATCTGAAGTCACAAAGATAACCCTAACCACATGTACTTACTGAACATCTATCAGCTAATACATAATAGGGTTTATAGTTCCTATCCGAGCTAGATAATCAATGAAGTACCAGAGTTTATATCTCAAAGGTCAAGGCAGTACAAGCATATGATTAACATGAGTGGATTTAAGGTAAACAGGTATAAACATATATATCCAAGATCATGCACTGGAATTGATCAAAACTACCGGACCAGGTAGATATTACCCACCTGATACATAATCCGTGTTATCCATCTCCACGTTCATGTATCCATCACCATCAAAGTCCTGTAACAATAAGATACAGTTAAGTATCATCATACATCTAATGACCGAATCAAATCCTACATTAACCTGGTATCCCGATCAACTAGATTGATCTATTCATCCGATTAACCTAATCAATCCTTCAGCAACACAGAACAAATCTATATCAGCCTAATATCAAAACTGATCACAATAACCAATAACCAACTTCTCTATCAAATGCACAAATCTTGCCATTAAAAGCTAATTAACTGTAAATCTAGATTGGAACTCACCTCACCTGGTACTGCTTAGCCACAACCTTCTGATCCAATAATAGGGTATCATCTCCAGATCCATAATCAAATTGGAAGCAAAGTCTCCCAATTCCCGTAACACAACAAGGGCTACAGCTGTGTCGTGTTTCTCGATCACACCGGCAGCGCAGCTGCCCTCCATAATCGCAGATCACAGCTCAATCAACCACCTGCAGAGAAATTCCATACCCATACCCCATCACAGCTGAAATCACAGAAATTTCTTGATCCAAACCCTACTACAATCCACGCAGCATCCAAATCGGCTTACCTTGTACAAGGAGATCCGACGATGGCCAAAAATCAATCGACAATGACTCTGATCCAAAGAGTGAAGCCCCGTAGCATCCTCAACAAATCTTCACACCACCGAGGATCGCCCAATCCGGTCGGTTAGAGAATTGCTCGTGGCCAATTCCGCGCACACTGCCCTGTTCACATGCTAACTCCGGTAGCGATCGGAATGGCAGCTCCCCAATTCGGTAGATTGAACAACACACTGTAATCAGACTTACCAGTTCTAAACCTCCGCCAGAATCCAGCTGCTCCCGATGGAAATCCTCAATCCACGACACTAGCTCGGCTCTCCTCAAAATGCATGAAGATAACCTCAGCAAACGCAGATCGTCGGAAAATTGAATCTGCCGCGACAATGTCAGGTTTCTCAGCCAAACCCCGATCAACACAACAAGATCTATGGAACAACAAAGAAACCTAACTAAACGAAAACCACCGCACCTGCGTGGCAGCTCACCGCCACGACGACAGCGCCGCCCGTCCGTCGGAAATGTCGCTGAGATTTCCCCAGGCGAACACCCCCCTTGATCCTTGGCCAGAGATCAGCCCTAGCGGTGGCCGAAATGCGCTTCTCACCCGGTGAGCCGAGGAGGAACGATGAAATCGCGCGGCGAAGAGATGTGCGACGCAGAGACGCGGAAGAGAGAATCGGAGAGATCGCGGAAGGAGTAATGTGAATCGCGAGTTTCCAACCCTATTTTTAGACGTTGTTAGAGCGATTCGGTTAAACCAACCCAAGTTCAACCCAATCCGCTTTGACCCAATCCAATTCAAGCCCAATTCCAGCCCAATGGATTCGGCCCAACAGGTTTTAGCCCAATTTCAAATCCGGTTCAAGCCTGATTTAATCCACTAATTAACCCAATTAATCCCTTAATTAATCCCAATTAATTACAGGGTTTAATCCATATAATAAATTTATTTTTTTTCGTATTTTACAGATTATATATGGGATCCTGGAAAATGATGATAAAAGAATAAAAAAAGGTGGAGAGGTGAGGTTTGAACCTTAAATCTCTTGGTGAGAGTTAATTCTTACCATGCATGTGATGACCAAGTGCTCAGCAGTAGCTTACTGTTGGAGAAAGAGGAGAAATTATAGATGAGTGTGAGGAGGGTGAATGAAGAGGCATGAAAAGAGAAGAGGCACTTCTCTTCCTCCCTTTATAAATAGGAGTGAAAGTTCCATTTGACCACTTCTTCTTCCCTCTTCTCTTCTTCTTCCCTCTTCTCTTCTTCTTCTTCACCGAAACCTACCTTCTCCCTTTCCATTTTCCGAAATTCATCCAAGCAAGAAGAAGGCTAGGTTTGGCTTCCATTAGGTCATCTTCCAACTAAAAGCAAAGCGAAGGAAGTAAGATTCCCTCACCTGCAGTATATTTGTTCTTGTAGGACATGATACATGAAAGAAATATGATGCTTGATACCTTACAAGTTTCGGCCAACCAAGGTTGTTGGGCTAGGGTGGCATGAAAATGCTTCTAAGGAAATTATGATATGTTGTATGCTTCATTTAGGAATTTTAGGTGACAAAAATACAAGTCTTGGTGCCCTTACAAGTTTCGGCCAACAAGGTTTTTGGGCTAGGGTTGCATGAAAATGCTTCTAAGGAAATTATGATATGTTGTATGCTTCATGTAGGAATTTTAGGTGACAAAAATCCAAGCTTTGTGCCCCTACATGTTTCGGCCAACTAGGATTTTAGGGCTAGGGTTTCATGAAAACACCCCTTATGAAGTTATATTATGTTGTATGCCTTCATGTATGAACCTTATGTGACAAAAATAAAATTTTGGTGCCCTACAAGTTTCGGCCAACTAGGGTTTTAGGGCTAGGGTTGCATGAAAACACCCTTAGGAAATTATGATATGTTGTATGCCTTCATGTATAAATTCTATGTGACAAAAATGAACTTTTGTGCCCCTACAAGTTTCGGCCAACAATGGTTTTAGGGCTAGGGTTGCATGAAAACACCCCTTAGGAAATTATGATATGTTGTATGCCTTCATGTATAAATTCTATGTGACAAAAATGAACTTTTTGTGCCCCTAATGTTTCGGCCAACAATGGTTTTAGGGCTAGGGTTTGCATGAAAACACTCCTTAGGAAATTATGATATGAATTATGCCTATGTGATGAACATGTTTATGATTTTAATATGCCATGAAATATGCCTATGTGATGAACATGTTTATGATTTTAATATGTCATGAATTATGCCTATGTGATGAACATGTTTATGATTTTAATATGCCATGAAATGTGCCTATGTGAGGAACATGTTTATGATTTTAATATGCCACGAAATATGCCTATGTGATGAACATGTTTATGATTTTAATATGCCATGAAATATGCCTATGTGATGAATATGTTTATGATTTAATATGCCATGAAATATGCCTATGTGATGAACAAGTTGATGGTTTTTTTTTAATATGCCATGAAATATGCTTATGTGATGAACATGATTGTGCTTTAAGACCCCTTTAGGGTATTCTTAAGTTATGAATGCATATATGCTATGACATGTCTAAGAAGATGCTTCCCCTTTTTATGTTGGGATTAAGAGCCCTCCTTATGATAAGATAAGATGGAGATGCTTCCCTTTTCAAGTAGGGATTAAGAGCTCTCCTTATGATAAGATAAGACGGAGATGCTTCCCTTTTTATGTTGGGGATTAAGAGCATTCTTTATGATATGATAAGAAAGAAAAGAATGAAAATTAAGTATTTTACTTTGTAAGAGGTTAAGTACCCGACCCGTTAAGTGGTCGTTAATCAAATCCAAGGGACATAAGAAGACATAAGAGGTCTTGCTCTGGTAAGACGTAAGAGGTCTTGCTCTAGTAGGTCTGGTGGCTAGCTACCCCAGCCTATTAGGGAATGCGCTTTTTGTGGTACTTAGCCTAGGGCCCCCCCTTCATGTTATGATTATGTTGAAGTATCTATATGTATATGTTTTGAAAAGAAAGGACTTGTATGAAATTATGCATGCTTATGTTCAAGTTTAAGAGTGCTTATGATTATGTCCTTTATGCATGTTTAGGATTTTATGATATTATGAATGCTTATGTTCAAGTTTAAGAATGCTTATGATTATGTCCTTTATGCATGTTTAGGATTTTATGATATTATGAATGCTTATGTTCAAGTTTAAGAATGCTTATGATTATGTCCTTTATGCATGTTTAGGATTTTTATGATATTATGAATGCTTATGTTCGAGTTTAAGAGTGCTTATGATTAGGTCCTTTATGCATGTTTAGGATTTTATGATATTATGAATGCTTATGTTCAAGTTTAAGAATGCTTATGATTATGTCCTTTATGCATGTTTAGGATTTTATGATATTATGAATGCTTATGTCCAAGTTTAAGAATGTTTATGATTATGTCCTTTATGCATGTTTAGGATTTATGAAATTATGAATGCTTATGTTCAAGTTTAAGAATGCTTATGATTATGTCCTTTATGCATGTTTAGGATTGATGATGTCATGAATGCTTATGTTTAATTTATGCCATGCTTAGATTTAATTATGTTTAGCATGCTTATGTAAATTTTATGCCATGCTTATGTTTCATTATGTAGGTATGTTGATGATTAGTGTGGTTATGAAATACTTATGCTATTTATGCTAGTATGCTCGTGTTTTCTAATTGTTTGATGAAGTTTGTGGCTTTTGTGAGTAGGCAAGAATCTTACTAAGCTATATGCTTATAGTTTATGTTGTCCGTATACTGCAGATAAAGGAAACATGAACTAGAGGAAGTAGCAGGAGAGGCTGAGTGTGTGTGATAGTAGCATGGTGGAAAAAGACCCTATGACTCTCTGCTTTTATTTATATGCTCTATGAACAACTTAAGACATTTGCTTCCGCTTTTATGAATTGTGATTTATTAGTACCATGTTGAATGTTGCTTAGTTATGTTACTGTTCAATTACTTATGAAAGTTTGATATGATAGGACTCATGAATGGATCTTTATGTTATGCATGTTATAAAAGAAGTTATGATATGTTAACGTGCTAATTATGATTATGATATGTGATGCACGTTATAAAGAAGATATGACATGTTAACATGCTAATTAGGTCTATGATATGTGATGCATGTTATAAAAGATGATTATGTCATGTTAACATGCTTGATTAGGTAGATTGTGAAATGATCCATATATGTTATGTTATAAAAAAAAAAAAATACGCTTACAAATTGGTAATCTTAACTTTCTCCCCCTTTTTGACATACATCAAAAAGGTTATCTCTCCAAGAAGGTCAATGTCTCATGTTCCAATGAGATCTTACAATCTCCCCCTTGATCCAAAAATACCTAGGATGTCTACCATCTTCCTAGTGATAAGTTCCATATCACTCAAGAGAGGCAATCCTATCCACTCTCCTAATTTCCAAATTGGGTCTCTCAAAATCCCATCAATTTCCCAATTGATAACATTCTTCTAATAACTTCTCCCCTTCAAGAAGAGAAAAACACATCCATCATCCCATGATGGATACCTCCTTTTAAAGGCTTGCTCCCCCTTGACCATTGCACCAACAATGTCCTTGGGAAGTCCCTAAGCCAATAGGAACTCTAAACCATCAAAATTAAGGTTCTAAGTTCAAACATGAACTCTTCCACCCTTAAATTTGATACTTTGACCTAACACCTCTCCAAATCCATATCCAATAGATTTTTACCCTTTATAATGCTTCCCAAAGCATATCCTAGGGTTAGGAGTGGTTAGGTACCTTAACCGCAGCTGAACACGGGACAAACCTTGTTTTCCCGAAATCAACATTTGCAGTCGACTCACGTCGGCTACCGATCAGACTCATCATCGATCATTGCCACCCGAGCGATCGATAATCAAATTCTGAATTTCAGTTATCAAAGTTGAATTTCAGAAAATCATAAGTAATTCTATATATATCGAAAAATCACGAAATTTGATACGTATATTACTTATAGCCAATACAATGGGTGAAAAATAATAGAAAAATATTTTACCTATAAAATACTTAAATTGATACAAAATTCAAAAGTGAAGAAAACTTCTAAGTTTTGGCTCACTTTGTATCAACTTCATCAATGGTGATTGTTATCAAAAGATAGACTTCACCAAGGTTTTCTAAAATGATTTTAAAATATTTTCAAAACCTTATTTTGGATCATATTCCTTGGGCTCAATGTATATGACTTGTACACAAGCTTTCCCAATGATCCACCACTCAAATAAGATGAGTTTTAGTTCATCTAGATGCAAAAACTATGCACCTTAAACTCAACTCATATTCTAGCATCTCACATGTATCTAGGGTGTATAAATACACATACATGTCAATGTAATGTGAGATGTGAGTTTTGTTCTCCCTAATCTAGGGTTTCATCCATTTTTCTAAGACAACCCTACTTGATTCCCTTATAAATGGGACTCCAAGTCATGTCATTGTCCTTAAATCAATTTCAATCAAATTATCTTAAATGCATGAAATGATCATGTCATAATGATAGCAAAATAAAGCATGGTCAATGATTATGGTGTCATGACATATGATTAAATCTAAAAACACATGACATTTATCCTAAATCCTAAACATGATCATGACATATAAGTGATGAAAATAAACGTGATGTCATGTCATGACATATGGCAAATCAAGGCATGACAAATAAGATATAAAGGTATATAATACCTAAATTTTAATATTAATTGTCATTTGATATAATTAAGTATATTTTGCCATAATATTACTTTTCTCCCTAGTGTGTCAAAAACCCAAAATGGCACACTATGACCTCTAAACCTAAAATGTGCCAATTTGATCATTTTATCATAACTTCTCAAATAATATTGGCACATCCTAAAATCTTTTAGGATTAAAGCTCAAATGTATTTCCAAGGTAACCATAACCTTGGAAATAACCTAAAGTGCCACCTTTATCATGGTTGAGTTAACTACTCATCCAATCAAAGTTGACACACCCTAAACCCATCTAGCGTGAATCAATCACGCTCTTAGGGACTCAAAACCTATTTGAGCTCCTAGGGTTAACTAGGTATTCCTTAGGGATAACCTCCCTATATACCTTCCTAATAACACTTCTAGGCTTGTTAGCCTTGGTCATTGTGGTCTTACCTAGGTTGACTCTAGAGGTAACTCCCCTTGCAACCTTCTTAGTGGCCACCCTAGGTTTCCTAGAAACCCTAGCCACTAGGCACATACCATGGTTACTCTTAGGGATAACTTCCCTAGTAACCTTGGTTTTCCTAGGTTTAATTCCATAATCAAATGGAACATTGTGATAAGCCACCTTAGGCTTAGGTTTGTGACCCAAACCCTTCTTGCCCTTGGTTGACTATTGTTTCTTAGGTCCTAGAAGTTGACTTTGAGTCCTAGACCCTTGACTTTGACCATTAGACCCTTGAAATTTATTTTGCATCTTATTGAGGGTCTTTTCAAGTTTTTCAAGCCTTGACCTCAAGGCTTGGTTCTCCAATTCTAATTGCCCAATTTTAGAATTTTGGTTTGATCTTTGGGCATTGTCCTTTCTAAGCATATGCCTAGTCGATTTAGGATTAAAACTTAGATGCTCTTGGACCTTTCTAATTGTCTCCCTAGGTAGAGTTAGTCTTGAGTTATTTGACCTAGGTTTGTCCTTAGATAAATTGTTTTTAGGGACATTAGTCCCAAATTTCTCCTTATTTTCAAAATGAAAATTCTTAGCTCCTAAACAAAAATACTTGATTCTATTAGCATGCTTTTCATAAATTGCAAGAGAATTAAAATTCCTAGCATGCTTTTGACTTTTAAAGCTAGAAGGTGCATTATTAAAATATACCTTAGGGTTAGCCTTAGCTCCCCCTACTTGTGATGCTCCCTCTTTGACTCTCTTGCTCCCCCTAGGGCATTGATTCCTAAAATGCCCCGGTTGTTAGCACTTGAAGCAAATGATGTGCTCCTTACTTCTTTTAGTGGGGACACCGACATCTTTTGATTTTTCTTTAGGTCTTGGTGTCGGAGGAGTCTTCTTGACTTTCTTTAGGCACTTACTCTTGTAATGCCCACTTTCCCTACACTCAAAGCAAATTATATGTTTTTTATTTAAAACCAAATTGCTTGAGTTACCTAGTTCAACGGTGAGGGTTTCTTGAGCTTTCTCTTCCTCTCGACCGGATTTGGATGGCTCCTCTTGTTGCTCCGGTGTTGAGGATGCTCTAGTCCTCCCCCTCAATCCTAGAGGTGGAGGTCTCCTCCGATTCTACTTCCTCTTCCTCCTTGGATGTTGATGATCTCTCAACCTCCAAGTCCTCACTTCCTTGTGAGGAAGATGTATTTGCCTCTTCGGTCCCTTCCTCTAGGACTGGTGATGGACTTTCATGGAGCTTGGCCACTTGGCTCCATAGCTCCTTGGCATCTACATAATTTCCTAATATACACAAAATATTGTTAGGTATTAAATCAATTAAAAACTTCATTACCTTATTATTTTTCTCGAAGGCTTGAACTTGCTCTTTGGTCCATCTCTTTTTCTTGATGAATCCACCTTTTGGTCCTCTTGGATAGCTATATCCTTCCATTAAAGTGGACCATTCTTCGAAGTCCCTCATCATTAGGAAGTCCTCAATTCTCGCCTTCCATTGTCTAAACCCTTCTTGTCCATAGAAGGTGTAAGGGATCGGTGTGTTGATATCCCATCCTAGTTGCTCTTGAACTTCCATCTTCACTCTCTAGCGTGCTCCCTTAGTTGTTAAACCTTGAAGAGCGGTCTGGCTCTGATACCACTTGTAGGGGATCGATTGGACGCTAGAGGGGGGTGAATAGCGCGTGCTATACGTGATGGAACTCGTTCGCGTTCGTCTCTACAAAACTCGTTATGCGCAGTGGAATAATAATAATAAAAGAAATAACGAATTAAAACAAACACGAACACAAAGATATAACGTGGTTCGGAACCGAATGGTTCCTACTCCACGGATCGAGCTCTAAAGAGCTCTAGTGATGCACATGCACTCACTAATCACAAATAACTCCTTCTCAGCACAAGTCGGAGGTGGAGAAACCCCGTACAATAGATTACAACAATAATTTAAATGGATACAAGCAAATACAATAATAAAATACAATGCAAATAAAGAAAACTACTTTACAATTGCTCTTTAAATGCTTGATCACTTGGTTGCTTGAAATCAACTTGGAGACCCTGATTTGTAACAGCAAATCGCCCCAAAAGCCCTCAAGAAACCATCCCTTTTTCCTTCATCACGAGCTCCTTATAAAGCTTCAACCTGTGCTGGAAATAGTCGATCAGTCGACTGGTCGGGACCATCAGTCGACTGATGACACTGTTGTCGTGAGACAATGGCTAGATCCACGCTGGATAAGTCCAACGGATCCATCATCAGTCGACTGATGATACCCATCAGTCGACTGATGGAGCCTTCACTCGACCAGTCGAGTTTGGACTCTATTCTGTGCCCGATTTCACGAGCACCAGTCAACTAATCACAATATCAGATGACTGCTCAGCCAATCAGTCGACTTCCCACCTATGGCAGTCGACTGCTAGGGCAATTCCCGCAGTCAAACCCTAGTTGACTCAGGGCAGTCGACTGTCACATGGCATCAGTCGACTGGCACACCTCAAACATGAGGTTTTAGCCCAAGTATGGTGCCCCCATACTTGCTAGACCACCCTTAGCCTAGACCTAAGCCTTCTAGCCACCTCCATCAGCCTCACGCCTCTCGGATCCCTCCAAGTCATCCATGACTTGTTCATCCATCGCGCTAGCCTTCAGGTGCTTCCATCAGCTATGTCATGCTAACGGTGTCTACACCGCCAAGGCACATTGGACTTACGCCGCCAACCATTGGACTTATGCTGCCAAGACTTCACCCTTGGACTTTACGCCGCCAATATCAAATCCCTTAGACTTCTCAAGTGCCAAGACTCAAGCTTGGACTTTCCCTTGCCAACCCATGTTGGACTTTCCATGCCAAGACCCATGCTTGGACTTACATGTCAAGTACTCAAGACTTGGACTTTCCCATAATCGCATGGTCAACCCTAGTCAACCATCAAAGTCTCCCTTGATTCAAACTCGAGTCTGGTTAATTATAACCCGGGTCGATTATATAAACAATCTTCCCAAAATATTAACCGACATCAATGTCAAACATACTATGTCAAACCACTTTGTCAAACATCAAAACATCACTCGAGTCAAACTCGAGTCCTGGTCAATCGTGACCTGGGCTGATTGCACCAACAGATGCATCATATGTTTGAACTCCTATCTCCTATAAATCCTTCAAATCTTCAATAAGAGGTTGCAAGTAGATGTCGATGTTATTTCCCGGAGCAGATGAGCCAGGTATCAATAGTGACAACATAAAGTATGGTTGCTTCATACACATCCATGGCGAAAGATTATATGGCATTAAAATAACCGGCCATGTACTATGTGCCACACTCATATTTTTGAATGGAGTAAATCCATCTGATGCTAAACCAAGTCTTATGTTCCTAAGATCCTTCGCAAATTCTGGATGCTTATGGTCAAATGTTTGCCAAGCTGGGGAGCCAGCCGGATGTCACATGTAACCATCCTTTGTGCAGGATTCAGAATGTCAGCTCAAATGGGATGCTGTTTTGGATGACATGAACAAACGTTGCAATCTAGGCTTTATTGGAAAATACCATAAAACCTTACGTGCGATTTTTCTCTTCTCACCAGTAGGATCATTTTCAGATGTTTCCCATCTAAGCTCATTACATGTTTTGCATTGAATTCTATCTTTATCTAACCTCCAAAATAAAGTGCAATCATTAGGACAAGCATCAATCTTTTCGTAACCAAGTCCTAATTGCTTCATCAATTTTTTTGCTTCATAGTATGACTTAGGAAAATCATCCATTGCATTTGGAAATGCTTCTCTCAACAAATTTAAAAGCATATCAAAAATCTTATTTGTCATTTTGCCTAAACACTTTAAGTGAAGCAAACGAATAATAAATGCAAGTTTTGAGAATTTCTTGCAACCTGGATATAATTCTTTTTGTGAATCATCAATTAATTTATAGAATTTATCAGCCTCTTCAGTTGGAATCTCCTTATCATTTTCAAATTATAATATTCTAATTATGCTATCATTATGCTCTGGGATCCCAAATGCCTCATAAACTAAACCTTGCATATCATCTGCATCTTTTTGCGATGTAACAAAAGCAGAGTTTGTTGATGCACTATATGTTATCTCTCCATGAGCTACCCAATGAGTATAACCTTTGATAAATCCATCAACCGTCAAATGATCATAAGCAACCTCTCTTGAAACAAATATAGCAATCTTACACCGTACACAAGGGCATAAAATTATTCCATTTATGTTTGAATTAGAAAATGCAAATTGTAAGAAACTCTCAACTCCATTTCCATACTCCTCAGATTATCTCGGTAAAAACATCCAACTCTTATCCATAATGATTCTACAAAAAATACTTATTAAAATAAATTTAACATTATGATAATTGATATATTTTAAAACGCATGTATACTAAATTTAACACACAATATAGTCTAAATTACAATTTACAATATGAATGTTTAGATATTAACCATTTAGTATGAGATAAGCCTTAATAGAGTTGGTTAGTTGTATACATCACATAGTCTAGATTATTTTGATGCATATGAAACATTGCTTATTTGTATAATAGAGTTGTGTAACTAGATAAATTTTAGGGGGAAAATATCAAAGTAGCAATTCTGAGAGAAGACCGTAAGAAAAAAAAAGAAGACCATAACATAGTCTAGAGATGTGATGTACAAGTTATAAAAAGAAGACCATAACATCCAGCCATAAACAAACTAAAGGAATGCATATTCAAAAGGTAAAAGAAATGGATGCCTGTCATCTCTAAAGCCATGGCCTCGATCATTAAGCGTGGTTTGTGGTTTATGGGAAGCCAAAAATTTAGATACTGCCTTACTCTTTTAAACAATATGATAGGAATTGGCTGCAAAGGAACACTTTTAATGTATAATAATCTCATACATGAGCTATGCCGTGTGGACAGATTGTAGGAGAGATATGAACTTTTGAAAAGAATGGAGGAGAGTGGCTTTTTGCCCACATAATTCACCTATACCTCAAGCAAATGATTTACACGTATTTGAATGACACTAATTTACATCATGGGAGGCACTAACTCAAGCAAATGCAAGAAAAAAAACCAATGAGACTATATGTGTTGTGACAAACCAATCAAAAAATACGCATAAGAACAAAAAATAGATATGAGAACAGAGGAAGATCATCAAAAAAAATCTATTAAGAAAACATGCAGTCGTTGAAATGCAATGACAAATTGACGCGCAGGCGAAATGCAGAGGAGCGAAGAGGGGCATCGACATTGAGAAGATGGAAGTCAGCTGCAGTGTCAACGGTGGTGGTGTCGCCGCCGAGAAAAAATTCTATTGTCGCCTATACAGCGTCGGCGACTCGCATGGAAGAATTTTGCCTGCAACTAGCGTCGAGGAGGATTTGGGATAAACCTTGCGGCAGGAGAAAAACCTAAACACACCCATATTAATTAATATAGGTTAATATATTTATTATATATAATGACATTTAGTAAAGATGTCATTAGAAGTATTTTAATTTGACATAGTTTTTAAAATCATTATCTTTTTTAATAAATATCGTGATAAATTTTTTATAACTACATTATATATTAAGTGTCGTTAAGAAAATATCATAATAGATTATTATTCTTGTAGTGAGTGTAAAATAAATATTTGAATGAGAGAGGGAAAGGCGATGAGTTGGGATAATCTCGTTGAAAACTCTAAACCAAATAAGAGAGGGAAGTTGTGTGATGATTGTTGAAAATATTTCCGAAATAATCGAGGAGACAACAATCTGATATGATCTCGTCGAGGCTAGTGTTCGACACTATCTCCGTAAAATTATATTGCTCCGCTCAGGTGCTTACAGATAGCAGCAATTCGTTTCTAAGATACAACGACGATATCTCGGAATAGTAGCACTACAAATTCCGAGACCGGCGAACCTACTCGTAGGCTTTTTGGACTCTGGATGCAGAGGATGGATGGATGAGATGAGAGATTGAGGGAATGAGTTTGAGTTGAGTTCTCTATTCCATTCTCTAGGGATCTATTTATACTAGGTGAAGAGATGAGGTGCCCTTTGGTGAGTTTAATCTGAGCCATTGGATGTAGAGGGTTGTAACCCTTCATCAAACCCTTTGATCTCAGCCATTAGATCTGAATGATTGTAACCTTTCAGATCATCCTTTGATCTTAGCCACCAGATCTGGATCCATCGATCCAGTCAATCCGACGCTCCAGATCAATCGTAATCACCAGTGGTCCGATCGTGATTCTTCGCGATCAACGCTCCAGATCGCGCTACTCAATCTCTTTGTTCCAACGTGTCCATCCGATTGCCCAGTCAGCAGCCAGTCACCTCTCCAGTCCCAACCGAGTGCCATGTATACATGACACATCACCCGAGTGCCACGTAGGCACTGCCATGTCACCCGGAGCATAAATTTAAGCTCCTCGCGACGACGCGTACGTGCGAAGTGCAAAGTGCGCCAACAAAGCGCCCATTGCGCGCGTGCGCGCGTGGCGGGTGGCGGGCTTGCAGGTGCGAGCACCTGCTCGCCCATTGGATGAGAGTATATGTGCTTATTTGAGTTAACTCAATTAACTCATCAACACATATAAGGAAGTAATTCCTCTATGGAATTTCCAATGTGGGACTATTGTTCCCCTTACTTCCTTTAATAACTTTTAGGCTGACTTTAACAATTAATTTCTCATTCACCCATAATCGGTTTTGAGCAAATTAATAGTCTAGATTCATCTACTCGAAACGTAGATTTCGATTTTGAAGTCAATTTAGACTTTCAATGATTGATGGCACATCGATTTTCCTTTTCAAAACCGTATATTGGTCTTTATAAGACCCAATATCTAACATCCCCCACATGAATGGAAATTAATGCGTGTATGCATGTTGACACTTTTACGAGAGTCCAATCAATAAGTCGATACATCGAGAGAGGTAGCTTGTGGCTTTGAACCTTCCATAGTAGACTGCTATCGAGCATACTAGGCTGCGCAGTGAACATGATGTCTTGAACTGCTCAGATGTTTGTGTATACTTAAACAATAACAACCACACAAGGACTTATCTCACCTACTTTTGGTTCTCATGGTTGGTTCCGTTTTGGCCATGGACACCATCTTGGATTCATGAGTGTTTCATTGAAGCGGCCTGTCTTCACACTCACATAGGTGACACTTCTATCAAGAGTATCCTACTATACTCCACCTTATAAAGGTATAGAAGTCATTAAAAACATAAGCTTAACCTCACTACATGTGGTAGGACAGCACATATTCATCCTAGGACTGGGATAGAGATAATATATCTCGTGTGTTGTAACTCAACTTCTGTAACTTCGTTGTCCCATTGAACCAAGATCTTGGGATCTCCAGTCAACAAGGTTGGGTTACCGCTACAGTCATTTTAGTTGTAGATTTTTAATCTCATTCCTCTCGATGAGCAGTATACTTGATCTCGATTTAGCCCCTTCGTAAGAGGATCTGCTAAATTATTTTTAGACTTGACATAGTCGATTGCAATCACTCCATTCGAGATCAACTGCCTAATGGTATTATGTCTACGACGTATATGTCGTGACTTACCATTATACATACTACTCTGTGCCCTTCCAATCGCCGATTGACTATCACAATGTATAAGTACGGCAGGCACAGGTTTTGTCCAGCTCGGAATATCTTCCAAGAAATTTCGCAGCCATTCAGCTTCTTCAGCTGCTTTGTCTAGTGCTATAAACTCGGATTTCATAGTTGACCGAGCAATGCACGTCTGCTTAGTGGATTTCCAAGATACCGCTCCTCCACCAATTGTGAATACATATCCACTAGTGGATTTGGAATCTTTTGTATCTGATATCCAATTAGCATCACAATATCCCTCTAAGACAGCGGGATATTTTCCGAAATGTAATCCATAGTTCATAGTATATTTCAAATATCTAAGAACTCGCATCAGTGCTTTCCAATGGGTGTCGTTTGGATTACTTATAAAATGACTTAGTTTGTTAACCACATAGGCAATATCCGAACATGTGCAATTTGTGAGATACATCAAATTGCCTATTATCTGGGAATATTCTAATTGTGATATGGGCTCACCTTGGTTTTTCGCTAAGTGTTGACTTAGATCCATAGGTGTCTTTACTGTAGAGAGATCGTACGCATTGAACTTCTTCAACACCGATTCTACATAGTGAGATTGTGTCAAAACTATCCCCTCAGACGTCCTGAGAATTTTAATTCCCAATATAATATCTGCTTGACCCATATCATTCATATCGAAATTCTTGGTCAACATTTTCTTTGTACTCATGATTATCTCATGGTCACTACCCATTATAAGCATATCGTCTACGATGTATAGACGCGATTATATAACCTTTAGGTGTGTCTTTGACATAAATGCATTTGTCACATTCATTTATTTTGAATTCGTTTGACAGCATTATTTTGTCAAATTTCTTGTGCCATTGTTTAGGCGCTTGTTTTACTCTGTACAATGACTTAACAAGTCTGCACACCTTTTCCTCTTTTCTAGGAACTATGAACCCCTCGGGTTGCTCCATATAGATTTCTTCTTCCAACTCACCATTTAAAAATGCAGTCTTAACATCCATTTGATGTATTTCAAGGTCATACAATGCTGCGATGGCTATCAAGACTGTGATAGACATAATCCTTGTCACCGGTGAGTAGGTCAAGTAATCAAAGCCTTCTTTTTGTACCCTTTGGCTACAAGTCTTGCCTTATACTTGTCAATAGATCCATCAACTTTATACTTGCGTTTTAGTATCCACTTACAACCTAATGGTTTAGCACCAGAAGGAAGGTCCACTAATTCCCAAGTATGATTATTCATGATGGACTCGATTTCACTATTGACTGCTTCTTTCCATAATGGGGCGTCGGGACTAGAGAGAGCTTCACTCAATGTTCTTGGATCCGTTTCTGACATAAAAGTCATAAAGTCCGGCCCGAACGATTTCTCAACTCTAGCCCGTTTGCTCCGACGTGGCTCTTCATTTTGATAGTCAATAGTCCTTTTACGACAATTAAGTTCAGAGACGTCATTGTTGTTAGAACTTCCGTTGCTATCAATTTGAATGTTTCCCCTTTTATTTGGGAATACATTTTCAAAGAATATCGCATTCCGAGATTCTATGGTTGTTCCCACATGAATATCAGGAATGTCTGACTTGTGAACTATGAACCGATATGCACATCGCTTGGGCATATCCGACAAATATTGCATCGAACGTTTTAGGTCCGATTTTTATTTTCTTTGGCTTGGGTACTTCGACCTTTGTCAGGCACCCCCACACTTTCAAGTATTTGTACGATGGCTTACGGCCTTTCCATAGTTCATATGGTGTTTTATCATTTTGCTTGTGAGGGATTTTATTGAGAATGTGATTTGCCGATAATAAGGCTTCCCCCCACAAGTTCTGGGGTAAGCCTGAATTTATCAACAAGGCATTCATCATTTCCTTGAGTATCCGATTTTTACGTGCGGCAACACCATTTGATTGAGGTGAGTAAGGCGCCGTTATCTGATGGATAATGCCAGATTCTGAACAAAATTTATCAAACGGTGCACCATATTCTCCACCTCTATCGCTACGAATTATTTTAATTCGTTTATCAAGTTGATTCTCAACTTCTGTTTTATAGGTTCTAAAAGCCTCTAAGGCTTCGTCTTTACTTCTTAAAAGAAAGACATAACAGAACCTCGTGCAGTCATCGATAAAGGTAATAAAATACTTTTTACCTTTTCTGGTTTGCATGAATTTTAAGTCACATAGATCACTATGTATTAACTCTAGAGGAGTCGTTGACCTTTCCACCGAATGAAAAGGTAGTCTCGTCATTTTTGCTTCCACGCACACTTCACATTTGTGTGTTTTGTCAACATCGATATTTGGTAATAAATTTAATTTGACGAGGCATTTTAGAGTGTTATTATTAACATGTCCAAGTCGATCATGCCATAAATTAAAACACTCGACAACATAGCTGGAAGCTTTTATTTTATTACCATTAAATTCACGGTGTACATTCATTACAACCATCTTGAACAGACTTTGTTCTAAGTACCCTTTACCTACAAATACACCGTTCTTCGTAAGTACAAAATTATTTGATTGGAACACTAGTCTGAACCCGGCTTTAACAAGTGTCGATCCAGAAACTAGGTTTTTTCTGATGTCGGGAACATGAAGCACATCAATAAGCGTTAGCTCCTTTCCTGACGTCATTTTCAGAACAACTTTGCCGAGTCCGACAATTGGCGATGTTGTGGAATTGCCCATATAGAGCTTCCTTCCATTTATCGGAGTATACTTGGAGAACATCGCCTTATCAGAACAGATATGACGTGTTGCTCCAGTATCTATCCACCACTGCTTCGGGTTGTCCACCACCGTGTTGGCTTCAAACACGACCGCAATGAGATCTAGCTCCATGTCGTCAGAAGTTGTGACCTGGTTCGCAACTTCCTTCTGACCCTTGGTTGGTTTCTTTGGGCGTCTGCACTCTTTGGACATGTGTCCTGGCTTTCCGCAGTTGTAGCACGAGCCCTTGAATTTCTTGCCTGGAGCCTTCTTTTTGAATTGCTTCGGCTTTTTGGTGTTCGGCTCAGCCAGGTTAGACATCTCGTCGATAGTCCGCTTCGTTCCTTTAGAGTCGGAGAATCTTCGATTATCCTCCTCTATTCGTAGCCTCAGGATCAGGTCTTCAAGCCCCATCTCCTTTTGCTTATGCTTCAGGTAATTTTTGAAATCCTTCCACGACGGGGGGAGTTTCTCAATTACCGCGGCTACTTTGAACGACTCGTTCAGCTTCATGCCTTCGGCATCCAGATCATGCAATATCAGTTGCATATCTTGGATTTGAGATGTCACACTCTTGGAATCCACCATTTTGAAATCCAGAAACCGGCATTTTCGGTTTTGTATTTCTTCTCTAGTGATTCCCACAGAGATTTCGCCGTCTCTATCAGACTATACACGTTATACAACGTGTTGTCCAATGCATTGAGAATGTAATTACGGCACAGGAAATCTCCGTGCGACCACGCATCGCAAGCAGCCTTACTATCGGAATCATCTTCCTTAGCGGCTGGCGGGTCTTCACGCAAAAACCGTACGAGGTTTAGCGTTGTCAGATAGAACAGCATCTTCTGCTGCCATCGTTTGAAATCGGCTCCGTTGAATTTCTCCGGCTTCTCTCCGGGTGGAACAGAGGTTGTGACTCCGGTCGAACGTCGTCATTGATCACGGCCATATCAGATTGCACCAAATATCGTTTTACGATTGTTGAAAATATTTCCGAAATAATCGGGGAGACAACAATCTGATATGATCTCGTCGAGGCTAGTGTTCGACACTATCTCCGTAAAACGATATTGCTCCGCTCAGGTGCTTACGGATAGCAGCAATTCGTTTCCAAGATACAACGACGATATCTCGGAATAGTAGCACTACAAATTCCGAGACCGGCGAACCTACTCGTAGGCTTTTTGGACTCTGGATGCAGAGGATGGATGGATGAGATGAGAGATTGAGGGAATGAGTTTGAGTTGAGTTCTCTATTCCATTCTCTAGGGATCTATTTATACTAGGTGAAGAGATGAGGTGCCCTTTGGTGAGTTTAATCTGAGCCATTGGATGTAGAGGGTTGTAACCCTTCATCAAACCCTTTGATCTCAGCCATTAGATCTGAATGATTGTAACCTTTCAGATCATCCTTTGATCTTAGCCACCAGATCTGGATCCATCGATCCAGTCAATCCGACGCTCCAGATCAATCGTAATCACCTGGTCGTGATTCGCGATCAATCGCGATCAACGCCCGATCACGCTCCGCCAATCTCTTTGTTCCAATGTCCATCACCTCTCCGATTGCCCCAAATAGCTAGTCACCTCTCCAGTCACAACGCCGAGTGCCACGTAGGCACTGCCATGTCACCCGGAGCATAACTTTAAGCTCCTTGCGACGACGCGAAGTGCAAAGTGCGCCAACAAAGCGCTCATATCATAGTGGTCTATGTGTTTATTTGAGTTAACTCAATTAACTTATCAACACATATAAGGAAGTAATTCCTCTATGGAATTTTTAAGGTGGAACTATTGTTCCCCTTACTTCCTTTAATAACTTTTAGGTTGACTTTAATAATTAATTTCTCATTCACCCATAATCGGTTTTGAGCAAATTAATAGTCTAGATTCATCTACTCGAAACGTAGATTTTGATTTTGAAGTCAATTTAGACTTTCAATGATTGATGGCACATCGATTTTCTTTTTCAAAACCGTATATTAGTCTTTATAAGATCCAATATCTAACAATGATTTCTCTTTCAACGAGCTCGAAAATTTCAATCTGATCTCTGCCAACTGTTTTAGTTCAATGTTAGGTTCGGATAGGTAAAATACACACACTGTTCGACATGATATTTGAATGGCTCAGATATTTTATGCGATTCGGATGTATGAAAAAAAATAGGATGAGATACAACGATTGGCAGGAGGAATAATTGAAAAACCTAATAATGCACTTTGATAATTATAAAATCATAATATGGTTTTTGAGAAATATCGAATTTTTTAATGTCATTTTGATAAATTGCACAATTACTAAATCATAACTCAACTTTATTTTTTACTGATTTTTTAATGAATTTATTGTTAAATTTTTCTATGAACAGGTTTACTGCATTCTCTTTCAAACTAATAAAGTTCACAGCCACCACTCAATTTAATTGTTCAATTGATTTTTACAAGTGAAATTTCGGATTCAGGGCCACAAAGCAACTTTCTATGGGTGCGTTTCGAAACGTACATGTTCCAGGACCAGTGCAACCCAAATCTAACATATACTGTATCGTGACCACGAGAGATCTTACGGTATCCGTACCGTATCATTTGAACTAAAACTTGACGCGAATAACGGCCAAGTAAATCATACGGTGCACTCTTTCCTCCAACGGGAAACACACCAATCTTCGAAGAGATGAGATCCTCCTCAAAAGACGAGGCAAGCTGCTCCGCATACGCAAACGTAACGTAGCCATAATTCTCCGGGCAAAGGCCTTCCGTTCGGAAGTGAGCCCCTCGTCGCACGGCCAAGATGCTATCCCGTGCCATAATCCGACGGAGATAATCTATCCGCATAGTCGCACGCGGACAAACGACCACTGGTCGTCGCTTCGATTCTCGAGCACGCCGGGTCGCAATCGCAGCCGTCAATCATGACGGGATCCGACGTAGCGGTGGGGCCTTTCGCCTTCTCCGGAAACAGAACCCTTCTCAATCGTTCGATCGGCATCGGACGGACGGGGACGTCTCTCGGACTCCATAAAAAGAAAGTAAAGAGGCACTATAAGCTTCGACTGCGTGACTCTCCCGACATACGACAGGAAATATGCTAATGATATCTAGACGCGTGTTCTCTAAAATGAATTTCTTGAGTTATATTCGCCTAATTACTGAATGGTGATTGTTATTAGGAGAACTGATCGATTATCTGCATGGCTATTTGGGTTCCGAGGCGGATTCGAGCCCCGAATTCCGTGCGCAACCTGTGAAAAAGTACGGACTGTCGCTTATTTTATTTTACACGAAAGTATGAGTTCCACAGTTTCCCTTCGTTCAACCAATCTGTGTTTTTTTTTTTCAATCCCAAAGCCGTAGCACTTTCTTTTTCTGTTGAGTAAGTTAGAGTAAAATTCTTCTATTTTTATTTATATTTGGATTTAGTTCATATATAATTTTATTTAGGATTTATACTTAACAACCACTCAATTTTAATTTTAACTCACTATAAAATTGAATTTCTATTTTTATCCTTATTATTTACATAGATTTAATTAATTTTTTCATTCATCTTCTCTCACTGATTCATCTTGCAACAACTCATCTTCTTCCCTCCCCCCTAATAGAAATTCTCGGTTGATCTCGATCAAATCATTTGCTTGTGCCTTAAAAATCATCGACTCTCCTACCTTGATCACTAGCGACTTGAGGCAGCAAATATAATAGCAGCAATTTTCTTCCCAACAAGTCATCGTTTTTTCTCCCCCAATAATAACTCTAAACACTTGATTCATCCTTCACTTGACCAAACCATTTGCTCGCCCCCTTAAAAATCATTTCGTCTCCCTTATTTCAACCACTAGCAACCCACGACATCAAGCAAATGCAATAGGAGTGAGCAAGGAGAGCAACGAACAAATGCGTAAAAAAGGTTAAACAAGGTAAATATGTTTGATTACATATAATTTTGGATAATTTTTTTATAATAATTACATAAATTTTTTATTGATACAAAGAGTATTTAATTTGAGTCAATAGGTATTTGATTTTGTGTTTAAAATATTTTGATTTGATTTTTTGAGATGTAAAAAAATTATACTTTGAAGTTAATAATAATGGTTTTTGTTTAAAGTTCATGAAGTAAAAATATGATACCTAAATTGTTATAAAAGATTTTGTACCTAATGTGAGTCAATAGATACTTATTTTAGTTCATTAAATACCCTGATTCGATTATTAGTTGTGTTATTCATGAAATAAAATAATGATACCGAAATTTATAGAAAAAATACTTAATGTTAGTCAATCGATACTTGTTTTGGCTATTTAAATACCAAAATTTGATTATTTGAGAATGTCAAAAAAATTATTTAAAAGTTAATATTAAGTTACTTATATTTGTAGCCTTCGTCAATCGGTTCTTATTATGGTACTGATTTTACGTACAATTTTGGGTAATTTTTTTGTGATAATTACATAATTTTTTTATTGGTACAAAGAGCATCTAATTTAAGTCAATAGATATTTGATTTTGTGTCTGAAATATTCTGAATCGATTTTTGGTGTTGTAAATAAATTATACTTTGAAGTTAATAATATTGGCTTTTGTTTGACGTTCATGACGTAAAAATATGATATCTAAATTGCTACAAAAGATTTTATATCTAATGTGAGTCAATAGGTACTTATTTTGACTCATTAAATATCCTGATTCGATTATTGTTTGTGTTATTCATGAAATAAAACAATGATACCTAAATTGATAGAAAAAGTACTTAATGTTAGTCAATCGATACTTGTTTTGACCATTTAAATACTAAAATTCGATTATTTGAGGATGTCAAACAAATTATTTAAAAGTTAATATTAAGTGGCATATATTTGTGGCTTTCGTCAATCGATACTTATTGTGATACTGATTTTGCCCTATATTGCTTAATGTATTACCTAGATTAATATGTCATGTTGTGTTTCTTATTAACTTATTTTATGGAAATATTTATTGAAATTATTGCTAATTAAGTTTTTTGCGAATTAGAAATGACAAGGACTAAAAAACACACGGATGATAATGATGGAGATGTTGGACCAAGTGGAAAAGAAGATTACTCAAGGTGTTCCCCAACAAAATTTATGTTAGTCATGGAACAATTGGTTCCCAAACTGGTGAACTACAATTAAAGAAGATCAAGGCTTCACCTCTTGCACCTTAGTTGAAGATTCAAAAGCTTTCTATAAGCACCTCAAGAGTTTATGCAATGCTTAAACGCTTTGAAGTAGATGTTGGTGCAGTAGGCACCTAAGTCGAACCTGAGTTTTGATTATAGCAAACGATACAAAGTTAAGCTCATGTTGTTATCTCACGAGCTCAATCGAGTGTGCAGAAAATTGCTATAGCTGGAGTTGAAGGCTAGCGACACCCGGAGGAAGCCGCGGTGGTCGGGCGACACTCAAGTGACTTCGGAGGGAGCCGAAGGAATTGAGTGAAAGGCCGGAAGCAAAAGCAACACGTAAGTATCTAGGTAAGCTCGTGTGTGCGAGTGTAAGTAAGGTCGTATCCTTGTTACGGGGAAAGGCTTAAGCGTAGATCCGACCCAAGACATCTCATAGGTGGTCTAGGTCGAGATCGGACGGTCGACGATCGTCGAAATAATGTTTTCTTTAAGCAAACATTGCCTTGCAACGATCGGTCATTGCCAACTGAAGGACTCATTCGTCCATCGGTCAGTGACTCGGCTAGCACTTTCGTGATGCTGCAACGATCGGTGGTGATGGCCATCGGATCATTCTTGGTCAAAGGATCGACCTCGAGTCAAGGTTTATCACCAAGTTTCAAGGGGAGTTGTGCTCAAATTTGATTGACTAGGGTTCCTCTCGAAAAGGGGCTCAAAGGCTATAAAAGGAGGTCATAACCTAGGGTTTTTATAAGGATTTTAAGTGCTCAAAGCCTCCGTTACGCTGCAACTCTCCGACGACTCTACAACAACGAAGTGTTGCCAACAACCCTAGCTTAAAAGTTTCTTTTGTTTAGTTGTTGGTATAATCTTAATTTGCTATTGCTTTCAATATTGCAATTATTTTCAATCGAGGTTTTTCGTTGCATTTTACTTTAATAGAAGAGAGGGTTTGTCTCTCTATCTTTTTGCTTCGAAGGCTTTTGTAATCGTAAAACTCCTACCTCCAACGAGGAGGAGTGTTTTAGTGAATTGCCCTCCGTACACGATCTAGGACCGTTAGGGCCTTGGAGTAGTAGCCGAAGGCTATGAACCAAGTAAAAAACTATTTGTCTCATTTAGGTTTTATTTACATTTCCGCTGGGTTTAATTGTCTATCGAACGTTTTAAAAGAAAAGTTTTTATCGCTATTCACCCCCCTCTAGCGATCCGCTTCGATCCAACAATTGGTATCAGAGCCGAGGGTTGCTAAGATTTGGTGAAACCACCAATCTAGCATTTTTTACAGATTTATTTTTCTTTTAATTCTGTTTTTTATTTATTTCGCTTTGTTAAGTTTTTCTCCCAAGACTACTAATCCAAGACGCGAGTCTTGGTACTTGTTTTCGTGTTTTTGTCGCTGTTAGTTTCTTCGCCTTCGCCTCCTTGTGTCTTTTGTTCTAATGGCCCATCTCGAGGTTTTAGCACCGTCCGACCTCCGCTTTACAATGGAGATGACTTCCGTTATTGGAAGGGTCGGATGGAATGCTTTCTCAAAACCCAAATCGAGATGTGGATCATAATCCAAACGGGTTTCACACTTCCGACTAATGAAGTGGGTGACTCCTTGGATTATGATCAATGGACCATTGCGACAAAATGACAAGTCGAAGCCGACGCCAAGGCAACACAAATCCTCCAATGCGGCCTATCCAAGGAGGAGCTAAATCGTGTCGGCCCCTTCATAAGCGCAAAGGATCTTTGGACAAAACTAATCGAGTTACACGAAGGATCGGATCAAGCTAAGGTTTGCAAACGTGATTTGTTGTTCAATAAATTGTACACATTAAAAATGCAGGAACACGAGTCCGCGACGCAACTCCACGCCCGTGTCCAAGATATAGTCAACAACCTACACGCAATCGGGCAAAAGGTCGAAAACCGCGACCTTATAAGGTATGTTCTAAACTCGTTTCCGAGGACTACCTTGTGGGCATTTATGGTCGATGCCTACAAGGTCTCCAAGGATCTTTCTAAAATTAGGTTAGATGAACTCTTTTTCGATTTCGAATTACATGAGCGGTCCAACTCGGAACCCGAGAGGGGTATAGCCTTGTTTGCAGGTTCAAAGAAGAAGAAAATCGCAAGCAAGCCACCACCAACCGAGGAGGAAGACGAGTCCGAAGAAGAAGTTGACCCGGAATTGATCACGAACTAATGAACCTAGCTCAAGGATAGCCAAGGGACGAAAGCGAACCACGACTCGACCCAACCAAGGTAAGCCTAAAAGTTCTAATATTAGGTGTTATGAGTGTAACAGGTTTGGACATATCAAGTCCGAGTGCCCCAAGCTCAACCACCGAGCACCTAAGCACAAGAAGGCCCTCAACGCGACATGGGAAGAGGCGTCATCCGAAGAAGACGAAGACCACGTCTTCATGGCGAAATCGATTGAGTCAGACACGGAGACCGAACCTGAACTTGAGTCAGAACCTGAGGATGACTCAGACTACGAAGCTACCTTCAAGTTAAGCCACGGATACGCATCCGGTTCAAAAGATACCCTTAAAGTAAGTTGAACTTTATTTAATACTTTACAAAATACGGTTAGATTTTTGTCTAGGAAATTAGTTAAATCCGAGTCCAAGGTCGAGACCCTGGTTGAGGAGGTCAAACTCCTCAAACACAAGGTCTCCCTAACCTCTTCGACTAGTCGAGTTCAAGAGAAGGACTCAACTCGGGTTGAAAAACTCGAAGTTGAGAACTCACTCTTGAAAAGTCAAGTCGAAGATCTTAGGAACATGTTGGAAAGGTTCACTTCGGGATCCAAAGGACTTGACCTCCTACTTGGATCTCAAAGGGCCGTGTACAACAAGGTTGGACTAGGGTTTAACTCAAACACGACTAATAGGTCGTATATGTCGATTGTAAGTCGACATAGGAAACATGTCCAAGCATGGGTCCCTAAGAACCTTTTGATTTCAACTCTAGGATCTAACCCGTACTGATTCCCAAGGACCAAATCCACTATGTGGATAGACCGAACCGATTCAACGGTCTAGGGGGAGTCAGTACAAAATATGTTTGTGCTTTAACTTAGAAATTGCATGTTTTAACTTAGAAAGTTTGTGCTTTAACTTAGAAATTGCATGTTTTAACTTAGAAAGTTTGTGATTTAACTTAGAAATTGCATGCTTTAACTTAAAAAGTTTGTGCTTTAAAACTTGTGAGCTCACTTAGAACACGAACATAACCAACTAAAATTCTTCGAAAAGATTGAGCCTCGGGGAGCCTCTTTTCAAAAACATAACCAACTAAAATTCTTCGAAAAGATTGAGCCTCGGGGAGCCTCTTTTCAAAAATAACCAGTTAGACTAGGAAATAGTCTTAGGTGAGTCAAGTCATCATTTTCTTGAAAATGGCTTTGTCTAAGGAAGTGGTCGATGATCCGATAAAAGAAGGCCTCTGCGCCTCGCCACGACCTGGAAGCCATGATCTTGAAAAGGTAAACTTGACAAGCCTAGGGTCAAATCCAAATCTAACATAAAATTACTTGAACCTAAATCCACTTAATCAACTTAATTGTAAGTCATCTCACAAAAACCACATAAGTATAACATGCTTGATCATATAGACACAGGTGTGATGGCCTAGGTTTAAAAACTTACAACCTTTTTTTAAAAAAAATTATTATAAAAAATCTAACATCCAATCCAACCACCTTGTGTGTAGGATCAATGGATGTTGGACAGCGGTTGCTCTCGACACATGACCGGGGATCAACTCAAATTCACAAAGCTTCGATTCAAACAATAAGGATCGGTAGCCTTTGGGAATAACGGCAAGCTCAAAATCATCGGATCAGGTGATATCGAGCTTAACTCGAATTTTGTTATTAAAAATGTATTACTTGTAGAGAATTTTGAATATAACCTGCTTAGCGTAAGCCAATTATGTGACAATAACTATAAGGTCGTATTTTTAGAAAATGAATGTGTAATTAAAACAAATAAAACAGCTAAAAAAATACTCAAAGGAACTAGGACAAATAACATTTATACAATTAACTTAATCAAATCCTCAGCCAAATGTCTTATGACACAGGAAGAGGAATCATGGTTGTGGCACCGACGACTCGGTCACTCGCACCCAAGACTCGTCCACAAGATGAGTCAGAGTGGCTTAGTCAGAGGCTTACCCAACCTCAACAATTTGGTTAATAAAATCTATAATGCTTGTCAACAAGGAAAACAACCTAGGACACAACACAAGTTAACTAACCAAGAACTGTTAGGGCAATCTCTTGCCGTGATATGGTTTTGATGGTGTGGCAAAGGGTTTAAGTTAGTTTGATATGTTGATGTGATATGTGCGTTGAAGTCGTGCAGGACTTAGTAATTCGCACATGGAGCCGTGGCGAGTTTCACATCTCATGACTCGTGCCTTGAGTCGGTGAAGGATAGCTTATGAAGCCGCGGCGCTTGGAGCATCCGAGGGACCGCCGGACGAGAAGCTTGGAGTGAAGCCGGAGGAAGTAGACTTCGAGGCAAGAGACGCGAAGGAGCATTGCAGAGCCGTGCGCCTGATGCTGCCGAGGGACGTGGCCGAGAACGAAGAGAACTTCGAAGGCGAGGGACTCCGAGAAATGAGAGTGAGCGATTGTAACCCGGGGAAGGGTAGCTCTTAGGTGAAACTTGGCCATTTGGCCAAGTGTCGGATGGGTTTTCGACACCGCCGATCGCCATGTCATGGCGCCGATCGCTTCCGAAGTCGAGTGTGTTCGACCGGTATACGATCGATCGGATTAGGTTACACGCCGATCGCCATATGTGGGCAATGATCGTAGATAAGGGTTCGCCATACGATCGCTCGTGAGCCGATCGGGCGATCGACTACGGAGCAATGATCGATGAGGTCCATCACCGATCGCTAAGAGTTCCGCTGACTACAACGGCCGGATCCGACGTGTTCGAGGACGTTAGAGGAGACGGCAATGATCGCCATGGGCGCATGATCGATGGCGGCAAACGGGAAGAAGTTAGCCCTCTCTATAAAAAGAGAGGGTGTAAGCCTTTGAGAGGCTAATGCATATACTCCAAACGATCTTCCTAGTGCCCCACAAGCTCTAAACTCTTCTTACTTGTCTTTACTTCAATCCTATTGTAAGAAGAGTGATCTTGGTTGTAAAGGTTACCTCCACCTAGCTTTGTGCAAAGGAGAGACCGATAGTGATTGGTTTTTGGCGGAGTGATTCACCGTGGACGAATCGGACCGTGGATTAGCGGCGTAGCCGTGAACCACGTTATATCTCAGTGTTTGTATTGTTTGTTCATTTATTGCTTGTCTTAGTTTATTGCTTCCGCTTGCGCTAACGTTTTTGTAGACGAGCAATTTACGACGTTCAACGTAAGAGGGCTATTCACCCCCGTCTAGCCGGCCATATCGATCCCTTACAAGTGGTATCAGAGCCGAGGTTGCTTGTCACCGGACTAACCGCCGCAACAAGCCCTACATCAAAAATGGCCGGCTCCAACATCCATCCTCCGAAGTTTGAAGGAGAATTCGCTTGGTGGAAGAAGCGAATGGAGGTATTTTTCGAAACGGATTTTGATATAATGATTACAATGGAATCCGGTTTCGTTTTGCCTAGGGATGAAGAGGGGAAGCCAATAGAGAAGTCTAGGTGGACCAAGAGGCAAAGAGAGGAGCACCTTGCAAACTCCAAAGCCAAGCACCATCTCTACAATGTGCTCCCTCAACAAGAGATCAACCGGATCGGAGAATGTGCTAGCGCCAAAGAGATGTGGGAGAAGCTTATAGAACTCCATGAAGGCACATCCGAGGCCAAGCTAGCAAGGAGAGACCTCCTCCGCTCCCAATTATCCAATATAAAACTAGAAAAGGGAGAAAAGGTAACCTCACTACACTCTAGGTTTAAAGAAATTTTAATTGGGCTAACAAGTGTAGGTGAGAAGCTATCAAACCGGGATCTGGTAATGAAGGCCATAGATGCCTTTCCCCGGTCCTCAAAATGGAGCTCCATGGTGGACTCATTTTATATCTCCAAGAACCTAGAAGTGAGCACCTTGGAGGAATTCTTTTCAACCATGGAGCTTCACGAAACTAGGCTTGAGGGAATACAAGAGGAGCCTAGAATTCAACCCTCAAGAGGAGTAGCATTATTGGCAAGTAAGGGGAAGAAGAAGATGGAAATCCCCTCCTCCTCCGATGACGAAGCGTCTTCCTCCTCCTCCATGGATAGCACCGAAGAAGCCTACATGGTAAGGAGGGTAAGACGTGCATTTAAGAATTTTAGATTTGATAAATCTAATGATAGGAATAGAAGACCAAGGGGGAAGGTCATATGCTATAACTGCCAAGGAGAGGGACACATAAGGGACAATTGTCCCCTCCTAAACAAAAGCAAAGAAGAGAAGAAAAAGAAAGAAGAAAAGAAGAAGAAAAAGGGGAGCAAGAGAAAGGAAGAAGAAAAGAAAACAAAGGAGAAGGGAAAGGCTAAGGCTCTCAAGGCAAGGACTTGGGATGATCCATCCTCATCTTCCTCCTCATCATCGGATGAGGAGAATGCCTTTGTCACCAATTTGGCCTTAATGGCCTTTGATGACTTGGATTGCTCTTCATCCGAAAATGAAGAATCAAGCTCAAATGGGGAGAGCTCAAGTGAAGGGGGAGCCTCCACATCCTCCTCATCCGAAGAAGAAGAGGACATGGAAACTATGGTAACAAATCTAACCCCTAAGAAAATAGTTTCCATGGTTTCTAGCTTAACTAAGGATTTATTTAGGGCAAAGAAGAAAAATAAATGCATGCTTGAACAAATTAAGGACCTAGAACAAAAATTAGAAAAAGCATGCTTAAATGATAATATTTCTTCTAGCTTAGATGATGCATGCTCACATGACCTTTATATGCCTTTGGATGTTAGTGATGCATGTATAAATGAAAATAGGGCTTTAAGGGAAAAGGTAGATTATTTAACAAAAGCCCTAGAAAAATTTACTATTGGCTCCAACACATTGAACATGATCTTAGGGAGCCAAAGAGCTAGTTTCAACAAGAAAGGCCTAGGCTACAAGAAAAAGAAAAATGAAAAGGCCTACAAATGCCTAATAGCTAGGGGACAAGATAAAAAGAAAGCAATAGCTAGAAAATGGATCCCCAAGGAATATTTAGTGAACCCAATAGGAAAGAATTTATTTTGGGTTCCAAAATCCATCCTTAAGGGTTAGAATAACCCTAGGGTAGTCAACCATATGAACTTGACCTATATCATATTTTGGTTGACTTAGGATGACGGGACAACATTTTTTAGATAGTGTTGGGTGATGATAACGTACCCATAAATAAGTAATAATGCTTAAATCATGATGATTGATGTAATTCCTATGTATGTCTTAAATCATGATTTATGATTTTGATATTTGGCATGTTATCATGAGAAATAGGGTTAAATCATGCTTTAGGTGATAATTTGTTTATCATCATCATATAATACCTAATGCATGACTATTATTTGATGGATACATGAGTTTCATGATCATAATGTAGAATTGATTGATATATGTCATTATGATCATGTAGAATGTTAGGTTGATACTTAACCATGATAGAATTGCATGAATATATGGGTTAAGTATATACAAATACCCCCTAGGATACATCTCACACTCACTATAGGCTAACTTGATTGCAAACTTAGCATGGGTGAGATATTAGGATGATACAAATGCCCACTAATGCCTATGGCACTTAGATGGTCATTTAAAGTATCAACATAGCAATAATAGACCAATCATGGGGAAGGCTTATGTTTAATTCATAGACATATTGCCCAAAGATCATGGTTGGATATTTCATATGTTTTCAAAACAATTTCTTACCCTAAAATACATGTATTCATGTTTTGAAACAATTGGATGCAAAACTAGGTAGCTAACTTGATACTAGAATGATCAAAGACCTAGTGGTTTTTAGAACTTTTGGATTTTTGGCAAAAACAAGAAAATATAATGAGTTTTCATGAAAAACTATTTTTCCTTGATAGATATACTTAATAGAAATATGTTCCCCAAATTTCATGATTTTTCAAATTTTCTGGAATTTATAATGCATTTCTGAAATTCGTCCAGAAAATCAGAAATATGGATTCATTTGTGCCAATGATCGCCATCGATAGAATGATCGGTAAACCTCCTACAAGTGGTAGAAATATACTTGATGCCACCAACAAGTGGTAGAAATATACTTGATGCCATCAACAAATGGTACCCAATTTTTAAATCAACTTGACATATTTTTTCCTCCATTATACTTGATGCCATGAGCTTATAACTTAGTGTTAATCTTTTTGATGGTGTCAAAGGGGGAGAAATAAGTATGTTTAAGTTAATCACTTTAGGGGGAGAAATATATTGTAGGGGGAGAAATATATGATAGGGGGAGAAAATTTGCATGGAGAGTTTCATGGATTAAGGGGGAATTGCATGTTGTTATATCATGTTTATCTTTACATGCTTTCTTACCTTAGAATTTATATCAAATGTTTTTACCTAACTTAAACGGATTGCCACACATCAAAAAGGGGGAGATTGTTAGGGCAATCTCTTGCCGTGATATGGTTTTGATGGTGTGGCAAAGGGTTTAAGTTAGTTTGATATGTTGATGTGATATGTGCGTTGAAGTCGTGCAGGACTTAGTAATTCGCACATGGAGCCGTGGCGAGTTTCACATCTCATGACTCGTGCCTTGAGTCGGTGAAGGATAGCTGCGAGCCGTGCGCTGGAGCATTCGAGGACCGCCGGACGAGAAGCTTGGAGTGAAGCCGGAGGAAGTAGACTTCGAGGCAAGACGCGAAGGAGCATTGCAGAGCCGTCCTGATCGCCAGGGGCGTGGCGAGAACGAAGAGAACCAAGGCGAGGACTCAGAAATGAGAGTGGCGATTGTAACCCGGGAAGGGTAGCTCTTAGGTGAAACTTGGCCATTTGGCCAAGTGTCGGATGGGTTTCGACACCGATCGCTGCCATGTCATGGCGGATCATTCGCCGAAGTCGAGTGTGTTCGACCGTGGTATCGATCGATCGATTGTGGCAGCAGCGAATGATCGTCATATGGGCGATCGGTCGACGTAGATAAGGGTTGCCACGAGAACCGTTAAATGTAGCCGATCGGCGGTCGACTACGGAGGAGCGTGATCGTGATGAGGTCCATCCGCTAAGATGACTACAATGATCCGACGTGTTCGGAGGACGTTAAGCCCTCTATAAAGAGAGGTGTAATCCTTTGAGAGGCTAATGCATATACTCCAAACGATCTTCCTAGTGCCCCACAAGCTCTAAACTCTTCTTACTTGTCTTTACTTCAATCCTATTGTAAGAAGAGTGATCTTGGTTGTAAAGGTTACCTCCACCTAGCTTTGTGCAAAGGAGAGACCGATAGTGATTGGTTTTTGGCGGAGTGATTCACCGTGGACGAATCGGACCGTGGATTAGCGGCGTAGCCGTGAACCACGTTATATCTCCGTGTTTGTATTGTTTGTTCATTTATTGCTTGTCTTAGTTTATTGCTTCCGCTTGCGCTAACGTTTTTGTAGACGAGCAATTTACGACGTTCAACGTAAGAGGGCTATTCACCCCCCTCTAGCCGGCCATATCGATCCCTTACAAGAACGAACCTCAAGTGTACTTGAGCTCCTGCATATGGATCTATTCGATTCACATGGAGCCAAGTCACTCAATAAAAGTCAGTATTGCTTAGTCATAATTGACGACTACTCCAGGTTTACCTGGGTTAGGTTCATCAAACATAAAAATGATACCCTAGATCAATTAATCAATCTGTTCAAATTAATCGAGAATCAAAAAGACCTTAAGGTTAAAAGACTTAGAAGCGATCATGGTGGTGAATTCGAAAATCAAAGGTTCACTGACTTCTGTAACCTAAACGGATACCACCATGAATTATCATGCCCTATGACCCCTCAATAAAATGGTCTAGTGGAGTGGAAAAACCGAACTCTACAAGAAGCCGCTAGGACCATGTTGAACGAATACGACCTACCTGATAGGTTTTGGGCAGAAGCCGTTAGCACGACTTGCTATGTCCAGAATAGGATCCTTATAGTAAAGAGGCACCTTAAGACCTCGTACGAGATTTATCACAATAAAGTACCCAACATCAAGTACTTTAGGGTATTTGGATGTAAAGTACATATCTTAAACACTAAGAACCACCTAGGGAAATTCGAATCCAAAACCTCCACCGGAATCTTCTTAGGATACTCAACCACGAGTAGGGCCTATAGGGTATATAACCACGATACCCTTAAAGTCGAAGAGACTATTAATGTAGTGTTCGATGAAGTACCCGAACCTACAAAACCCTTAATGACCCCAAGTGTTGAGCCCACTGATACCAAACTCGTCTCCGACCCTGAGATCGAGTCTAATCCACATCAACCAACCTCTCTTGTCGACCAAGTGACAAGTGATCCGAGTCAAACTAGTGTTCAACCAAGTCACTCAATTGATCAAGCATTAGGTGACACAAACCCAACCCAATCTAGGATTCAGACTAACCACCCTATCGATCAAGTGATAGGAGATTCTAATCTAGGAGTTCGAACTAGAGCATCCTATAGGAACCTTAGTCAAATTTCCTTAATTTCAAAGATAGAACCCAAATCAATTGAACAAGCTCTTCTTGATCCCGATTGGATTATTGCAATGCAAGAAGAGCTAGCTCAATTTACTAGGAATGAAGTGTGGGAATTAGTACCACCACCTAAAGACAAAACGATAATTGGAACAAGGTGGGTGTTTCGAAATAAGCTTGATGATAAAGGTGAAGTAGTTAGAAACAAGGCTAGGTTAGTCGCCAAAGGGTTTAGTCAAGTCGAAGGCTTAGATTACGACGAAACCTATGCCCCAGTAGCTAGACTCGAATCCATTCAGATGTTGCTAGCTTATGCGCACATCGAGGATTTAATTTCAAATGGATGTTAAGTCGGCATTCCTAAATGGATACATTAAAGAAGAAGTTTATGTTAGCCAACCCCCCGGATTCGAAAATCTAGATAAACCCGACCATGTTCTAAAACTTAAGAAAGCTCTCTATGGACTTAAACAAGCTCCTTGAGCTTGGTACAAGAGACTTTCAATCCATCTTAAGTCAAAAGGGTTTAACAAAGGCTTAGTTGACCCAACTCTCTTCGTAAAAACCTTAGGTAAAGAAATATTCATAGCTCAAATTTACGTAGACGATATAATTTTTGGAACCTCTAACTCAGCCTTTCTAAACGAGTTTGTTTCACTCATGGAAAGTGAGTTCGAAATGAACTTGGTAGGCGAGTTAAGTTTCTTTTTAGGCCTACAAATTAAACAAACTAAGGATGGTATATACCTATATCAACAAAAATACACTAAGGAGTTAATTAAAAGATTTGGAATGCAAGACGCTAAGATAATAAACACCCCAATGGCGATTAATGTTAACATAGGAGAAGACCTAGAAAGTAAGTCCATTGACTTAAAATACTATAGGAGCGTAATAGGGAGTCTCCTTTACTTAACTGCAAGCCGACCTGATATCTTATTTGCAGTAAGTATGTGCGCTAGGTTTCAAACCTGTGCCAAGGAGTCTCACCTAACCCTAGTTAAGCGTATCCTTAGATATCTAAAGGGTACACTTAATGTCGGTATTTGGTATCCTAGATCTACCGAGTTCGAACTAATCGGCTACTCCGATTCGGATTATGCCGGTAGTAAACTCGACGTAAAAGAGCACGAGTGGTTGTTGTCAACTACTCCTACGAGTCTAGTGAGTTAGTGCGAGGAAGCAACATTGTGTTGCCTTATCTACCACCGAAGCCGAATACATCGCGATGGGTGAGTGTGTCACTCAGCTTCTTTGGATGAAGCACACCCTCCGCGACTTTAAGTTAGACTTTACGAATACTAAACTTCACGTAGATAACATTAGTTCAATTAATCTTACAAAGAATCCAATATGTCACTCTAGGACCAAACATATAGAAGTCAAACACCATTTCATTCGAGAACATGTGGCCAACGGAGCCATACAACTCGAGTACGTCGAATCGAAGTCTAACCTAGCAGACCTATTTACTAAACCCCTACCCGAATTTAGTCTATTAAGACGAAAATTGGGCATGTGCGTAATAGAATAGGAACTTGCAAACTATATTTTCTTACTACTATTTCTTAATTTTCATTTTGATGGAACTAGCATAGGACATACCTTAGATATCATGCACCTATAGATTTAAGGAGCCAGTACATCTCACAACACATAGGACTAATGTGTTTGTGTACTTAGCCACGTAGATGGGCGTGAGATGTTAGGACCCTACTCCTGGTTCCAGATGTAGAGCTAGTGCATCGCTATGAACCACGGAGTATAATCATAGATACTAACCGACTCTGACCAGGACTGGTTGATCTTTCATATCAATCAAGCCAAATATGGGTCGAACATTTTATAGATGAAATTATTTTCAGTATATTATTTTCGAAATAATGTGGAACATGCTTGGACTTTAAAATTAATACTTATTCCACACACACCCTCGCTTTTTTCGATATATGGCAAAAGGGGGAGAAAAAGGCCAAAGTTAGGATCGATTTTTTTTTTGGCCAAGGCTTACTTAACTTTAAGTTAACAAAACAAGTTAAGGGAATTCTTAACTTAAACATATTTAGTTAACTTGTTTTTGTTAACAAATAATTTACTTAACTTTAACTTGTTAACAAAACGAAAGTAAAGGCCAAGGTTAAGAAATCATTTTCTTAACTTAAAACTTATTTTAAATACTATGGCCAATATTAAGTAATTTCAGTTACTTAATTCTTTTTTTTAGTAGCAAATATCAAGGGGGAAAGTTAAAACTCTTTCTCAGGTACTCACCCTCGGTCAAGGGGGAGGATTCCTCAAGGGGGAGCACTTGAAAAAGAGTTTTTATACTCCTACACATTCATGCATATCTCTTGCTCATTTTACTTAATGCACTTAATTTGTTTTTTTCTTAACTTTGTATGTGGGTTTGCCATAAATCAAAAAGGGAGAGATTGTTGGTGCAGTAGGCACCTAAGTCGAACCTGAGTTTTGATTATAGCAAACGATACAAAGTTAAGCTCATGTTGTTATCTCACGAGCTCAATCGAGTGTGCAGAAAATTGCTATAGCTGGAGCTGAAGGCTAGCGACACCCGGAGGAAGCCGCGATGGTCGGGCGACACTCAAGTGACTTCGGAGGGAGCCGAAGGAATTGAGTGGAAGGCCGAAAGCAAAAGCAACACGTAAGTATCGAGGTAAGCTCGTGTGTGCGAGTGTAAGTAAGGTCGTATCCTCGTTACGGGGAAAGGCTTAAGCGTAGATCCGACCCAAGACATCTCATAGGTGGTCTAGGTCAAGATCGGACGGTCGACGACCGTCGAAATAATGTTTTCTTTAAGCTAACATTGCCTTGCAGCCAACATCAGTCGACTGCCAACCTGAAGGACTCGACTGCCGTCCATCAGTCAAGTGACTACGGCTAGCACTCGATGCTGCCAAGATCGTGTGATGGCCATCGATCACCTGGTCAAAGGATCAGCCTCGAGGAGTCAAGGTTTATCACCAAGTTTCAAGGGGAGTTGTGCTCAAATTTGATTGGCTAGGGTTCCTCTCGAAAAGGGGCTCAAAGGCTATAAAAGGAGGTCCTAACCTAGGGTTTTTATAAGGATTCTAAGTGCTCAAAGCCTCCATTACGCTGCAACTCTCCGACGACTCTACAACAACGAAGTGCTGCCAACAACCCTAGCTTAAAAGTTTCTTTTGTTTAGTTGTTGGTATAATCTTAATTTGTTATTGCTTTCAATATTGCAATTATTTTCAATCGAGGTTTTTCGTTGCATTTTACTTTAATAGAAGAGAGGGTTTGTCTCTCTATCTTTTTGCTTCGAAGGCTTTTGTAATCGTAAAACTCCTACCTCCAACGAGGAGGAGTGTTTTAGTGAATTGCCCTCCGTACACGGTCTAGGACCGTTAGGGCCTTGGAGTAGTAGCCGAAGGCTACGAACCAAGTAAAAAACTATTTGTCTCATTTAGGTTTTATTTACATTTCCGCTGCGTTTAATTGTCTATCGAACGTTTTAAAAGAAAAGTTTTTATCGCTATTCACCCCCCCTCTAGCGATCCGCTTCGATGCAACAGTAGAGACATGCAACTTTTGTTTTGGAAACAATATCATGGTGTCATTCACTTCTAGGGAGTTCTCAATCATTATAAGTTTACCTAGCGTTGGTCAACCGGTTAACATCGATTTGAAATTGGATTCTAACTTCCTTGAGCGACATTTCAAGGGGATGAAATGTGTTAAAGAGAAATGTCATCATAGAGAAGTTATTTGTGTTGGCGGATAAAGAATTAGAAATTGATGATTTTTTTAGGTTTTTTATTTTGCTACTTTTTAATTGTGTTATATTTCCTATTAGTAATTTTGGTACACCTAATTTTATTTTCCCATACTTAGACAATTTGGAAACATTTTTTTAGTATGGTTGGGGAGATGTAGCTTTTAGATTTTTGTATGCTGAAATTGAAGACCATCTTGGATACTCCAAAGTGGACTGATGGTATTATTTTCAGCATATATGTGTTATTTGTTCAGTGAGTAAATGCTAATCATTGTATTTGTATATGGTTGGGTTTATAAAAGAGTTCCTATACTTGGTCAACCTCGTATTTTACATTGTTTTCCTCGATTATCCAGTGGGGAGAGAGCAAAATTCTTGTTAATCCTAAAGGTGTAGAGGCTACATTACTGGCGGTAAGGTCAAATAAGGTTGGCGCAATTTATTCTTTATCATTGTATAATTTGGTTTAAATGTGTTATTGAACTAAAAATTTATCTTTTTTACTTTTAGATTGTGCCAATCAAACCATTCCAAGAGGAAAAAGTATTTGTTGATGATATAGAGAGGTTTGGTGAGGTAATAATTTTTAATCCAAGATAACAAATTTATTAAGAGTATATTATTCAACCATTTAACATGCTTAATTAACATTTCTATTTCCAGGTTGATTCTCGACTCGGTGATTCAAAATTGTTGGATCACATAAAAAGGCTTGAGAATGAGATTAAAGTGTTGAAGGAAAAAATAAAGTGGTGGAAGAGGATACAACCCAATATGACTTTAAGGATGCCCCACATATTCATGATGAAGGTCATACTGAGAAAGATGTTGATCCTAGTGTTGAAAGTTTGAACAAAGTTGTTGACGACAAAGTGTCAATGAACACAGACGACAAAGTTAAGTCGGAGAGTTTTTTCAAAGTGGTTATAGATGAAGTACAAATGAACACAAATGCTACTGATAATGATAATGTAGGTAGCAACACCAAAAAAGGGAAAGAGATGATTGTTTATAATTCAAAATCATCTATTGTGAAGACTGTTCAGAGAAGAACAGATAGATTGAAAAAAAAAGAAACATCCGGACTACATGACACCCCCTAGTACTGCCCTAAAGCGAAAAAGTTAACGACATTTGACCCAAGTTGTGGATGAGGTAGTTTCAGTAAATATTTTTTACAATGCCTGCATATATTTTATATATTTGACGAGTATTGTAGTGTTTAATTTTTTGATTGAATTTTGTATTTCCATATTCTGTTGTTTCTATATATGATGATATGAGTATAGATATTCAAGATATTGCTGATAGTGCTGTAGAGGAATCTCTACAGGAGTTCCGAGGAAGATTAGCCTTTCATGGGCATGATAAAATATCAACGGAAGAAAAAAATATTATTGAAAAGTACATCTGCGGGGATATTTTTGGGTAAAAATATCTTATATTACTTTAATGTTTCTGAAATCTTATTTTGCTATTTTATTTTTTGAGTTGCTAAGTTTGGTATTTTGGCTTTGTAGTGGTGTAGTCTGGCAAGATGATGATGTATTATTGTATAAGTATGAGTTATTGCAGTGTTTGTTTGGCACCGAACTACGATCTGATCTCATTCATGCCTATTTCAATTGTTTGAGCAACAAAGAAAATAACTATGGGCATGAAATATATTGCATGTCTCCCAATGTCCCGGTACATACTCTTAATAATATTTGATTTATATTATCATCATAGTGATAGTTAATGATTATTTTTTAATTTTTTATAGAATGATGTGATTACTATGCTCGAAAATACAAAGCAAAAGAGGATTATATATAACAATTTTTCAGTATTTTTATCAAAGTTGACCAAGAGTTCATTGGTTAAGCTGTTAGAGCTACAAAAAGAGCTCCTAGAACGCTGTAAACACATACTTTTCCCTATGCATTATAAAGCACATTGGTTTTTGCTCGTGTATACTCCAAGCAAAAAATCTTTCACGCTGAAAAATTCTATTAGTAGCCCTATTTACAAATGTGCAGCGAAGAAATTTGTAAGTTGGATAAAAAAATAAGTTACTTTTATTTTTTAAAAATTTGTACACATCTTTTATGATTGATTTGACAAATACGTTTATTTGAATTGGTTGTGTAGGCAAAATTTTTGTTGAGATATCTTTGGAATGTGGAACAATGTGATATTGGCATAGGTGAAGTAATTGTTGTAAAGAGTCGAAAACAAGTAAATGATTTGAATTGTGGTGTTTATATTTGTCTATGGGGTGAATGTTTTGCCCGAGATAATCCAACATTTTGGAAAGAAGAATGGGACACATCAATCGAAGGGTATAGAGTTCGGATTGCTTCGACCATTTTGTCTGATAAACGAGGCTTGTTCAAAGGATTGAAATGACTTATCAGTGCATTGTCAGTGCTTCGATGATCTTGTCTGATAGTTGTTATGTATTGGTGATGATGGAGATATAATTATGTTTTAAATTGGTGTCCTGATATTATGAATTTGTAGAACAGTATTTTGGTGGGATGATAATTTCATGTTTGATGTATGAATTGACCTTTGAGTGTTGGATTTATGGTATTAGTCTTGCCATTTTCTTCTTCTACTTTTGTAGTGATGGTATGTTATTCGTGCGTTAAGATCATGCCAAATTTTTTAATATTTAAGGGGACAAAATAAGTACCAATTGATTAATATTAAGTACTTCTTATACCTATTTAGGTATTATATTTTTATTTCATGAATCACACACACAATAATCGAATCAGGGTATTTAATGGGATAAAATAAGTATCCATTAACTAAAATTAGGTATCATTTTTAACAATTTATATATCATATTTTTACTTCATGAATGTCAAACAAAAGTCACTAATATTAACTTCAATGTATATTTAAGGGGTCAAAACAAATATTGGTTGACTAATATTTAGGTTTATTTCATGAATCACACAAACAAATTGAAGTCATTCAATAATTGAATCAGAGTATTTAATGAGCCAAAATAAGTATCCATTGACTAAAATTTGGTATTTTTAAAAATAATTTAGGTATTATATTTTGTTTATTTCATTGTCTGGAACATTTGTACTCAGCACTCCCAAATTTGATTCTCTTGTACTCAGATCTTGAGTTTTCGTACTCGACTAGATGCTTCTATAGGCATCCCACTAATTTCCCGAGTACGAGGAACCTTGGTCGAGTACCATTGTCCAACAAACATATTGCTTTCTCCGACTAATTGAGTACCCAACATTATTTGTGCTTTTGTACTCGACACTCCTAATTTTGAGTCTCTTGTACTCGGTTCTTCCAAGTACAAGACTCCATACTTGAGTATGAGCCTTCTCATACTCTTTCTCGAGAATGAATACTTGAGCCTTCTCTTTCTAGTTTATAGAGTACCTGATTTTTGGTCTAGTGTTTTAGGGGATCTTCTCCGATGAACCCTCGAACTTTTAACTCTGCTAACACCCCTTGAAATTTATCTCGGAATTTTTGTTGTGTGATTCCTGTCGAATAATGCACCATCTCCTGAATATAAATATAATCATTTTCTTCAAGCTCTAATTCTTCAATTGCAGCTGTAGCAGGGGCAAACAAATAGAGTATCTAAGGTTCTCAGATTTTTATAAAAGGTTACCGAGTTACCTTCAATCCTGACTCCTCCTTGCATTGCTCGTATAAAATTACAACCCAGTATCATCTAAATATTTCCTCCGAGCCTCATAGGAAACACATAGGTATAAGGAATTCTAAAACTATTTTCCCCAATGATAATCTTTCCTCCTTTGAGCTTCATGTTTGCTGTTGCTTTAGACGTAATGCTACTGAAGTGAACCACAAAAGGATTTTCCTCCAAGGATGCCTTTGGTACTGAGTCTTGATTAATACAACATGTGGTGGCACATGTATCCAGAATAGCATTTATTGTGAAGGGTGGAATACTTGAGCTTTTCTAATAAGTATTGTGAATGAATACTTATGAGTATTATAAATGAATACTAACGAGTATTATAAATGAATATTCATAAGTATGATATCAAATTACGTATTGTGGATGATTACCAATAAATATTATAGATGAATACAAATAAGTACGATATTGAATTGCATATCAAATTCAAGATTAAATTTCAAGTGTAGTTTTTTAACTGAATTCGAGTAGTTAAAGGGTCATAACAAGTATCACTTGATGAAAATTAGGTATTTGTAGTATCAATTTTGGTATACTATTGTTATTTAAGTGTTTAAGGGGTCACGTCAAGTAGCATTTGATAAAAATTACATACTCGTTGTATCACTTTAGATATCCTATGGTTTATTTGATGAATGCCAAATAAGTTATTCAAGATTAAATTCTAAGTGTAGTTTTTAAACCAAATTCGAGTAGTTAAAGGGATATAACAAGTATCACTTGACAAAAATTAGGCATTTTTTGTATCACTTTAAGTATTCTATTGTTATTTAATTGTTTAAGGGTCACATCAAGTACCACTTGATAAAATTAGATATTCGTTGTGTTAGTGCCTATAAGGTTCACATATCTCCACAATGACATGATATTGTCCACTTTGGGCCTAAGCCCTCATGGTTTTGTTTTTGGATTTTACCCAAAAGGTCTCATACCAATGGAGATATCCTTTCATCTTATAAGCATATGATCTTTTTCATATCTTACCAATGTGGGACTTTGATTATATTCCCAATACTTCAATAATCTCTCCCTCAAACGAAGGACCACATTGACCCCCCCCTCCTTCAAGCTTATCCGTCCTCGAAGGACATCCTCTGCTTGATGTCCGATCCTCAACCCATCAAGACTTCCTGCCAACTGTCTGGTCATCCTGACTCAGCTAGACTTTCTGCCAGTTGTCCAACCCTTCTGGCCCAGCTGGACTTCCTGCTAGTTGTTCGGTCCTCCCGACTCAACTGAACTTCTTGCCTGGTGTATGGTTCTCTTGATCCGAACATAGGAGCTCAACTTCCATCGTTCGAGGTTCATGACTTGACATGAACCATGACTCTGATACCAATTGTTAGTGCCTATAAGATTCACATATCTTCACAATGGTATGATATTGTCTACTTTGGGCATAAGCCCTCATGGTTTTATTTTTGGGCTTTACCCAAAGACCTCATACCAATAGAAATATCTTTTCATCTTATAAGCATATTATCTTTTCCATGTTTTACCAATATGGGACTTTGATTGTATTTCCAATACTCTAACACGTTATATCACTTTAGATATTCTATAGTTTATTTGATGAATGTCAAATAGTCATTCAAGATTAAATTCTAAGTGTAGTTTTTAACCGAATTGAGTAGTTAAAGGGTCATAACAAGTATCACTTGATAAAAATTAGATACTCATTGTATCACTTTAGGTATTTTATTATTATTTAGTGTTTAAGGGGTCACATCAAGTAGCACTTGATAAAAATTAGATACTCGTTGTATCACTTTAGATATCTTATAATTTATTTGATGAATGTCAAATAAGTCATTCCAGATTTAATTTCAAGTGTAGTTTTTTAACCGAATTCGAGTAGTTAAAGGGTCATAACAAGTATTACTTGATGAAAATTAGGTATTTGTTGTATCACTTTAGGTATGCTATTGTTATTTAAGTGTTTAAAGGGTTACGCCAAGTAGCACTTGATAAAAATTATATACTCGTTGTATCACTTTAGATATCCTATGATTATTTGATGAATGTCAAATAAGTCATTCAAGATTAAATTCTAAGTGTAGCTTTTTAATCGAATCGAGTAGCTAAAGGGTCATAACAAGTATCACTTGATAAAAATTAGGTACTCATTGTATCACTTTAGGTATTCTATTATTATTTAAGTGTTTAAGGGGTTACATCAAGTAGCACTTGATAAAAATTAGATACTCGTTGTATCGCTTTAGATATCCTATAGTTTATTTGATGAATGCCAAATAAGTCATTCAAGATTAAATTCTAAGTGTAGTTTTTTAACCGAATTCGAGTAGTTAAAGGGATATAACAAGTATCACTTGATAAAAATTAGACATTTTTTTGTATAACTTTAAGTATTCTATTGTTATTTAATTGTTTAAGGGATCACATCAAGTACCACTTGATAAAATTAGATATTCGTTGTATCACTTTAGATATCCTATAGTTTATTTGATGAATGCCAAATAGTCATTCAAGATTAAATTCTAAGTGTAGTTTTTTTAACCAAATCAAGTAGTTAAAGGGCCATAACAAGTATCACTTGATAAAAATTAGTTACTCATTGTATCACTTTAGGTATTCTATTATTATTTAGTATTTAAGGGGTCACATTAAGTAGCACCTGATAAAAATTAGATACTCGTTGTATCACTTTAGATATCCTATAATTTATTTGATGAATGCCAAATAAGTCATTCAAGATTAAATTTTAAGTGTAGTTTTTTAATCGAATTCGAGTAGTTAAAGGGCTATAACAAGTATTACTTGATGAAAATTAGGTATTTGTTGTATCACTTTAGGTATGCTATTGTTATTTAAGTGTTTAAGAGGTCACGTCAAGTAGCACTTGATAAAAATTACATACTCGTTGTATCACTTTAGATATCCTATGGTTTATTTGATGAATGACTTATTTCAAGTATAGTTTTTTAACCGATTTCAAGTAGTTAAAGGGCCATAATAAACATCACTTGATAAAAATTAGGTATTTATTGTATCACTTTAGGTATTCTATTATTTATTTTATGAATGCCAAATAAGTACTTATATTCTATGGTGAGTGGAGAACATGTTTCTTTTAAAAAATAAATAATTGAGTACTTTTTCAAATAATCATAAAATTGGGTATCACTTGAGATAAATTAAGTTCCGAGAGCCTAAAATTGAGTACTTTTTCAAACATTTCTGAGAAAAATTTGTCAAGGTGCATTTGTAGTTGTATGAAACCACAACATATAACAACATATATGAAATTATCATTAAACACAACAGTTTAATCATTAATATATAAATCACTTCATAAAGCATCTCTCAGTTGCAATTACATAACCAACATCCAACTTTTAACCACATAAATGAATCATTAAAGTTTTATATATAAGTAACAAAGTTTTATACCAACACTAGTTTTGTTTAATACAAATCACAAAATGTCACTAGATCTTGTAGATATTTTTTAACAACCTTTAGAACTGCTTTCTTGGTTTAGTAATTGCTTATGCTTGTAAGAAATTAAAACAAAAAAATAAGATGTTAGTTTGACATTTTGAAAATAAATAACAAACAACACGACATAATTAGTTTAATTATATAAAACGATATAGTATTAATGTCTATGTGACTCATACCAATTATGATACTGGCTTTTTGCATGTTCGTCTATTATGCCCTTGCCCATGACATCTCCCACACGTTGTCACACGTTGTTCAACTTGAGAAGATATCCGCTTAGTCTTTCTACGTCCTGGTTGGCTACGAGTTGTAGGAGCGTAAATGGTATCTCCATCATCGAGATAGCCCTCGTACATGTCAAATGTTGGAATGAGATTAATAATTCCTTTGTAAGCTTGGCGGTACATGTCTATCTTAAAATATCCATCACAGAATTGATAAACTGACATGGATTTTGATTCTATGCAAGAGCAAGCATGCTTGCATGGTAGTCTATAGATTTGCCAAACTCGACAAGAACAATGCCATGAATTCAAATCCACTGCAAAACTTTTGTCCCCATCTATGACTTCAAACCGAACTCCGCAAGACTTGTGCACCTTTAAGGTTCGAGATTTACTATATGCAATTGACATTTCCTTCTCCTTTTTTGGACTTAGTTCTTGTGTCATCTTCAATGTTTTTTCTCTCCTTTGGTGCATCATGGTCATAATTTGAATGCGTATATTATCTACCATAGCCACAATAGGTAGATAGAGAGGAGGTTTTATCCAATTTTTCCATCTTTCAGCAATATTATTATTAATGACACCCCATCGATCACCCATAAATAGAGCATTGACCCAATTTTCAGGGGACGAGTTCACAAGAAACTCTTGGGCAAGTGACATCGAATTAGTTATACTTAACATATATTGAGTAAACTCATATCTTGATGGGGCATATGTAGCTTTCTACAAAACAGAAGACCAATATTTTTTGTTATGGAGAGGGTATTTACGCAATACCTACAAGAATAAAATTTAATATATATATAATAATAATAATAATTAGTTGATAGAAAATAAACAAAAATAAATGGCTAACATATTGGTAAAGCAACATACGACGCACCTGCTTGACAAAGTTATCGACCAGATGTCTTAGACAATAAGCATGGTGACTACCAAGGAACACAAATTGAATAGCCTCAATCAATCCAGGATGTCGGTTAGAGAAAAAAGTATAGTTACGAAATACCATGATGTATTGGGAAGCCAAGACATGTTTTAACTGGTAGCAAAACCATTCCCAATTAGAATCATTTTCTACATCCACAACTGCATACGCCAATGTAAAAATATCATCATTTGCATCCTTAGCCACAACGACTAATAGACATCCTTTGTACTTGTTTTTAATGTGAGTTCCATCCAAAAAAATTAATGGGCGACAACCACTAATAAAACCAATAAGACATGCATGAAAACATATGAACAATCGTCTAAATTTATTTATCATCGGATCAATTTCACATTCAGCATAACTCCCCGGATTTGTTTCTTTGACAGCATGACAATACCATCGCAACTTATCATATGACCCCTTATCAGTCTCATAAATATCATGCATTGTCATTTCTTTGCCCACCCAAACTTTATGATACTCAAGTTCTACTCCATAATCTTGTTGAATGTCCTTCATCATTATACATGAACGATATGATGGCTCTCCCCTTAACTTCTCCTTCACCACATTAGCTACCTAAGTTGAATCAGCTTGAGGGTGACCTCTAGTCCTCAAATTATCATCCCCACAACTATGGATTAAGTTGCATTTTCTTATGCCGAATAAATTGTCTGATTTATATTTGGAGGCATAAATTCTCCACTCACAATTTTCTTTGCTACAAACAACTATGATCTTATCACTATCATTTTTCTTGTAAGAAAATGATCGTCTAGTAGTAATAGCATAGTTTTTAAGACAAATCCTGAACTCTGTAACATCTTTAAATGTTTGACCTTCATAGGATATGCAATGCATCCAAGAATCAATAGAATTACTTATAGTGCAAACTTCAAGCTCATTGCCTCCGTTCGAACAAACTTCATCATCAAAATCAAACCTTACCATTTTAATACAAATCAAAACAATACATTAGCAACCAACTCAATTTTCAATTAATGACAATTGAACTTGCAATATAAATTATAATAGATATTTTAAAATTATTAACTAACTAATATACACAATCAATAATGAAAAATAATAGTCATGTGCTGCAAAAAAAATAACTAGTACAAAAAAATATATGAACATTGCAAATTCTAAATCTTGCACTCAAACCAAAACAACATTACAAATAAAAATTATTTTTCAATATTTATGTTAACCTGACTCTGATCATCTTTTGGAGTTGCTCTCAATTTGATTATATTCAATTTCAGATAACTATGAAGATTTATCATATTTCGAACGTCATCATCTTCGTTCAATGTTACTGCAATCTTCTCATGTGGTGCCATGTATTGCAATATCGTTAACTCGGGATTAATAGCATCACATTTTCACTTTAGACTCTGGAATATCTCTATTAGAGTTGCACAATTAGGAATTGAAATCAAATAAAGATCATTGACATAACGACAACTTCCAATAAATGAAAAATTAGCGCTCCCAGATCCGACTTCCATCAATACAATGACCGTGGAATATCTGAAAAATTAAAAATTTATCATGCTTTCTACAACATCATCTTCAACAAACAAACATTGAACTTAAAAAATCATAATCAAATTTTTTATATGCTAATCTAACCAATTTAAATGGAATTAGTTGTCATTAAAATTCAAAATATTAGAATTTGAAAGGGAAAGTTAAGAAAGACTATGAAAATTAATGAAATTTTTAGTGACATACCCCATAAAGTTACTATTGGTAAAATTTAGATATATATACCAATTCATAAAATATATTACATAGGGGCTGAATTTTAAGTAAAATAATTTGGAGCCAAAACAAGTACTTATTAACTCACATTAGGTATCATATTTTTATTTCATGAACGTCAGACAAAAGTCACTATTATTAACTTCAAGGTATAATTTCTTTATATTCTCAAAAATCAAATCAGAATATTTTAGGCACAAAATCAAATACATATTGACTCAAATTAGATACTCTTTGTATCGATAAAATTTTTTATGTAATTATCATAAAAAATTTACCAAAAATTGTATGTAATCAAGTATATTTACCTTGTTTAATCTTTTTTGTGCACTTGCTCATTGCTCTCCTTGCTCGCTCTTATTGCATTTGCTTGCTGCAGTGGGTCGCTAGTGGTTGAAATAAGGGAGACAATGATTTTCAAGGGGGTGAGCAAATGGTTTGGTCAAGTGGGGGATGAACCAAAGGTTTAGGGTTACTGTTGGGGGAGGAAAGACGATGACTTATTGGGAAGAAAATCGATGTCATCACATTTACTACCGTAGATCGCTAATGGTCAAGGTAGGAGAGTGTCAGGATCAACCGAGAGTTTCTGTTGGGGGAGAGGGAGAGAAGAAGATGGATTGTTGGAAGAAATTGAATCGGTGGGAGAAGATGGATAAAAAAATTTAATCAAAACAATGTAAATAATAAGGGTAAAAATAAAATTTCAACTTTATAGGGAGTTAAAACTAAGATTTGGGTGATTGTCAGATACCAAATCCTAAAAAAAAAATACATAGAGACTGAATCTAAATATAAAAATGGGCAGAGGGATTTTAGTCTAATTTACCGTTTTCTTTTTCCAGAATCACTTTGAATGGCAAATAAAATGTGATAAAATTACCAGTTGAAATTTCGGCATTTTCCCACTCCCATTTTTGAATTTTCTTCGGGGGTGTTAGGCATCCTTATAAGTTCCTTGATTTCGATTCCGGTTCGATTCTAATTGATTCGGGATCCATCAACATTAGAATTGATTGAAACAAATTCAAAATCGATTCCGATTCCAAAATTTTAATTTTGAAACCAATTCAATTCGAATCATATCTATACTATCTTCCTCGAATTTGAACTTCTAAATTCATCTATTGCATCGGTGATCATTTTTTTTTTCTGTCGCAAAATAATCTTATAGACATATTATCATACTAAGAATTTTCACCTTTAAATTAGCAACGAAAACCAAATCCAAATCGGAATCAGAACCGATTTTAAATCGATTCCGAAACAATTTCGAAATCAATTGGAACCGAACCAAATCGGGACCAGAACGATTCCGATTCGGTTTCAAAATCGGTTTATCTGAATCGATTTCGATTCTGAATTTAATAGATTGATTCCGATTCGATTCTAGATCGAATCGATCCATTAAGCATGCGTAAGAGGAGCACCATGATCTCTTCTTTATCACAGGTGTGCTTCTTTCTCAAAATATTTTTTTATTAAAATTAAAAATTCTTCGATCCCAAGTGAAATTCACATGCTAATAATTTTGTTCGATTGTCTTTCTCGATAAAAAAAGATAAATCATTATCGTGATTGATAAGTAAAAATAAATAAATCAATCGATGATTTAAAATGATAAATTATTTAAGAATATCATATCTATTACGAATAAATTCCTTTACACTTATCAAATTAACTTTGGGAGCTAAAATTCTTCCATCGAATAATTTGACTGGCCAAAGGTCTACCGAGCGATTCAACTATGAGGCAAAATCTCTCGAGTCATCCAACTAAGATTACTGCACACGACTAAATCACTCAAGTTGTCGGCCAAGTAGCACAATTGAAAATTTTGATAATTTTTATTTTATCGTTAAACCAAATTAATATCGACCCTATGAATATACAATGATATTCACTCCCGTTTGCTTTTTAATTATCGTTTATGTTTTATTTTTTTATAATTCAGATATTTAAATTTCATATATTTAAAAATAGGTGATATTTATTAATATTCCAAATATTATTTTTTTTTAGAATTCTAATCTTTTTATTTATCTTTTGTCCCTCCATCTCCATCACACATGGGAAGCTACTTTAGGCGAATGAGTACTCCTGTCCTGTCCTTAACAGACAGGAAAGCAATTTTCTTTTCATTCATCTTCCACTAACAAGTCCACGTGTCAAACAATTTGGTGGTGTCCTATGTCAAACTCTGTTCGCTGTCTCTTGCGAGAGAGCTGTTCTGTAACAAAACAAAGAACAAAAAGGTTTTATAGTTTTTTTTAAGACAAAACCCTTGAAAGTTTCTGAGTATTACTTATAGCTCGCATCCACGAGCCTACGTAACATAAACTACGTTCCCATGTCGCGGTCTCACTCAACCATGGCGAAGCGCCTCCGCCGTCGTCTTTACCGTATGTTGCCGTCCTTCGGCGGATTACGCTCCAAGGGTAATGCCGCCGCTCCTCCCCCAGGCTTTGATCTAGACTTGGCCCTCAGTGACCCTTCTGCTTCCTTCCTCCCCGAACAACCTCTTGTCTCTCCCTCATGCTGCCGCCCCTCCCGGCGACGAGAGCCTCCGGGAGGATTTCTCCTTCATCCTGGCTACCCGACTCCAGCCTATCTCTGGCAGAAGGAAAAGTGGTGGCACGTTGTGACCTGCTCTGCAATAGGCGGCAGTGATGGAGACTATCCCAGTCCCAGCGTTCCTCGGCAGAAAATTGACTCCGACGACGGGATTTTCCCCCCGTTGGTCCTCCGACAGGTGCGAAGAAGGAAGGCAGTGACGCGGAGGCCGAGGTCCTCGATGCGCTTCCGGCGGCGGGGAGGAAGTGATTCCTTGGCGGACGACGAAGACGACGACGACGGCGGGTGGTTCGGCAGCGGCGAGGAAATGAGGGCGACGATGTCGACGTCGGAGGTGGAGTCTTCCGACAAAATGCTGCGGCGGCGACGGCCGAGGAAAAAGGGCAAGGTCATGAAGACGAAAAGACGCGCGGCGTGGACGAAAAGGGGGACGGCGGTCGGGAGTCTGATTCCGTCTGCGTCGCCGGCGGTGAGGGAGAGTTTCGCGGTGGTAAAGTTGTCGGAGGATCCTGAGGAGGATTTTCGGCGGTCGATGGCGGAGATGGTGGTGGAGAAGAAGCTGTACGACTCGGAGGGGCTGGAGCAGCTTCTGTGCTGTTTTCTGTCGTTGAATTCACGCCATCACCACGCTGCCATTGTAGCAGCCTTCGAGGACATATGGGACACGGTATTTCCGGCGCAGATTGTCGGCAATGATGGCCCCTAATCGTATTACGGTAACTCTGGAATTGGGAAAGTTGTAGCAAACGATTAGTAATACGCCAGCGCTGATAGTGTGACAATCAGGGTATGGGTGGAGGAGAGGGAATATGATATCATTACTGGTACGGAGTTTTGCAATAAATTATGTGGGAAAAAAAATTGGGCCTTTAATTTTACTAAATCTGATTAAGACGGGTTTAGGCATATTCACATAATAATTTTAGAAAAAATCTCTATGAACTTCGTAATTGCACAATTATCATAGAGTACTCAATCAATTATATTAAAATTTTGTTTAAAGTCAAAATTTAAGGCATTTTAGATTTTATAAATATAGTTTAGTCGAACTTTTTTTTTTTGTTATAAATTCATCACCTTCCTATCATATATAGCATCTCTGATCTTCATGTGAAGTTGGATTAATTCGTAATAATAAGGTGTTTTAGAAATTGAAAAGTCTTATAATTTACTAAAATTAGGAATATATTAAATTTTTATAATGGGTCAATTCGTAGAGGAATTTAATAAGGTATATAGTTTGTTCGGTGGATGGAATACGATTTTGATATTTGATAGTCGTTCAGAAATAATACGACTGTGATATCCAGATTAAAATGTGAAAAAACTACGAGTGCTCTTCTAATTTATCTTTGAAGTCTGGTGGAGATCACTTGGACTTTGATTTTATCCAACTCAGCTGTTAACGAGACATTTCCAAGATCCGTGAAACAGAATCAATCACTCTCAGAAATTAATCAGATAAGAGATTTAAATATTTGGATGTCAATAAAAAAAATGAAAAATTAGCAACGAATGTATATTAGCATATAGTAAAATAAAAGGTTAAATCATGACTTTTATTCGTAAATCAAAAATAGAAAGGTAGTGTTTGCAAAGTGGAGAAGTGATATGCACCCGTCTAAAGTAAATCTTTGAATGACATTCTTTTAACGACTTTTTTTTAAGTGTGAGACAATGGACGAAGCAAAGTGTATGGGTAAGCTTTAGAAGGAAAAGTCGAAGTCTTAATTATTCTCTATGCTTAACCTCCAGTCTTGTCATCTAGATACAAAATGACAAAACATAGGATCTATTCTTGTCTTTGCTATTTACTATACGTTGCAGTGCACATTGTCTCTCTTACTTCCGAATAACATAATTTTATAATCGATAATTTATCGAACATCGTTTCTGAAGTTTGGAATTGCCCAAAAACTGTTCCATAGTTTCAGATTTATCAAATGACATGCGTAATTCTCAAATTACCCCTTCCGTCAAACAGCCTGCAATTTAATACTGAGAGAGAATTTGCATCCATCCGAGCCACAATTGGAAATCTCGAGTCATCCAAATGTCACTTCTAGCCGCGTGGGAGCGCCAACCCCCTGCTGTTGATGAGCACCACATGCAACTTTCTTCCGTAAACCAACTGAGCAAAATCATTTTTGATGAAACCCTAGTAGAAACTCTGAAACTCTAGATATTATCAACGACATCACTGCTCCAATGAATATCCGGGTAGGGTTTCCAAAAGTTGGCGCAGCTCAGTCACCGCCTGCTTCACATAGTATTATCATGCATATATGTGTTTTTATTCTTGAGACTGCTATGAGGTTAATAAATGCATTGTAGGTGGTTGTATAACCAAGTTTGTCATGCACTCATAAATACGAGGTAGGAATATCATACCAAAGTTTGACACACACTCATAATTGCGATGCAGGAGGTTCATAACCAAGTTTTGTCACCACCTAAACAAATTCCACCTAACTTAAAAGGTGATGCTTCGAATTAAATCTCAGGATTACTGAAGTTCCCTGATTGATATTCCCAGCACTAGGAGATTCAATCTGTCCGAGAGAGTAGGTGGTGTTGGGAATGAAATTTTCAGCACCACCGTGTCTCTCAAATTTAAAATCCTAGCACCATGGGAGATTGAAGCTGACTGGCCTGGATAAAAAGTGATGATGAGAATTTAAATCCCAGCAACATCGTGGTCCTGTTCTTTAAATTCTCAACACCATTAAGGTTCAAGAAATTCGGGATAAAAGGTGGTGCTGGGAATTGAAATCTCGTCACCACCGTGGTGCTGGGATTAAAACTCCCAACACCATAGAGGTTCAACAGTTCAGGATAAAAGGTGGTGCTGGCAATTGAAATCTCGTCACCACTGTGGTCCTGCGATTAAAACTCCCAATACCATGGGATTGAACTGGTCGAGATAAATGATGGTGCTGGGAATTTATATCCCAGCACCACCGTGGTAATGAGATTCAAACTCCCAGCAACACCATGGTGCTGGGAATCTAATTCACAGGACCAAGGAGATATAAGTTGCCGAGATTAAAGGTTGTGCTGGAAACTGAAACTCCAGCAACACTGTGGTCCTGCGATTAAAACTCCCAGCACCATGGGGATTGAACTGGTCGAGATAAATGGTGGTGTTGGGAATTTATATCCCAGCACCACCGTGGTAATGAGATTCAAACTTCCAGCAACACCATGGTGCTGGGAATCTAATTCACAGGACCAGGGAGATATATGTTAGCGAGATTAAAGGTGGTGTTGGGAACTGAAACCCCAGCAACACTGTGGTCATGCTATTAAAACTCTCAGCACCATGGAGATTGAACTGGTCGAGATAAATGGTGGTGATGGGAATTTATATCCCAGCACCACCGTGGTAATGGGATTCAAACTCCCAGCAACACCATGGTGCTGGGAATGTAATTCCCAGCACCAGGGAGATATAAGTTCCCGTGATTAAAGGTGGTGCTGGGAACTGAAACCCCAACAACATTGTGGTCCTGCTATTAAAACTCCCAGCACCATGGAGATTGAACTGGTCGAGATAAATGGTAGTGATGAGAATTTATATCCCAGCACCACCGTAGTAATGGGATTCAAACTCCCAGCAACACCATGGTGTTGGGAATGTAATTTCCAGCACCAGGGAGATATAAGTTGCTGACATTAAAGGTGGTGTTGGGAACTGAAACCCCAGCAATACTGTTGTCCTGCGATTAAAACTCCCAGCACCATGGAGATTGAACTCGCCGAGATAAATGGTGGTGCTGGAAATTTATATCCCAAAACCATCGTGGTCATGAGATTCAAACTCCCAGTAACACCATGGTGCTGGGAATATAATTCCCAGCACCAGGGAGATATAAGTTGCCGAGAATAAAGGTGGTGCTGGGAACTGAAACCCCAACAACACTGTGGTCCTGCGATTAAAACTCCCAACACCAGGGAGATTGAACTGGTCGAGATAAATGGTGGTACTGAGAATTTATATCCCAGCACCACTGTAGTCCTGGGATATAAATTTCCAGCACCATGGAGAGGGAACTTGGCCGAGAAAAATAGTGGTGCTGGCAATTTATATCGGAGATAAATAAAGTCCTCTAGGCGAGTGGAGTGTAAGCGTGGCCTAAACTATCATCCTCCACCTTTCCTTAGGCTCCCAAACAGTAGTTCTAAAAATTAATGCTCCGTGCCAACATTCAGACGAGTGTGCCAATTGGCATGCTCCGTGCCAATTAGCATGCACCCATAACTGCTGGCAGGAGTGTCGGAACTAAGTATCCTTCTGCACATAAACCTTCTAAATGTCTTCCTCTTCCATTCCATATCAATTGTTCCTAATTTCAACATTGATAGGTCTATCAATGAGTTTCGGTCAAAATCCATTGATGACCCTATCCACCTCAAATTTGTAGGTTAGTGAATTGTATAATTGGGAAACCTAACCCTAAACTCTCATCCTCCACTTGTCCTTAGGCTTCTAAACCCTAGTTAAAAAAATTCAGCCTACTTGTCTACCACACTACATATAATTGTTTTGATTTTAAAAACCTTTGCAGGGATGACCCCCTTCCTAATGAAGTGTTTACATTTTTGGAAACAATTGAATCAAATTTGAAGGATAGAGAGTTAGATGATCAAGATTCCATAAATCTGTCCCCAAGTAATATTCCATCTTCATCTCAGTTTACTAATGTGGGGAATAGAATTACCAGTGATCAACACCTTGATATAAATAGAGAACTTCTTCCATACTCGAAGAAGAGTTTGTCACTGCTACTACAGTAGTTCATGAATATTTTGAATAAACTTGGAGTGAAGAGGAGGTATGTGATATACAAGTGATAGAACAGTTAGAATATACAAATCCTTCGGAAGAATTCTTAGCTGATGATATCCATCATGAAGAAGGTGAGTTAAGCCCAGATCAGTACAGTGACTTAGAGGAAGTGTTCCCAATTGCTAATGATCCCTATGTTTTAAATCCACGAATAACTTAATTGGCAGATGTCAGTTCATCAGATCCAAATGAATTTTGCACTGGACAAGTTTTTTCCTCCCGACAAGAGTTTAAAGATGCACTAGTAAGGCATGCGATGCTAAAAAACTTCAGATACAAGCCAGTTGACACCAGACTTAATAGAATTAAAGTTATTTGCTTCAATCATCCATGTTCATGGAGATTTGTTGCAAGTGGAGACGTGGAGTTCACTATCACAAAATATGTAAAACATCATGAATGTGACACAGTTAGGGAAACAACAGATCACCATGCTTGCACATCCACATTTGTAGCAAACCAGATTGTAGGACGGTTAGCTACTTCTGATGATTACAAACCAAGTTCAATTTAAAGAGAAATGCAAGCTAGGTTTGGTGTTCACATTTCATACAAAAAAGCATACACAGCCAGACAAAAAGCATTAAAAAGAGTGGTTGGTGATTTTGATCAGGCCTACATTGATCTTCCAATGTACTTGCGTGAGTTAAGAGTTAGAGATCCTGATACTTATGTTGCAGTACTAAGAAATGGTGAAAATCAATTCCAGCGATGTTTTTGGGCATTTGGTGCTTGTGGAAGAGTATTCAGGTATTATTTGTGAAAACTAATTGGAATTGATGCTACACATATCACTGGCAAGTATCCTGGTGTGTTGCTAATGGCTACTGCCATTGACGGTAATGCAAAAATTATGCCAGTTGCATTTGGAATTGCCGAAGTTGAATGTGGATCTGCCTGGGAGTGGTTTTTTGATCATGTAAAGACATTCCTTACTGTCCTGCCAGAGTCGTTGAGCATTGTATCGGATAGACATCGAGGGATTATATCAGCAGTTAACAAAGTGTATCCATCTGACCATCATGCTTTTTGTTGCTATCACTTGTCTTGTAACATGGTAACAGATACCCGGGATAGATCCTCATTAGATTTATTTTGGGCAGCAGCAAGAGCCAATACAACAGTTGAGTTTGATCGATTAATGCAGAACATGCATGACAAACACAAGGATGCATATGCGTGGCTACAAAAGATCGATCCAAAAAGATGGGCCAATGCACACTTTCCTGGGAGAAGGTATACAATGTTAACCACTAATTGTTCTGAGAGTTTAAATGCATTATTTAAAGAAACACGTGAACTCTCCATCACCAGTTTAATTGATAACACTAGAAGAAAGGTTGCTCAATGGTTCTTTAACCATAGGGAAGAATCTTCAAAAAGGTCAGGTTTTCTAACACCTTATGCCATTAAAGAGATTGATGAAAGGAGAGAAAAAACTCGATTATATTCAGTATTCCCATACTCATAATCGAAAATGGAAGTACAGACAATAGCTTCTTCGTATATTGTTGATTTAGAGAGGCGCAGTTGCATCTGCGGTGAGTTTCAAATTTCAGGAATTCCTTGCTCGCATGCTATTGCAGTCATCATATATCGGAACATGGATCCATACTGTTATTGTGAGCATTATTTTCTAAGGGAAACTTGGGAGGTCACTTACATGGATCGTATTTACCCATGTCGAAGTAAGAAATTTTGGCCTAATGGTGATAAAATTTTTGGAGTTCTACCTCCTCGTAGCCTTGTACAGCCGAGGCAAAGAAAAAAGGCACGCATTGAGTCTAAACATATTGGGAGGGTGAAAAATAAATGCAGCAGATGCAAACAGCTTGGGCATAATAGGAGGTCTTGTAGAATGCCACCACCAACTAATTCCTAATTGTAAATAGTGATTGTGTAAATATTTGTAAAGGAAATAATGTTTATATTAGACGACTTATTTATCAAATACTTACTATGCAATTAATTTTTGTGTGGTAGTTGTATTAAATGCGGGAAGGGTGTTTTGGGAATATCACAAACCAACCCTTTGGCGTCCTCATTAACTCATTTTCGTTAGGCTACATAAAGTGAAAAATTGTCGAGGAGCTTCTTAACCCCTTCGTTTATAATAGATCATCTCCTTCATGGCTTCCCGAGATGAACACAACCCTAGGGAGAATTCTTCTTCCTCCTCGAACGTTGAGGAGGGATCCTCGACCCCTCCTCCGACTTAGCGCATCTTTGTACCAACACTGGAGAAGCAGTGTGCTGTTCTGATAAGGCACTTGGAGACCGCGAGGCATGACTGGGAGGAGTCCACCCAACGCTTGAAGGTTATTCTCCAGGATGAGCAGAATGTACACGCTGCTTTGGCGCAGGTGGAGAGATGGATGGCAGAACGAGAAGGTGCTCGATCGAGGTGGGGGAACGAGCATGGATTCTCTTGTTGGATTGAAGCGGATCGCTAGAGGGGGGGGTGAATAGCGATAAAACATTTTCTTTTTGTTCGTTCGTTAAAACTCGAGTAGATAATTAATTTGTAGTGGAAAGATAAGTAATAAATAAAAGGAGACAAATATTTTTACTTGGTTCGTAGCCTTCGGCTACTACTCCAAGGCCCTAGCGGTCCTTGACCACGTACGGAAGGCAAAAACACTAAAGAACTCCTTCTCGTTAGAGGTAGGAGTTAATCGATACAAAAAAACAAAGCTTGAGGTAGAGGGACACTCCTCCTCTCCTCGTTATGATAAAAGCTCCGAGAAATTACAGTAATGAACTGAAATAAAAACTTAAACCGACGTTACAAAAAGAAAGCAATTAAAACCTAGACGTCGGAGAAGAAGCACTTCGTTGTCGAAAAGTTGTAGCTTGGCGGAGGCTTTTGGAAGCTTAGAATTGATGATGAAACCCTAGGATAGGCCCTCCTTTTATAGCCTTTGAGCCCCTTTTCGAGAGGAACCCTAGCCAATCACATTTGAGCACCACTCTCCTTGAAATGAGGTGATAAACCTTGACTTCTTAAAGCTGATCCTTGACCACCATTCGACTGATGACCATCATCAGTCGACTGATGAAAGCATCATCAAATCTTGATCTCTCGAATTGTTGGACGCTGACAATGAGTCCTCCGGGCAATCGTGATGCTAGCTGCAAGGCAAAGTTATCTTAACAAAAACATTATTTCGACGGCCTCCGACCGTCCGATCTCGACCTAGACCACCTATAGGCTGTCTTTGGTCGGATCTACGCTTAAGATCATCCCCGTAAAGATGATACGACCTCACTTACTCTCGCACACACACGAGCTTACCTCGATACTTACTGTGTCACTTTCGCTTCTGGCCTTCCACTCGATTCCTTCGGCTCCCTCCGAAGTCACTCGAGTGTCGCTCGACCACCGCGGCTTCCTCCGGGTGTCGCTAGCCTTCAACTCCAGCTATAACACTTTTCTGCACACTCGATTTAGCTCGTGAGATAACGACATGAGCTTAACTTTGTATCGTTTGCTATAATCAAAACTCAGGTTCGACTTAGGTGCCTACTGTACCAACAATCTCCCCCTTTTTGATTTATGGCAAACCCACATACAAAGTTAAGAAAAATAAATTAAGTGCATTAAGCAAAATGAGTATGAATGAGCAGGAGTATATAAAAACTCTTTTTCAAGTGCTCCCCCTTGAGGAATCCTCCCCTTTGACCGAGGGTGAGTACTTGAGAAAGAGTTTTAACTCTCCCCCTTGATGTTTGCTACTAAAAAAGAATTAAGTAACCGAAATTACTTAATATTGGCCATAGTGTTTAAAATAAGTTTTAAGTTAAGAAATCAAAAAATTGATTTTTTAACCTTGGCCTTTACTTTTGTTTTGTTAACTTAAAGTTAAGTAAATGTGTTTAAGTTAAGAATTCTCTTAACTTGGCCTTTACTTCTATTTTGTTAACTTAAAGTTAAGTAAACATTGGCCATATGAAAAAAATTGATCCCTTAACTTTGGCCTTTTTCTCCCCCTTTTGCCATATATCGAAAAGAGTGAGGGTGTGTGAAAAAAAAGAGTATTAAATTTAAATTCCAAGCATGTTCCACATTATTTTGAAAATAATATACTGAAAATAAGCTCATCTATAAAATGTTCGACTCATATTTGGCTTGATTGATATGAAAGATCAACTAGTCCTGGTCAGAGTCGGTTAGTATATATGATTATACTCCGTGGTTCATGGCGATGCACTAGCTCTACATCTGGAACCAGGAGTAAGGTCCTAACATCTCACGCCCATCTACGTGGCTAAGTACGCAAACACATTAGTCCTATGTGTTGTGAGATGTATTGGCTCCTTAAATCTATAGGTGCATGATATCTAAGGTATGTCCTATGCTAGTTCCATGAAAATGAAAAGTAAGAAATAGTAGTAAGAAAATATAATTTGTAAGTTCCTATTCTACTATGCACATGCCCAATTTTCGTCTTAATAGACTGAATTCGGCTTCGGGTAGGGGTTTAGTAAATAGGTCTGCCAAGTTAGACTTCGATTCGACGTATTCGAGTTGTATGGCTCCGTTGGCCATATGTTCTCAAATGAAATGATGTTTGACCTCTATATGTTCGGTCATAGAGTGACATATCGGATTCTTAGTAAGGTTAATTGAACTAATGTTATCTACGTGGAGTTTAGTGTTTGTAAAGTCTAACTCAAAGTCGTGGAGAGTGTGCTTCATCCAAAGAAGCTGAGTGACACACTCACCCATCGCTATGTATTCGACTTCAATGGTAGATAAGGCAACACAGTATTGCTTCCTACTGCACCAACTCACTAGACTCGAGCCGAGAAGTTGACAACAACCACTTGTACTCTTTCTATTGAGCTTACTACCGGCATAGTCCGAATCGGAGTAGCCGGTTAGTTCGAACTCGGTTGATCTAGGGTACCAAATACCGACATTAAGTGTACCCTTTAGATATCTAAGGATACGCTTGACTAGAGTTAGGTGAGACTCCTTGGCACAGGTTTGGAACCTTGCGCACATACTTACTACAAATAAGATATCAGGTCGGCTTGCAGTTAAGTAAAGGAGACTCCCTATTACGCTCCTATAGTATTTTAAATCAATTGAGTTTCCGATTACATCTTCTTCTATATTGACATTAGTTTCCATTGGGGTATTAATAATTTTAGCATCTTGCATTCCAAAGCGTTTAATTAATTTTCTAGTATATTTGCGTTGATGTAGGTATATTCCATCTTTAGTTTGTTTAATTTGTAAACCTAAGAAGAAACTTAACTCGCCTACTAAATTCATTTCAAATTCACTTTCCATAAGTGAAATGAAATCATTCAGTAGGATCGAGTTGGTGGTTGCGAAAATAATATCATCTACGTAGATTTGGTCTATGAATATGTCTTTACCTAAGATTTTTACGAAAAGGGTTGGGTCAACTACACCTTGGTTAAATCCTTTAGACTTAAGATAAATCGAAAGTCTCTCGTACCAAGCTCGAGGAGCTTGTTTAAGTCCATAGAGGGCTTTCTTTAACCTAAGGACATGGTCGGATTTATCTACACTTTCGAAACCGGGAGGTTGACTAACATAAACCTCTTCCTTAATGTATCCATTTAAGAACGCTGATTTCACATCCATTTGAAATAACTTAAATCCTCGATGTGCAGCATATGCTAATAGCATTCGAATGAACTCTAATCTAGCTACTGGGGCATAGGTCTCGTCATAATCTAAACCTTCAACTTGACTAAACCCTTTAGCGACTAGTCTAGCTTTATTTCTAACTACTTCACCTTTATCATCAAGTTTATTTCTAAACACCCACCTTGTTCCAACGATTGTTTTATCTTTAGGTGGTGATACTAATTCCCATACTTTATTCCTAGTGAATTGAGCCAGCTCTTCTTGCATTGCAATAATCCAATCGGGATCAAGAAGAGCTTGGTCAATAGTTTTGGGTTAAATTTTAGAAATCAAGGAGATTTGACTAAGGTTTTTGTATGAGGCTCTAGTTCGAACTCCTAGACTTGGATCACCTATCACTTGGTCGATAGGATGATTCGTTTGAGTCCTAGTTGGATTTGGGTTTGAGTCTACAACTTGATCAATAGGATGACTCGTTTGAGTTCTAGTTTGGTTAGAGTCATCTATCACTTGGTCGATAGAGTGACTTGGTTGACTTAGGTTAGGATTAACACTAGACCTGATCTCCGGATCAGAGTTAGGTCTAGTATGAATCGACTCGCTAATTTGTGTTGCTGGGGGTTTTGTAGGTTCGTGTCCTTCATCAAATACTACATTGATAGTCTCCTCGACTCTAAGGGTGTCATGGTTATATACTCTATAAGCTCTACTTGTAGTCAAGTATCCTAGAAAGATTCCGGTCGTGGTTTTGAATGTAAATTTCCCTAGGTAATCCTTAGTGTTTAGGATATGTACCTCACACCCAAATACCCTAAAGTACTTGATGTTAGATATTTTATCGTGATAAATCTCGTATGAGGTCTTAAGGTGCCTCTTTACCATAAGGATCCTATTTTGGACATAGCATGCTGTACTCACGGCTTTCGCCCAAAACCTATCGGGTAGATTATACTCGTTTAACATTGTCCTAGCGGCTTCTTGTAGGGTTCTATTTTTGCATTCTACTAGGCCATTTTGTTATGGAGTTCTAGGGCAAGAGAACTCATGGTGGTATCCAGTTAGGTTGTTAAACCTATGGTTCTTTAATTCACCACCATTTTAAGTCTTTTGATTTTCTATTAATTTAAATAGGTTGATTAATTGATCTAGGGTATCACTTTTGTGTTTGATGAACCTAACCCAAGTAAATCTAGAATAGTCATCAATTATGACTAAGCAGAATTTACTTCCATTAAGTGACTTAGTTCCGTGTGAATCAAATAGATCCATGTGTAGGAGCTCAAGCACATTTTTGGTTCGTTCTTGATTAGTTAGTTGATGTTGTGTCCTAGATTGTTTACCTTGTTGACAAGCATTACATATTTTATTATCCAAGTTATTGAGGTTAGGCAAACCTCTGACTAAGTCACTCTGACTCATCTTGTGGATGAGTCTTGGGTGTGAGTGACCGAGTCATCGGTGCCACAACCATGATTCCTCTTGCCGTGTCATAAGACACTTAGTTGAGGAGTTAGTTAAGTTAATAGTGTAAATATTGTTATTTCTAGTTCCCTTAAGAATTGTTTTAGAAGTTTCATTTGTATTAATTACACATTCATTTTCTAAAAATATGACTTTATAGTTATTATCACACAATTGGCTTACACTAAGTAAATTATATTGAAAATTTTCTACTAATAAAACATTTTGAATAACAAAATTTGAGTTAAGCTCAATATCACCTGATTCGATGATTTTGAGCTTGCCGTTATTTCCGAAGGCTACCGATCCTTGTCGTTTGAATCGAAGCTTCGAAAACTTGAGTTGATCCCCGGTCATGTGTCGGGAGCAACCACTGTCCAACATCCATTGATCCTACACGCAAGATAGTTGGATCGGATATTGGATTTATTAAAGATTGGTTGAAGATTATTAACCTAAATCATCTCACCCATGTCTACATGATCAAACATGTTAACCCTATATGTTCTTGTGAGATGACTTCCAATTTTACTTGATTTAAATTTAATGACTTAAACACTTGTCAATCTTGCGTTAGATTCGAATTTGACCTTAGGCTCATCAAGTCACCTTTTCAAGATCATGGCTTCCAGGTCGTGGCGAGGCACAGAGGCCTTCTTTGATCAGAACAACGACCACTTCCTTAGACAAAGCCATTTTCAAGAAAATAGAGACTTTACTTACCTAAAGCCACTTCCTGGTCTAACTAGTCTAGGATACGGTGAGGTAGCTTCAGCTAGTTCCGCTCGGTCAAGTGCACCGAACTAGATACACCTTATCTAGCCCGAATACACAAGACTCCGCTTTCCTAGCGTACTATCATCTCGCCGCGTCTTGGTACTATGTTATCAAGTATTGACGAGTTATAGTCCTATCTAATCATTCTAAAAAGGAAAATCAAACTAAATAAAAAACTAAGCATGCAATTTCTAAGTTAAAACACAAACAAGTTTCGTACTAGCTTCCCCTGGACCGTTGAATCGATTCGGTCTCTCCACATAGTGGATTTGGTCCTTGAGAACCCAGTACTGGTTCGATCCTAAGTTTGAAATCAAGGTGGTCTTAGGGACCCATGCTTGGACACATTTTTTATGTCGACTTACAATCGACATATACGACTTGTTGGTCGTATTTGAGCTAAATCCTAGTCCGACCTTGTTGTACACGACCCTTTGCGATCCAAGTAGGAGGTCAAGTCCTTTGGATCCCAAAGTAAACCTTTCCAACGTGTTCCTAAGATCTTCGACTTGACTCTTTAAGGGTGAGTTCTCAACTTCGAGTTTTTCAACCCGAGTTGAGTCCTCCTCTTGAACTCGACTAGTCGAAGAGGTTAGGGAGACCTCGTGTTTGAGGAGTTTAACTTCCTCAACCAGGGTCTCAACCTTGGACTCAGACTTAGCTAATTTTTTAGTTAAAAACTTAATTGCACTACAAAGTGTACTAATGAGGGATCGACTTACCTTGACTGTATCTTTTGAACCGGATGCGTATCCGTGACTTGTCTTGAATAGTGCTTCGCAGTCCGACTCGTCTTAGGTTTTTGATTCAAGTTTCGGTTCCGACTCCATCTCCGATTCCACCGGTTTGGCCATGAGAACACGATCATTATCTTCTTCCTCGGATGCTTCTTCCCAAGTAGCGTTGAGTGCCTTTTTGTGTTTTGGTGCTTTGCTTTTGAGTTTTGGGCATTCGGACTTGATATGTCCAAACCTGTTGCATTCGTAGCATCTAATATTTGAACTTTTAGTCTTACCTTCGTTGGGTCGAGTGACGGTTCATTTTTGGCCCTTGACTATCCTCCAAACTAGGTTGACTAGTTCGGCCTCCATTTCCGAGTCGACCTCCGAATCAGACTCATCCTCTTCTTCCTTCGGAGGTGTCTTGCTTGCGATTTTCTTCCTTGAACCTGCAAAAAGTACTATACCCTTCTCGGGTTCTGAGTTAGACTGCTCATGAAGTTCAAAATCGAAAATAGTTCATCTAACCTAAGTTTCGAAAGATCCTTGGAGACCTTGTAGGCATCGACCATGGATGCCCACAAGGTAGTCCTCGGAAAGGAGTTAAGAACATACCTTATAAGGTCGCGGTTTTTGACCTTTTGCCCGATTGCGTGTAGATTGTTGACTATGTCTTGAACGTGGGCGTGAAGTTGCGTCGCGGACTCATGTTCCTGCATTTTTAGATTATATAGTTTATTAAATAAAAGATCTCGCTTACATACCTTGGCTTCATCGGTCCCTTCGTGTAGCTCCACTAGCTTTGTCCAAAGGTCCTTTGCGTTGATGAAGGGGCCGACGCGATTTAGTTCCTCCTTGGGCAAACCGCATTAGAGGATTTGAGTTGCCTTGGCATCGGCTTCGACTTGTCATTTTGTCGCAATGGTCCATTGGTCATAACCCAAGGATTCACCCACTTCGTTAGTCGGAAGTGTGAAACCCGTTTGGATTATGATCCACATCTCGATTTGGGTTTTGAGAAAGCATTCCATCCGACCCTTCCAATAACGGAAGTCATCTCCGTTGTAAAACAGAGGTCGGACGGTGCTAAAACCCTCGAGATGGGCCATTAAAACAAAAGAAACAAGGAGATGAAGACGAAAAACCTAGCAACGACAAAAACACACGAAAATGTACCAAGACTCGTTTCTTGGATTAGTAGTGCGGGAGAAAAACTAACCGAATGAAATAAATCTGAAATAAACAGAATTAAAAAGAAAAAAAATCTGTAAAAATCTTGATTGGTGGTTTCACCAAATTTTAGCAACCCCCGGCTCCGATACCAATTGTTGGATCGAAGCGGATCGCTAGAGGGGGGGGGGTGAATAGCGATAAAACCTTTTCTTTTTGTTCGTTCATTAAAACTCGAATAGATAATTAATTTGCAGTGGAAAGATAAGCAATAAATAAAAGGAGACAAATATTTTTACTTGGTTCGTAGCCTTCGGCTACTACTCCAAGGCCCTAGCGGTCCTTGACCACGTACGGAGGGCAAAAACACTAAAGAACTCCTCCTCGTTAGAGGTAGGAGTTAATCGATACAAAAAAACAAAGCTTGAGGTAGAGGGACACTCCCCCTCTCCTCGTTACGATAAAAGCTCCGAGAAATTACAGTAATGAACTAAAATAAAAACTTAAACCGACGTTACAAAAAGAAAGCAATTAAAACCTAGACGTCAGAGAAGAAGCACTTCGTTGTCGAAAACTTGTAGCTTGGCGGAGGCTTTTGGAAGCTTAGAATTGATGATGAAACCCTAGGATAGGCCCTCCTTTTATAGCCTTTGAGTCCCTTGTCGAGAGGAACCCTAGCCAATCACATTTGAGCACCACTCCCCTTGAAATGAGGTGATAAGCCTTGACTCCTCGAAGCTGATCCTTGACCACGGTCGGTGATGGCCATCATCGATCGATGATGACATCGATCGAATGCGACCTCAGCAATGATTGTTGGACGACAATGAGTCCTCCAAGTCGTGACTGATGCTAGCTGCAAGGCAAAGTTAGCTTAACAAAAACATTATTTCGACGGCCTCCGACCGTCCGATCTCGACCTAGACCACCTATAGGATGTCTTTGGTCAGATCTACGCTTAAGATCATCCCCGTAAAGAGGATACGACCTCACTTACTCTCGCACACACACGAGCTTACCTCGATACTTACTGTGTCGCTTTCGCTTTCGGCCTTCCACTCGATTCCTTCGGCTCCCTCCGAAGTCACTCGAGTGTCACCCGACCACCGCGGCTTCCTCCGGGTGTCTCTAGCCTTCAGCTCCAGATATAGCAATTTTCTGCACACTCGATTTAGCTCGTGAGATAACGACATGAGCTTAAATTTGTATCATTTGTTATAATCAAAACTCAGGTTCGACTTAGGTGCCTACTGCACCAACATCTCTTAGATCTGTACCTGGATCATCTTAAATGTCTATGCCATATATATCTCTAAATATGTTTTGGTTGGCCTACCTAAATGAATGTTGATCTATTTTGCATTATCGTGGCCTGCCTGAAACTTATGGCCTAACTAATTGAATGTTAAGCTATTTTACAAAACTGTAATATAAATCCGGGCCACTGCACCCAATCCATTAATATAAAACTCCCCGGTGCCAGTTCAAACATCTCAAGATGAAATTTCATTTCTCTGTCGCTCCTTCCGATCTGTCTCTTGTGGAATTTCCTGACGCTTCGATTTTCGACGTTCGTAAGTTTTGTACATTACTTAACTTCTTTCGTTGAACATAATCTGTGTCACTATCACTCCTTCCGATCTATCTAGGGTTTTTCCATTTTCATCAACGATATCATTTAAAGTCGGGCCTGATAGGGTTTAGGGTTTTAATAAACCATTTGAGAAGAGGTAACGTTTGTTTCTATCAGCACACATATTTTAATCCATTTCATCTATTAGTTTCAAATCGCCATATTACAATGCATTTAGTTCGTAACCTAACGTAGTATTTTTAGTTCACGATGGCTTCAACTGGTGAATCATCAAGCGATACTTCTGGAAGAACCCGTGCGTTGATGTGAGGAAGAACAAAGAGAATGAACTGGAAAAGCAACGTTTCACAGTTTAAAAAATTTATTGCAAGTGTGCCGCCAACTGTGGAAGAAGAAACCCTGATTCGGAGCTCTCCCTTTGCGTGGGTTTTGGACATTCCACATATTACCCATGTCAGACCCCTCGTTCAAAATATGTTTGATAATTGGGACAGCAAGGAGAAATGTTTTATATTCCACGACAAGAAATTACATTTCACAAAGACGGATGTCTCCCTCATCCTTGGTCTACCAGATGATGGACTCGTAGTTCCTATGAATAATGAAGCTTCCTCTGGTCAACTATATTTGCAATATTTCGTAGAAGCTGATTGCTCTAACAAGCATCTGGAGGAATTAATGAAGAGTTCCAGATCTCCAGATAATTTAGGATCTGAAAATTTTTATTGTCAGTTGTTTATTTTATATTTTTTCTCTTGTGTGTTTTTTACTACCACCAGCAGTAAGCCTAGAATACCTATGTGATCACTTATAGATTGTGTAGACGATTTTGATAACTTAGGCAGGTACAATTGGTGCGAAGCACTTTATACCTACATGGCTCCTCAAATGGAGTCAATTGGTATGGGAGTGACATTGTGACCAAAAGCAGAGGTCGGTGGTGGATCTACGAGACCAATGCTTAAGGGTTTCACACACTTATTGGCTGTAAGTGAATATATTTTATGTTTTCCACAAAGAGTATAGATCAATCTGTCTATTAACAACTAATTTTTTCATTCCAGGGATGGATGTGTGAGCATTTGTGTATCCTACCTCCACATGTCCCTCATGCTTTGCCAAGAATGCTGAGATGGAGGTGGAGTTCCACAAATGTAAGGGTCGTTAAGAAGATGGTAGATGGTCTCCTACCAGATAAAATCATTGTTGATCTAATGCCAGCACAGTCAGAGCTGCATATGATACAGAACACTTCTCCACCTAGAATTTGTGCATCAACTCCTCAACCCGATGTTGGATCGAAGCGGATCGCTAGAGGGGGGGGGTGAATAGCGATAAAACCTTTTTTTTGTTCGTTCGTTAAAACCCGAGTAGATAATTAATTACAGCGGAAAGATAAGTAATAAATAAAGGAGACAAATATTTTTACTTGGTTCGTAGCCTTCGGCTACTACTCCAAGGCCCTAGTGGTCCTTAACCACGCACAGAGGGCAAAACACTAAAATACTCCTCCTCGTTGGAGGTAGGAGTTAGACGATTACAAAAACCTTCGAAAGCAAAAGATAGAGAGACACACCCTCTCTTCTATTAATGTAAAATGCAATGATAAAAAACCTCAATAAAGAATTGCAGTATAAAAGAGATGACAAAATAAAATTATACCAACAACTAGTAAATATAAATTAAGCTAGGGTTGTTGGCAGCGCTTCGTCGTTGTAGAGTCGTCGGAGAGTCGTAGCGTTGCGAAGGCTTTTGAGCACTTAGAGATTGATGAAAAACCCTAGGAGAAGCCCTCCTTTTATAGCCTTTAAGCCCCTCATCGAATGGGTCTTCAACCAATAGGAATTGGGCACAAAACTCCTTGAAAAATGGCGATAAAGCTTGACTCCTTGAGGCTGATTTTTGACCATCGGGTGAACTGATTTCTTGGCCCGTTGAACTGATGGCTCAGCAGTTGAACTGATCCTTGGCCGGTTGAACTGATTTCCAGACTTTTCGACTGTAATAAAGAGTTAGCTCGAAATATAAGTGAATTTGACGGCCACTTGCCGTCCGATCTCAATATAGACCTTCCATGGGAAGTCTTGGTCGGATCGTCGCCTAAGGATGTCCCCGTATGAAGGACTTGACCTTACTTACGCTCACTCACACGAGCTTACCTCAACATTTACCTTTGAAGCCTTGCTTTTGGTCTCCACCTGATTCCTTCGGCTCCCTCCGAAGTCCTCCCGGTGTCGCCCGACCACTACGGTTCTCTCCGAGTGTCGCTGACCTTCGTCTTAGCTTAGCATTTCTGCACACTCGATTTAGCTCGTGAGATAATGACATGAGCTTAACTTTGTATCGTTTGCTATAATCAAAACTCAGGTTCGACTTAGGTGCCTACTGCACCAACACCCGAAACCCAGCTCGACGCAAGAGAAATGGCGTGTCCAGTATGCCAGGAGAATGCAGAAATAGTTTCAACTCTAAGCACCAAGCTAGTTGAAGCAAGGTCTAACTTTGAAAGCACCTCCCTACTTAAGTATGCGACCATCGAAGAAAAAGAAAAGAAAATACAGGAGCTTCTTCAACAGTTGGAGGAGGTCAGAAGTCGGAAGGACAACGAGATAAGTGAAAGGGATAATATAATTTCTGAAAAAGAAGCATTAATTGCGGAAAAGGACAGTTTAATATTGGAGCTTCAACTGAATTTACAATCCCAGAATGTAGAGGGGTTACAATCATAGCCCATACAAGCTGTACATGTTAAATACGAAAAAATTTAAAATATAAATTTATGGCCCAAAATTTAGGAAAAATATTCCTGGAAATTTTTTGGGATTTTTAGGAAATTTTAGGAATTTTTCAGAATTTTTCTGGATTTAAACGGAGATCGTATGATATTATATATGGAAAGAGTCAACAAGCTTTTACAAGGCCTGTTTGGTTTATCTGGATTGAGGGGTTAATAAATTTTATTAACCTAAGGTTTTAAATAGAAAACCTAAGTTTATTTTTTTTCTATTTCTTTTTTTTCTTCCCCCGCCGCGCCTGCCTTTCTCTTGCGAACCTTTTCTTCCTCCGACAGTTCTCTCGCGACAGACGACTCCCGTTTTCTTCCTCCCTCCGCGCCCGCATCTCCGCTGGTTTCTCTACGCGCTCGCTGTCCAGACGACGTGCGCCTGCAGATGACTCTCGCCGTTCTTCTCTTCCTCATCGACCTCAGTCGTGCGCGCCAGCCGCCGCGGCCACAGGATCGCCACAGAGCCTTCTTCCCGAGGCCCTTCTTCCTCGTTCTCTTCTCACGCGCGATGCACCAGCCGCCATTCCCAAACGCCCTTCTTCCTGAGCCTTGCAGTCGCTGATTTCTCCGCAGTAGCCGGCGCCGCTCCTCTCCCTTCATCCTTGTGCGCACCTACTGCCAGGGAGTCACCGCTGCGTGCTGATTTGGGGTGGAGGCTGTGATCTCTGCAGTGGTCGCCGGAGCTAGTGAATTTGGGGCTGTCGGTGAGGGAGAAGCTTCTGGTAAATACCTAGTTTCCTCTTGTTTCCTGTCTGTGTAGGTGTATGTTGCTGTGGTGAATCTGTGATTTTGGATGGTGATCGGTGAGTGTGGATGGTGCCGGTGAATAGGGCAGTAGGGAAGGAATTGGGGTCGGCTGAGAGGGGCTGTGAGGGTTTTATTTGGGGGTGTCATGCGGTTAGGGTTGGAGATGTTCGTGCAAGAACGGCTGTAAATGGGCTGATTTTGGAGTTGTGGTCGATTTGGGCTGATTTTGGTGGTTGAGGCGGCTGTGATTGGAGTTTGTTGTGGTTGAGAGGGATGTAAGAGTCCATTTGGGTGATATTGGCTGTGCATGATTAGGTGTTGTAGTTTTGTGCAAATTTTCTGTGATGTGGGGTTTTGGTCGACTGTGAAAGAGTTAGATAAATTAGTGGAATTGGAAATTTATTTGGGTTATGAATGAAATTGATTAAGTATTCGATTTGTCGGTGGATTGCATTTTTGTGCTTAACAATAGTTATGCTGTATGCAGGTTTCGGTCACGAGGCAGGTCCCCGGTCGTGACGATTTTATTCTTGCGGACATTTTTATTCAGGTGGGTATTTTGACTTATCTCCTAGATATAGTCATGTTGATATGCTAGTTAGGATAGCTTGCAATAATTTTCATGTTTATATGCCTAGTATGTTTTTGTGCCTACTTGATACATGCATTTGATCGGTTATGGTTATACTTTCCCTGTTTTACTCGGATCATGGATATGTACTTATTGGTTATGCATATTATTCGGATATGTGTTTTAGTTGGATTTACATGCTTTAGTATCATACACCATCTTGCATGATTGCATGCTGGCTGGATGGGGTTCCTTTATAGTTGAGCCCACAACCAGTTACATGGCTTGCACACGCTGCCACTCATGGGTTAGTGGTACATCAGGAGGGTGTGTGCAGTTGCTTTGTCAGGCTCCGCTGGTCCGCTCATGGGTAGCGATGAGGCAGCGTGGTAGTGGGCAGGGATCCCTCCTCTGGTCTATGACACCGGGAGATGAGAGCTTAGCTCCCCCACTCTGTTTGGGGCAGGAGGATAGGTGTACTCCGACATCATCCTGTCCACTCGGTCACTCAGGAGCAGTGATGGCAGAGTGCACAGTTGTCATAGCCCTACCCACTCGGCTTCACCATCGCGTGTGAGGCGGCTGATTGGCGTCAGGGGTGACCATGTCATGTGCATTACATGCATTTTGCATGGATAGCATTTGTATTGTGTTTTCTGCATTTTTATTGATGCCTTGGATGTTACATATGATTGCCATGCATACAGGATACATATTTGTATATGGTGATGACTTTATCTCTTGTAGTATGACACATGCTCCTATATCAGGGTAGGAGATTCAGGTAAGTACAATCCTTTTGTATTTCTTTCTTACATACCCTATATGTGAGACTGTACTGGCATGATTCTTATTGTTAGCTATATCTTACTTTGCATATCGACCATATCCGCTGACTTCTTTAAACTTACCCCGTTGATTTTTATCTATTTCAGGATGAAGCTGTCAGGAGAGTCCAGCTGCCAAACCCCCTCATCGCGAAAGTTTAATAATTATTCATTTTGTGGTTTTGGATATTTGGATTAGAAGATATGTTTAGGACTGAAGTTGGATTTGTGTACTCGTGGATTTTTGGTGTCCTTATGGACCTTTATTCGGATTTTATTTCGATTGGTTTTGGTTGGGTATTCCTGCCCAGATGACAGAAGGGGTAAGTCTAGTGATTGTAGATTGTTTACCATTTATTTTGATTTTTGGCCTTAGGCCTTATTACCTGCGTGTGTTGTTTGGATTCCGGTCGTGTTGACCGATGTATAGTGGCCGTGTAGGCCTTGTATATAAGTTTGGTATTGTCACCAGTACAGGGGAGATGTTGCCGGATTTTTGTCTGGCGGGGACTCCCCCGGGGCGTGACAATTTATTTGGTATCAGAGCGTAGGTTTTTGAGTTCCTTAGGGTCTTTGGGTTTTCGAAGTTTGCCTCGTTTGGCAGGTTAACTGGGGTATTTTCGGAGTTGTATGGATTTTCGATGATTTTTATGTTTCGGAAATTCGAGGTATTATTGACGAGGTCAATTTGGGGATTTGGCGGCAACAGGACATCTCCAGACAGCTAAAAGGTGAATAAATTCTAGAAAATTTTCTAGATTTAGTGCATATTTGTATTGGTTATATTTGTTATGCGGTGGTATCATGTTTTGTCTAGTATTGTTTTAACCTTATATCTGTTAGACTGTTAGATTTTTAGGTTGCTGGTTTATCGTTAGCATGTGATTATAAATTGTTATTACTGCTATAAGTAGAAGGTATACATATAGGTTCTTTGACTCTCTAGATCCTAGTGCATGATGACATGATTACATTGCTTACGTAGGTTAGGGTATATATGGGCATCTGATGCTTTATTTAGGATTGCCTTGACTTTGTTCTGGCATGACCCTTTAGTTATACCCTAATTAATTTTAGTCATTGATTGCCATTAGTATGACTATGCTGTCGTTTATTAGACAGTGTGTTATATGTTTATATGGTTATGTGTTTTTGCGGTGGATACCATGATTAAGACTAGTAGAGGTAGAATAACTTAGATGAGGTTATTCTGTAGGAGTGGATCTTAGGAATGAAACAACATTAGTAGAACTATAGGTGTTGGAACCCTAGGCGTATTAACCCGGATGTGCTTAATGATATATGATTATCCATTTACTGTTTCAGTGATATGGTGATTGGACTAGTAGAGTTCGTATAGTTAGGATGCGATTAATCCTTACTATATCCCCCATTCTTGGTTGAGAGAGAGTCTGCAGTAGAGTCTCTCTATAGGTAGATGCTTTGTATATTTGTGGTCAATCATGCCTCCCAATCATGGTTGAGATGACCTACTATAAGGTTATATTCTTGTGTTATTCGTTCGGAGTTGGTGAAAATCGGATTCGTATGACGCCTGTAGCTAGATAGCTACTTTACGTCTTAAGTACCCACGAGATATGTTTGTGGTAGAAGGTTGGGGCATGCATGATTGAACTGGTAGGATGGTATAATTTAGGCTTAACCCTCTTGATGGGCTTGTTAGTAGATTTGTTGCCCTTATTGGCCTTGATAGGCGTTTCCAGTTAGTTGGGATGAAACCCAATGATAAATCGTCTCGACATGATTATTAGTGGACTTATGAATTTTATCAACCTTGATAACCGTTCATGTTAGAAGGGTTGGAGCCCTAGACTTAACCATCTCGAGGTATTTATTTATAAGTCGATGATCTTTACCGACTTTGGTAAACATTTCGTTTTAGAGGTGATGAAACCCTTGTTTGATCGCCTCAATGGGCTTAATTGTAGATCGATGATCCTTATCGATTTTGATAGACGTTCTATGCTAGATGTATTGGATAACCCTAGGCTTAACAACCTAGGATAATCGACTGCTCACGTGACCTATTGGTGGTAGTACGCTAGTGCGTGCAGTCAATAATTAGATATCTATATACTGCCTGTCTATCCACGAGTCCCATTCGTGGTAGCATGTAGTTGCACGTAGACAGTGCTATTGATTGTCGACCCACTAGTTACATTCGCAGTAGCTCATAGATGTTCCCTTTGTATTACCTCGAGAGCCACGAGGCTTTGTCGTGGTATCTGGATGTACACTGCTTGTTGTAGTGGTTGTGTATATTGCAGGTATATTTATTATACTGCTGATCAGGTTAGTTACAGACTGATATTGGTACTCTGAGGGTTGGATTACTCTAGTTGTTTCCTTTGACTTCCATTATGTGCATTATGAGTATGCACTATTGTCTATCCTGATGGCATGCTCGGAGGCTCGTCGGCTCCCATGTCCCAGGATTAAAATTTTCACAAATGAAAACTAATCCGGATGGGATGAGTTTCCAAAGATCAACCAATTCGTCGTCGTGCTAACGACTTGAGCGATCGCTTGAACAAACTAGTTGTTCAAGCAACAATACTCTTCTAGTCGGTTAGCCGCGGAATAGACGACAGATGGATCGCCGGTTTTTGTGTTTATCTTCGGGGTCCATGATTATACAAATATATATGGATGTAGACATGTATAATCAACACATACAATCATATTAATAAGAACATGCAAAGATTAATAATAAAACTTGTAAAACTTTTATACCTCTCGATCTTCTATCGTATGTCCTAACCTCCTTGTAGACTTCGTGTGGGCGAAGATTCTCCACAAGTTGAAGCTTCCTAGATCTACTTCAATCAAAAGAAAGAAGAACTCTCCTTCCCTTCTTGCTTGAGCCAACTACCAAGCCACAAAAGCTTGATGCCGCCGACCCCAAGAAAAGAGAGAACAAGATGGCCAACCAAGGAACCAAACAAGGGAACAATCCCTAGCTCCTTTGTGCCGCCGGCCCTAGATGGAGTGAAGAGGAGAAGAGGAATAGGTTGAGCCCCGACCAAGGTAGAGGGAAGAGAGATAGGTGCCGGCAACCCCTTAGGAAGAAGAAGAGAACCTCTCCTATTGTTGCCGCCCACTCCACCTTCCAAACCCTAGCCGCCCAACCAAACCCTAACCTCCCAAGGATTTCTTGCCACCCAAGCTAATGATAGGAAAAACCCAAATCTCCAAAAAACCATCATTCTTCTTGCCGCCCACCTTAAGCCCCCTTTTATAGAGTTAAGCTTAAGCCTTGTTTTAATCTCCACCGTTGGTTCTAGGGATTAACATCTAACTCCTCGAGTAGTACCACTCAACCTTATCATCATGTTGACTAAGTCAACCTGCAGGGTTTACATGATGAACCTTATGAGCTTCTCAAGGGGACATCATCAACCTAATATATAGGACACGATTTCCTCCTATAATCAACGACACACCATGTAAATGATATCATTTCCCAACTTACCGGGCATATTGATTTAATCCATTTAAATCTCACCCTTTGGTAAATCAAAGAAATAAATACTAAGTACATGTGCCCGTTATTATATCGGGATTAAGAGCATGTACAACATAATATCCGAGGTCCGATTCAATTATATAGTCAGCAATAAATTGAATCACCTCTATGTCGGTTCTGCTCAATACACCTAAGTGTACTAGTGTAACTCTATGTTCAAGAAAAAACAATACCAAGCTACACTACAACCATGCCAGTGGTTTGTCCAAAACCATCTTGGTTGTGAGCCTCTACTTATATTCTACAAGGGACTGATAACATGATCTTCTGTGCCACACCAAGCACCATGTTATCTACAATGTAAAGTATTAGACAATAACACACATATAATAAATATAAAGTGCAAACAATGATCATGTGATTCTTATTTCAAAATAAAAATGTTCATACAAAAGAGCTAGGCTTTCAGTATACATCCCAACAATCTCCCACTTATACTAAAAGACTATGCTGTCATCATACTGCTATACATCTGATCCCCATGTCCTCCACATGCCTATCAAACGCTTTCGCTGGAAGGGCCTTAGTGAATGGATCCGCTAGGTTATCCTCTGATGCAATCTTGGCGACAGCTACTTCTCCTCGCTTTACGATCTCTCGTATCAGGTGGTACTTGCGCTCTATGTGTTTACTCCCCTTATGGGCTCGTGGTTCCTTCGAGTTTGCAACTACACCACTGTTATCACAATAAATTGTGATAGTTCTGGGCAAACCAGGAATCACATCCAAGTCCATCAAGAAGTTCCTGAGCCATACAGCTTCCTTGGCTGCCTCAGAGGCTGCCAAATACTCAACTTCCATGGTAGAGTCCGCCACGCATTTCTGCTTGATACTCCTTCATACTATGGCTCCACCTTCAAAAGTAAACACAAACCCCGAGGTAGACTTACTGTTGTCCCTATCTGATTGGAAATCAGAATCCATGTAACCCACAGGGACTAATTGATCTGCCCGGTAAACCAGCATATAATCCCTAGTCCTTCTCAGGTACTTTAATATATGCTTTACCACAATCCAATGTCCCTGTACAGGATTACTCTGATATCTGCTAACCATGCCCACGACAAAGCAGATATCTGGTCTCGTACATAGCATAGCATACATGAGGCTTTCTACTGCCGAAGCATAAGGAACCGCCTTCATCTCCTCTATCTCCTTTGATGTTTTGGGACACATCTCTTTAGATAAAGGTACTCCATGCCTAAAAGGTAGAAAACCTTTCTTGGAGTTCTGTATGCTAAAACGAGCAAGGATAGTGTCAATGTATGAAGCTTGAGATAAGCACAACATCCTTTTCTTGCGATCCCTTATCACCTTGATCCCAAGGATGTGTCTCACTTCTCCCAAGTCCTTCATATCAAACTGTTTAGACAACCATACCCTTACGTCTGATAACACTCTGATATTGTTGCCAACTAACAAAATGTCATCTACGTATAGTACAAGAAATACCACTATGTTTTATCACATCTCTTGTATACACAAGGCTCATCCGGACTTTGAATAAATCCATATGACTGGATTACCTCATCAAAGTGGATGTTCCAAGATGTAGAAGCTTGATTCAATCCATAAATGGACCGATTAAGCTTACACACAAGATGCTCTTTGCCCTTTGCAATGAATCCCTCTGGTTGCTTCATATAGATGTTTTCCTCAAGACTTCCGTTAAGGAAAGTTGTCTTGACATCCATTTGCCAAATCTCATAATCCTCATGAGTAGCAATAGATAAGAGAATCCGGATAGACTTAAGCATAGCTACGGTGAAAAGGTCTCCTCATGTCGATACCCTCTTTACAGTATACCCTTTACATGCAAGCCTAGCTTTGAAGGTCTCAACCTTCCGTCTACTCCTCTCTTTCTCTTGTAGATCCACTTGCATCACATGGCTTTCACACCATCGGGTGGTTCTACGAGCTCCCAGACATCATTAGAATCCATAGATTCTATCTCTGAATTCATCGCTCTTTGCCAAGATACCGCATCTCTATCTTGGAGTGCCTCGTCATATGTCGAGGATCGGGTTCATGTTTACGGGGACTAAGTCGAAGACTCTCCAAGAACATGAATCTCACGGGTTGTCTAACAACCCTCCCTCTGACGAGGTGCCTCTGTGTATGCTCTGTGACCGCAGCGGTCGCGATGACTGTATTTCCTCTTGTACCGGTGGTACTGAAGTCGGGACTTCCCCTGTCAACTCCTTAAGAACAATCCTACTCGTGGGCTTGTGGTTCATCACATATTCCTCCTCTAGAAATCTGGCATTCGTACTCACGATCACCTTCTGATCTCTAGGACTATAGAACAAACCACCCTTCGTTCCCTTAGGGTAATATGAGCAAGCGTATACATCGAGATTCCAACTTACCAGCATCTCCCTTCAGCACATGTGCTGGACTACCCCAAATCCGAATATGTCTTAGACTAGGCTTTCACCCAGACCACAATTCTATGGGAGTAGAGGGTACTGACTTAGATAGAACCAAGTTCAGAATGTGTGCTTCCGTTTCCAGAGCAAACCCCCAGAACGAATCAGGTAACTCAGAATAACTCATCATCGATCTGACCATCTCCATAAGAGTCCTATTCCTTCGCTCCGCCACACCATTCTGCTGGGGTGTGCCAGGTGCGGACAATTGGGATTGAATCCCAACCTCTGATAAGTAACTCCTAAACTCTCCCAAGAGGTACTCGCCACCACGATCAGATCGTAGTGTCTTGATACTTTTACCTTGACGGTTCTCCACATCATCCTTGCATTCTTTGAACCTGTCAAAGCATTCAGACTTGCGGCGCATCAAGTAAATGTATCCATACCTTGAATAATCATCTATAAAAGAGACAAAGTATTCAAAGCCACCTCTAGCTTGGATAGACATAGGACCGCACAAATCAAAATGAACCAATTCCAATACATCTTTGGCTCTATACCCCTTAGCCTTAAAAGGCCTCTTGGTCATCTTACCTTCCAAGCAAGACTCGCAGGTTGGGAGATCTTCCACCACTAATAAACCCAAGGGTCCATCAGCTATCAACCTTTGAATTCTACTCAAGTTAATATGACCAAGTCTTAGGTGCCAAAGATATGTCTGGTTCATTTTCGAAGGTTCTTTTCTCTTATTAGACTTAAAAGATGAGTTATTCACTTCTATATGCATCATGGGAGTTTTCGGTTCAAGAGTGTACAAATTGCCAACCAATGTACCAGAACAGATAATCTCCCTATTCCTTTTTATAACAACTTTGTCATTGAAAGAAATAGAATATCCATCCAGAAACAATTTAGAAACTGAAATTAGATTCTTTCTAAAAGTAGGTACATAAAGACAATTTCTCAAAACCAAAACTTTATTCCTATCAAAAGATAAATAAATGTCTCCCACTGCAATAGCCGCCACCTTTGAAGCATTGCCCATGAAGACGGTAATCTCTCCCTCAGCTAGTCGTCGGGTTTCCTGGAACCCCTGCAAAGTATTGCAGACATGATCAGTGGCTCCTGTATCTACACACCAGGTACTGGTAGATAACACCGCTAAACATGTTTCAACAACTAAACAAGAAGATATACCTTTGTTCTTTCGGCGAGGATAGTCCGCCTTCCAATGTCCAGTCTGCTTGCAAGTGAAGCATTTGCCTTTTGGCTTCTTCACTCCTGCCTGAGGTCCTGCTGCCAGTTTCTTTGCTCCACCTTGCTTCTTCTTCTTCTTCCCTTTCGGTTTAGAAGTAGAAACCTTCTGAGCAACCATGGCTTGAGCGCTTTGACGAAAAAGCTCCTCTGCTGCTTGGAGTTCTGTTAGAAGCTCCACCAACGAATACAACCTCTTGTTCATGTTGTAGTTGAGGCGGAACTGCTCAAAACTCCTAGGCAAAGACTGGAAAATGATATCGACTTGGGTTTCCCCATCGATCTCAGCTCCGAGGACTTCCATCTCATTCAGATGAGCCATCATCTTGAGAATATGGTCCCTGACGGGTGTTCCCTCGATCATGGTGGTCGTCATCAAGTTCCTCATAGCCTCCTATCTGGCCGCCCTACTCTGATGTCCGAAAAGTTCCTTGAGATTGAGCATCATGTCATAAGCCGTGGCCATGGCCTGATGCTGATGTTGCAGCACATTTGACATAGATGCCAAAATGTAACACCGTGCCATCTCATCTGCCTTGATCCATTTCTTATAACTCTCTTTCTCCTTTTCATTAGAGTCATCGGTGGGCTTAGGAGGACAGACCTCGAAGAGTACAAATTTGTACTCCTCTGTAGTTAAGACAATATCCAAATATCTTTTCCAATCAATATAATTTGTTCCAATAAGTTTATTTTCTTTCAATATCACAGCAAGTGGGTTGAAAGCCAAAATCCTAAGAATCACAATGATCAAAATATTAGATTTCAAATATCATTGATTCCTCAAACAATAAAATTTTGAAAACAACCAACACCTCAAAACACCGAGAATATCGCATGCCACGATAGTGTGGACGTATACGAATTCTACATTTGTAAGAGGAGGTTTAACCCATTAATTTTATTATCTTGTCAACCTTACTTTTTGACAAATAAAATTAATAGTTGGTTCCTCTTTGGCCCTACAAATAAAAGCAGTGACTCCGATGGGGAGGATACTTTTTATTTGCATCTAAGTGTGCACCATTACACGATACTAAGGGAATTATCTCGGATTATGTGCCTTACCGATGGGGAAGTACACACGCTCCTAAATAATTTCCTATAACCATTATTTGACCTAGTTATCTGCAAACAAACTCATCCGATGGGGAGGAAGGCACTCAGAGCCGACGCGCAAGTTTGTTGCATCACACGTCAAATTGTAATGGAGGCCACGGGAATTAATTAAAATGTCCCTCTCCCACTTAGTAAATTGACAGTGAGGAATTTTCAAGCACACACAACATGCATATAAAACAAATCAGCAATAAATATGGAAAAAAAGCAGAATTTTCCCAACTATTATGGCATTGTTCTCCAATATGCGTCCCGTTGTGTCGCCACCTCGTTTGCTCCACCTTTTCCCGTGCGCAAGTCACCAAAGAGATCCGAGCCAAGATAAACTATTTTAATTTACATCCATCGATCCTATACTCCACGAAGGAGTGTACAAATAATCTAGATTGAAAGTAAACTAAAATGAGTGGCTAAACAATGCCGTATTTAATTACAAAAATTAAATACTAATTTAGCCTCGTCAACCCCGAGGATTCAAATAATATACAATCATACACACATGCAATCACATACACACATATATAGCCATAATAGTTGGAACTTATGCTTGCAACCAAAAAGTTATCCTACGCACATCCTACTATCATCTGGCATACACAATATATGATAAGTGCGTTAAAGTAACCGAATCCAAAACACAAAAAATCGGAAACCATAGCTCTGATACCATTTTGATGGCATGCTCGGAGGCTCGTCGGCTCCCATGTCCCCGAATTAAAATTTTCACTAATGAAAACTAATCCGGATGGGATGAGTTTCCTAAGCTCAACCAATTCGTCATCATGCTAACGACTTGAGCGATCGCTTGAACAAACTAGTTGTTCAAGCAACAATACTCTTCTAGTCGGTTAGCCGCGGAATAGACGACGGACGGATCACCGATTTTTGTGTTTATCTTCGGGGTCCATGATTATACAAATACATATGGATGTAGACATGTATAATCAACACATACAATCATATTAATAAGAACATGCAAAGATCAATAATAAAACTTGTAAAACTTTTATACCTCTCGATCTTCTATCGTATGTCCTAACCTCCTTGTAGACTTCGTGTGGGCGAATATCCTCCACAAGTTGAAGCTTCCTAGATCTTCTTCAATCAAAAGAAAGAAGAACTCTCCTTCCCTTCTTGCTTGAGCCAACCACCAAGCCACAAAAGCTTGATGCCGCCGGCCCCAAGAAAAGAGAGAACAAGATGGCCAACCAAGGAACCAAACAAGGGAACAATCCCTAGCTCCTTTGTGCTGCCGGCCCTAGATGGAGTGAAGAGGAGAAGAGGAATAGGTTGAGCCCCGACCAAGGTAGAGGGAAGAGAGATAGGTGCCGGCAACCCCTTAGGAAGAAGAAGAGAACCTCTCCTATTGTTGCCGCCCACTCCACCTTCCAAACCCTAGTCTCCCAACCAAACCCTAACCTCCCAAGGATTTCTTGCCGCCCAAGCTAATGATAGGCAAAACCCTAATCTCCAAAAAACCATCATTCTTCTTGCCGCCCACCTTAAGCCCCCTTTTATAGAGTTAGGCTTAAGCCTTGTTTTAATCTCCACCGTTGGTTCTAGGGATTTAATCTCAACCGTCGGATCTAGAGATTTAATCTCAACCGTCGGATCTAGAGATTTAATCTCCACCGTCGGTTCTAGGGATTTAATCTCAACCGTCGGATCTAGAGATTTAATCTCAACCGTCGGTTCTAGGGATTTAATCTCAACCGTCGGATCTAGAGATTTAATCTCAACCGTCGGATCTAGAGATTTTATCTCCACCGTCGGATCTAGAGTTTTGTTTTCCATCATTGGATCTAGGCTCCATGAGGTTTATATTAGGCTACGATAGGGACCATGAGGAGGAGTTGGATCTTGGCCACCTGATGGATCGGAACTACACAAACTTGATCCATCAATGATGTTCCATTTCACTAGAGGATCATCATTGAATTACCTCACCAACCCCCATAAATTAATATGGGCTCCATACATTATTTGTACATCCATCTCCTCGTGTTTAAGATATCGAATGTCCGTCAATTAATTGATTTACTGACCATCAATCCATTAACATCTAACTCCTCGAGTAGTACCACTCAACCTTATCATCATGTTGACTAAGTCAACCTGCAGGGTTTACATAATGAACCTTATGAGCTCCTCAAGGGGACATCATCAACCTAATATATAGGACACGGTTTCCTCCTATAATCAACGACACACCATATAAATAATATCATTTCCCAACTTACCGGGCATATTGATTTAATCCATTTAAATCTCACCCTTTGGTAAATTAAAGAAATAAATACTAAGTACATGTGCCCGTTATTATATCGAGATTAAGAGCATGTACAACATAATATCTGAGGTTCGATTCAATTATGTAGTCAGCAATAAATTGAATCACCTCTATGTCGGTCCTGCTCAATACACCTAAGTGTACTAGTGTAACTCTATGTTCAAGACAAAATAATACCAAGCTATACTACAACCATGCCAATGGTTTGTCCAAAACCATCTTGGTTGTGAGCCTCTACTTATATTCTACAAGGGACTGATAACATGATCTTCTGTGCCACACCAAGCACCATGTTATCTACAATGTAAAGTATTAGACAATATGCACACATATAATAAATATAAAGTGCAAACAATGATCATGTGATTCTTATTTCAAAATAAAAATGTTCATACAAAAGAGCTAGGCTTTCAATATACATCCCAATATATCCATCCACTGAGTGGTTGTACTTACCCCCTCCTCACTTATCCTCTAGATTAACTGATGGAGGACGTGTCCTGTTGACCTACATTTGTGTCGCTCAGAGAGTTCCTTGCCATGTTTATCTCCCTACATCGTCGGGATGCCGCTTTATTTACTTTATCGGTATTGCATTTTGTTTATGCACATTGGATTTTGACGCAATTTGATTTGGTGTCAGAAAACTATTTTACTTTAATTGATATATATTTAGTCGTGCATGCATGTAGTTAATAAAATACTTGTATTTCTATTATTATTTTGAGGTTTTTATCAGATCTGGTTCATGTATTTCAGAATATTGTCACTAAGGGGCTCCTCCATCATTTGGATGACGGATATGCCCCCAAGACGTGACAATTTTATTGGTTTGCGGTTTCGGTTTGAGGGTTTTGTGTTTCGAGGATTTTCTTTTCCTTGGATTTTTGGGAGTTCTCGTGTTTTGGGGACCAGGCAAGCTGAAGGATATCTCTGAGCTATAGGAAAAGTTACTGTACTTTAGTGGTTAGGAAAAGTATAAACATAGTGAAATTGCCCCTACTCATGGTCGGGGACGAGGTCGATAACGTATTGACCTTGCGGAACATAACGATGATTTTAGAAGTACGGACTCTTTAGAGGTGACGACTGATGTCGAATTAGGAAGCTAGGGATTTGGCCTGCTAGCCACCAATTTCAAGGACAAGGAGTAAACCCTCAGAGAATATCAGTCCCTACTATTAGTGATTTGGTTATGGATAATGCGTGTATACCTACACTGGTCAAGACGATGAAAGATCATTTTACCTTATTATAGGAGGTGTTGGATGGGATATTTATCTGTCCCAGTATTTCTTTCAGAAAAGATCCGGAACTCTTTGTTAAAGGAGAGATGAACCTTTGAGGTTATGCATCGATCATCGATGATAGAATACGGTAGTTGTAGAAGGAAATGAATATTCTTCATTGTGGAAAGATGATCTATTTAGATCAACTATAGGATACCTGTGTATACTCTAGGATTGATCTATGGCTAGTGGGTTGATATTGTAGTGACACGGTGTCATACAATTATCATTGTCATTGGGATGATTGTTATATTATCAGCCTAGAGTAAAGAGAATGCAATTGTATAGCGATGACAATTTCATACTTGGTATGAATTGTATGAGCTTGCGATTATCTTATTAGACTTATTGACGACTTAGTCGTCCAGGGATTTGGGAAGTCATGTATTCTGGACATGATTGGCTCAGTTGTGGTCGTTGGATTGCATAACTTGGCCACTGTTGAGGGTGGTAGTTGGAGTTGCACACTCGATCACCGTTGATGGTAGTTTTCTTGGTATTGATTTGATTATTACTATAGATATGGATAGGATGCTCATGCGGTACTACATCGTTGACTGGATGGATCAAGAAGGTGATGGAATTTACTTGGTCTGAAGCTTGTGAAACTAGTTTCAGGGTTCAGACGATGGTTGACCTTTACGCCAGTGTTGATTAATCATTCTAGTTTGGATGGAAGGGTAGTGTACATGGATATATCATTTCGGGGATCGTAGCGATTCTGATGCTATTGTATAAGACATATCCTAACCTTACGACAGTTAAAGAACTGCGAGATAAGCCGTCATATATATATGACGTGGACTTAGCAGTTATTATGTTGTTTTTCAGCGGTGAGGAGCAGAAATGCTCATGGAGTTTTGGCTAGCTACTGGATAGCTACTATAGATTAGCTGGAACGCGAACAGTTGTAACAAGGGAGTTTGGTCGCTATAGCCTCCCATGCACTTAATGAGTGTGTGGTGGAGAGGATTTGGAAGGTAGATGGACTTCTCTTGTGAAAAGATAATTCACTGTCTCTGACTCCGAGGAGGATAATGGTTTCCGGAGTTGCATTAGTTTAAGGAACATATGCTTCAGAAAATTCCGATTCCGGAATGGAAGTGGAAGCATATTATTATGGATTTTGTGGTGGGTTTGCCTAGGACACGTCAAGGCCATGACGCGATTTAGGTAGTCGTTGACCGACTAACCAAATCCGCACACTTCTTAGCGATTCGGAAGACCGACTCTCTGGATCATTTGGCAAAGTTATATTGTCGGGAGATCATCAGATTGCATGGTGTTCCTTTGAGCATTATATCAGATAGAGATCCCCGGTTCACGTCTCAGTTCTGGCAGAGTCTGTAGCAAGCCTTAGGCACGCAACTTCATTTTAGTACTGCTTTCCATCCGTAGACGGATGGACAGTCTGAGCGGACCATTCAGACACTAGAGGATTTGCTGAGGTTCTGTGTTATAGATTTCGGAGGCAACTGGGAGGACCACTTGCCTTTAGTGGAATTCGTCTACAACAACAACCATCATTCGGCTATCAAAATGACATTGTTAGAAGCATGGTATGGTAAACAATGTCGGATACCCACCCTCAGGGAGGGGGTTGGAAAGGACCAAATGCTAGGACCCATAGAGCTCAGTATGAGGCAGAGTTGGTCCGTACTATCAGACGTAGGATGGCAAAGGCGCAGGATCATCATAAGAGTTATACGGATCGGAGACGGAGACCTCTGAAGTTCTCTATTGGTGATCATGTATTCCTGCGAGTCTCACCCACGAAAGGGGTGAAGAGATTTGGCCTCCATGGTAAGCTAGCTCCTAGATATATTGGTTCGTTTGAGATTTTGGAGAGGATCGGAGCAGTCGCTTACCGCCTAGGGCTACCACCATCCTTGATGGGTATTCATGAGGTGTTTCATGTGTCTATGCTGAGGAAGTATATGTTAGACTCTACACATTCTGTCAGATGTGTCAGGTTACATTCAACCTGATGCTACTTATGAAGAGGCTCAGGTATGGATTCAGGATCACAAAGAATGACAGTTGCGGAATAAGATTTTGTGACTTGTCAAGGTCGGGTGGAGTTTCCACACCGATGAGGAGGCTACATGGGAGTTTGAGAAAAAAAAAGAAGATCATAGCTCAATACCCTACCTGTTTACTTAAGGTACGTGAGATATATTTTGGTACTTGTTGTAATTTCTTACTCGTTATGCATCTGAGTGGGAAATTTGGGGACCAAATTTTTATCAGTGGGGGAGAATGTTAACAACAACAACAACAACAACAAAGCTTTATCCCACTAGGTGGGGTCGGCTATATGGATCCTTCTACGCCATTGGACTCTATCCCCTACTATATCATCATCTATATTTAAATAAATTTTATCTTGTTTTATTGTTGCTAACCAAGTCTTTTTTGGTCTTCCTCTTCCTCGTTTGATGTGTATATTTGGTATCGTTTCACATCGCCTAACTGGAGCATTTATTGGCCGTCTAAGTACATGTCCGTACCACCTTAAACGTGTCTCTCGGAGCTTTCCTTCAATAGATGCAACACCAACTTTTTCTCTAATGCTCTCATTTCTTATTCTGTCCATCCTCGTATGTCCACACATCCACCTTAACATCCTCATCCCTGCAACTCTCATCTTTTGCTCATATGCTCGAGTCGTAGCCCAACATTCAGCTCCATATAACATAGCAGGTCTAATTGCCGTTTTGTAGAACTTCCCTTTAAGTTTTAGAGGCACTTTACGATCACATAAAATACCCGATGCTTTCCTCCATTTCAACCATCCTGCTTGTATTCTATGTAAGACATCTCTCTCAATCCCTCCATCATCTTGCAAAAATGATCCTAAATATTTAAAGCTCTCAATTCCAGACAACTCATCATCTCCTATCTTAACACTTGTCTCATTACGTCTAATATTGCTAAATTTAAATTCCATATATTCTGTCTTTACTCTACTAAGCTTAAAACCTTTCACTTCTAGTGTTTCCCGCCAAGATTCTAGTTTAGCATTTACTCCTTCACGTGTCTCATCTACTAAAACAATATCATCTGCAAACAACATGCACCACGGTAATGTGTCTTGAATGTGTCCAGTGAGTTCGTCCATGATTAGTACAAAAAGATAGGGACTTAAAACTGATCCTTGATGTAACCCTATCTTTATTGGAAATACTTTAGTTAATCCACCTGAAGTCTTCACTCTGGTCGTTACTTCCTTATACATATCCTTAATTAGTTCAATATATGTTACACTAACACCTCTTTTTTCTAAAATTCTCCATATTATTTCTCTTGGAACTCTATCATGTTTTTTCTAAATCAATGAATACCATATGTAGATCTGCTTTTGCTCTCTATACTTTTCAATTAGTTGTCGAGAAGATGTATAGCTTCATTGTCGAACTTCGGCATGAATCCAAATTGATTTTCGAGAACCGTGGTCTCCTTCTTTAATCTTTTTTCTATTACTCTTTTTCAAAGTTTCATGATATGACTCATTAGTTTAATATCTTTATAGTTTATATAAGTTTGTATGTCTCCCTTATTCTTATATAAGGGAGTTAGGATACTTACCCTCCATTGATCGGGCATCCTTTTGTGTTTCAATATCATGTTAAATAATTTTGTAAGCCATTCAATACCTTGTTTCCCTAGACACTTCCATACCTCTATCGGAATATCATCTGGTCCAACAGCTTTTCCATTTTGCATTCCATTTAAAGCTTGTTCTACTTCTGAAATTTGAATTCTACGATAAAAATTTAAATTTCTATACTCATTTGACCTACTTAAATTACCTAAATTAAGTTGGTCTCCTAAACCTTCATTAAAAAATTGATAAAAATATCTCTTCCATCGCTCTTTTATTTCTTCATCATTTACTAGTACCCTATTGCATTCATCTTTAATACATCTTATTTGATTAAGATCTTTTGTCTTCCTCTCTCTCACTTTAGTTATTCTATAAATGTCTATTTCCCCTTCTTTTGTATCTAATTTTCGATATAACCGTTCAAAAGTTTGATCTTAGCTTCATTCGCTTTCTTAGCTTCTTTCTTGCTATTGTATATTTTTTCAAATTTTCCTCATTTTTACAAATATTTAATTTCTTATATGCTATTCGTTTTTCCTTGACTTTCTCTTGCACTTTTTCATTCCACCACCAAGATTCTTTACTTGGTGGTGCATGTCCCTTTGACTCACCGAGTACACTCTTAGCTACTATTTTCAATTTTGATACCATCTTATCCCACGTCGTATTAGGGTCACTGTATATTTCATCTAATACTTGTACTCCTACCTTCTCTTTGAATATATTTAGTTTCTCATCCTTTAACTTCCACCACTTAATTCTAGGAGTCGTGTATATTTTCCTTCTATTAATACTATGTTTGAGGCGTATATCCAATACTACTAACCTATGTTGAGTAGTTAAAATTTCTCCAGGAATAACCTTACAATATTTACAAATCTTTCTATCTCTCTTCCTAACCATAAGAAAGTCAATTTGTGATTTATTATTTTCACTTTTGAACGTGACTAAGTGTTCTTCTCTTTTCTTAAAAAATGTATTAGCTAGTATAAGATCATATGCTATTGCAAAATCCAATATAGTTTTACCTTCTTCATTTCTTGTTCCAAACCCATAACCCCCATGCACCCTCTCATATTCGTCATTTATGCCCATTTAAATCACCTCCTATTAAAATCATCTCATTTGACGGAATATTTTGTAATACTTCATCCAAGTCCTCCTAAAACCTTAATTTGGTATTTTCATCTAATCCTATTTGAGGTGCATATACACTAATTACATTTATAGTTTCTTTCTCCACTACTATTTTGAGAGCTATAATTCTATCCCCCTTTCTAATTACTCCTACAACTTCATCCTTTAACGAACTATCAACAATAATACCCACTCCATTTCTTGTTTTACTCTTGCCTATATACCATAACTTAAAACCCGAGTTCTCTATCATCTTTGCCTTCTCACCAACCCATTTTGTCTCTTGTACACATACAATATTAATTTTTCTTCTAATCATCGTATCTACTATCTCCATTGTTTTACCAGTGAGGGTTCCTATGTTCCATGTACCAAATCTTAGACTACTAGTTTTTCTATAATATTTGTTCTTACCCAACCTATGGTGTGAGAACTCTTGCTTATTTAACACTACACCCAAGTTCTCATGGAGATGTAGCAGTCCTTGCTGATACGTTGCAGTCGGACCCTGCAACGTGAACTCTAGCATATTTTTCACTACACCCGAGTTCTGAAAATGTAGCGGTCCTTGCCGAGACATTACAGTCGGACCCTGTAACGCGTTCCTTCCGGGGAATAACCTAGCATTAGCACAATAGTTTGATTGATCCATTCATTGAACATTTGCCTTAGTTTAACGCTGGCTAGCAACCTAACGCAACCCTCCTCCTTTATCTGGGCTTGGGACCAGCCACGATAAGGTTAACTTATCATGGGCGGAGTTGGGGGAGAATGTTAAATATGGAAAAATTTAAAATATAAATTTATGGCCCAAAATTTAGGAAAAATATTCCTTGAAATTTTTTCGGGATTTTTAGGAAATTTTAGGAATTTTTTTTGAAATTTTTCTGGATTTAAACGGAGATCTTATGATATTATATATGGAAAGAGTCAACAGGCTTTTACAAGGCCTGTTTGGTTTATATGGATTGAGGGGTTAATAAATTTTATTAACCTAAGGTTTTAAATACAAAACCTAAGTTTATTTTTTTTGTATTTCTTTTTTTTTTCTTCCCCTGCCGCGCCTGCCTTTCTCTCGCGAACCTTTTCTTCCTCCGACAGTTCTCTCGTGGAAGACGACTCCCGTTTTCTTCTTCCCTCCGCGCCCGCATCTTCGCCGGTTTCTCTGCGCGCTCGCTGTCCAGACGACGCGCACCGGCAGACGACTCTTGCCGTTCTTCTCTTCCTCGCCGACCTCAGCCGTGCGCGCCGGCCACCACGGCCACAGGATTACCGCAGAGCCTTCTTCCCGAGGTCCTTCTTCCTCGTTCTCTTCTCACGCGCGATGCACCGGCCACCGTTCCCAAATGCCCTTCTTCCCGAGCCTTGCGATCGCCGATTTCTCCATAGCAGTCGACGTCGCTCCTCTCCCTTCATCCTTGCGCGCACCTACTGCCAGGGAGTCACCGCTGCGTGCTGATTTGGGGCGGAGGCTGTGATCTCTGCAGTGGTCGCCGGAGCTAGTGAATTTGGGGTTGCCGATGAGGGAGAAGCTTCTGGTAAATACCTAGTTTCCTCTTGTTTCCTATCTGTGCAGGTGTATGTTGCTGTGGTGAATCTGTGATTTTGGATGGTGATCGGTGAGTGTGGATGGTGCCGGTGAATAGGAAAGTAGGGAAGGAATTGGGGCCGGCTGTGAGGGTTTTATTTGGGGGTGTCATGCGGTTAGGGTTGGAGATGGTCGTGCAAGTACGACTGTAAATGGGTTGATTTTGGAGTTGTGGTCGATTTGGGCTGATTTTGGTGGTTGAGGCGGCTATGATTGGAGTTTGTTGTGGTTGAGAGGGATGTAAGAGTCCATTTGGGTGATATCGGCTGTGCACGATTAGGTGTTGGAGTTTTGTGCAGATTTTCTGTGATGTGGGGTTTTGGCCGACTGTGAAAGAGTTAGATAAATTAGTGGAATTGGAAATTTATTTGGGTTATGAATGAAATTGATTAAGTATTCGATTTGTCAGTGGATTGCATTTTTGTGCTTAACAATAGTTATACTGTATGCAGGTTTCGGTCACGAGGCAGGTCCCCAGTCATGACAATTTTATTCTTGTGGACATTTTTATTCAGGCGGGTATTTTGACTTATCTCCTAGATATAGTCATGTTGATATGCTAGTTAGGATAGCTTGCAATAATTTTCATGTTTATATGCCTAGTATATTTTTGTGCCTACTTGATACATGCATTTGATCGGTTATGGTTATACTTTCCCTGTTTTACTCGAATCATGGATATGTACTTATTGGTTATGCATATTATTCGGATATGTGTTTTAGTTGGATTTACATGCTTTAGTATCATGCACCATCTTGCATGATTGCATGCTGGCTGGACGGGGTTCCTTTATAGTTGAGCCCGCAGCCAGTTACATGGCCTGCACACGCTGCCACTCATGGGTTAGTGGTACATCAGAAGGGTGTGTGCAGTTGCTCTGTCAGGCTCTACTGGTCCGCTCATGGGTAGCGATGAGGCAGCGTGGTAGCGGGTAGGGATCCCTCCTCTGGTCTATGATTGGAATGGATGACTGATGCTATTAACTTATACATGGACTCTTTCCTTACAATATTTGATTGGAATGTTTTGACACATGGGGATTGCATAAGTGCTTATTTTTCAGTCTTAGCTGATTAGTGCAAGGTGATTGATAAGGTGTACTATAACTCAATATTCTATGGGGCTGGATTCCCGGTAAGTTTTTACCCCTTTTGCATGGAATTGTCAACTTTAAAGCTTCGGTGTTTTGACAGATTTTTTTATACACAGGATATGTTTAATATTATATATGCCCAAGCATTCAAGCAAACTTTTAAAACCCCAGGCGATCCAATCAGATACATATTTTTTCCAATAATCCATGACAAGCACTGCCACCTACTAGTGGCGGACTTGGAAAATGCAGAGTTTATCCACTACAACTCATTGTCCGTCAGGAAAGCTTACACTACTCAATTTGAAGAGCGATGGCGATTTTTTTATATGTTAGTTAAATAAACCGTTTGTGTATGGAGGATTCATAGCATTTTTTTGGGCCCCAGATTGAATTCTTTAAAAAGATCCACCCTTCGTATTATGATAACTGGCATCCTGGCATGGCTGATAAATTTTGTAATGCAAAATTTTCCGTGCGTCGAGTCCAGGGTCCCAGACAAAGCTCTTCGTAAGATATTTAATATTCTTTTTAAATACCATATTTTATAAGTTAGCAATGGACTAATCATTTATATATTTTTACAGCTATGATTGTGTATTTTTTATAATACGATACATTGAGAGCCTATTATTTGGGTACCCTAAAAGATTCAGATAGCAAGATATGAGGATCTTTAGATTTGTGGTGGGGAATAGAATAATGCACAGCTCACACTTTTATTTGCAATTATGATTGTGCTTTAATATAAGATATGTTGTAAGAGTATATAAAGTTGTAAATTTTTAACTGCACCAAGGTGCCTGCCTGTAAAAGTCATTATCCAGATGCAAAGTGTAAATCCAATTTGTGTAGTATCTGTACAACTATGAAATATATATACGTTGTTAAATATGTGAACCACTTCGACTTTATGATTTTGTGATGGGATTTAAATTTGGTGCTGAGAATTCAAATCCCAGGACCACTGTATTCCTGGGATTATAATTCCCAGTACCACCTTATTTCTTGGCCAATTCAAAATTGTATGTGGTGCTGTGAATTTAATTCCCAGGACCACTGTGTTCCTGAGATTATAATTCCCAACACTACCTTATTTTTCGGCCAGTTCGAAATTGTACGTGGTCATGGGAATTAAATTCCCAGCACCACTGTGTTCCTAGGATTATAATTTCCAGTACCACCGTATTTCTCGGCCAGTTCGAAATTGTACGTGGTGCTGGGAATTCAAATCCCAATACCACTATATTTTTTGGAATATAATTCCCAGCACCACTTTTTGGATCAGAACCAGTTGGAATTTAGATGTGTTGCTGGAAATTTAAATTCCAGAACCACTGTGTTCCTGGGATTTCAATGACAGCACCATCGAAGTCCTGGGATTAAAATCCCAGTACCACCGTGGTCCTGAGATTCAAATTTTCAAGATTGACATTTAACCTGGCAGAGATAGAAGGTGGTGCTGGGAATTTAAATCGCAGCAACACCATGGTCCTGTATTTTGAATAAGGTGGTACTGGAAATTTAAACAAAATTCAACATTAGGGAATATAAACCTGCCAGATATAAAAAACCTCCCCTTCCATTCCATTCAATTTCACAACATCAAAACCAAATCATTGTATTGTTAGATTCAAGAATATAATCAACAATATATTATATAATATTTATTAAAGCTTAACCACAAACAATAATCAAATTTACAGTCACTGTTGATCTATGGAATGCAGTATCATTTACAAATTAGCAAAATTCATAAATTACAAACATGCATTGTCATACTGCCACCTAAAGTTTTCTTAAATTACATCATGAAGAACTCATCCCTTAAAATTGACACTGAGACATCTATTCTGAATTTTGTCATGTCTGCTTGTTTGAAGTCCATCTTCTCACCATAAAGCAGACATCTCATGTATTGCATCACAAAGAAGGTACAATCATTACTGTAAAAATGCCATGAACAATTTTATATTTCAATTCAAAAGTAAAATTTTCACGTTCAGTATTTTTCTTTTAGTACCTTGCTGCTTCTTGGGGACAATCAGTTGTAACAGAAACCCAGTTGTCGATGGGGTAATAAGCTTGTAAACATGGATGAATTGCTGCAAGCTCCTTAGATGAATATCCTTTAAATTGGGATACCTATTATTACACGATGACTAAGTTAACATAACTATTCATTTACAGATACAATGGATGGAGTATCCATATTTAAAAAAAATTATCTACTCACCACTGCTTCAAAATCAACTTTTGATGTTCCTCTATATGAAATGGAGTTGTAATAATTGAAAGTCATTGCTTTTGTGTCGATACACAACAGGTGAAAGTGAGTTTGGTCAGTATTTAGAGGTATAAAAATATATCTAACCTCTCCATCATTCATGTCCGTGTTTATGATTTGTGTTGTGGCAGTCTTCCATGACATTCTTAATGCTGACTACAATTGTGTGTAGAGGAAAATATTTAAACATTTAGTATAACATTTTAAATCATGAAAATAAAAGAAAATTTAACTTCCTTACAATGAACACGGATGACCAATACACAGACTTGTTATATGACCTACATGAAGAGGAGGCCCCCCTAAAAAGAATTGAGCAAAATGTATCGATAACCTCCCCAACTGTGAAAACAGATCCATTAACTCCAGAGTATAAAGAATTTAGAGTTAATGAAAAAGGACCTTCCTCCCAAACATAATCTGTAATCGACCTACAAAAAAAATTTAATGGTAAATAAATATTTGCACTTTCTATAATATTGTAATAAAATTTTTGAATGTAATGCTGGATGTAACTACCATACTTTATTTTTTTCTAAACTTTTAGCAAGTAGGTCACATCAGCATCTTGTTTTTGGTTTTTTGGCGTCTTACATTTTTTCTTAACATACTATAATACAAAAATTAGATTAGTTATTTAAAAAAATTAACACAAACTAATTTTCTTTGTATTTTGACTTACCGAAATGGCTTCCATTCTCATTTGGTTGAGTTTATCAATTATTGCTTCATCCCTCTCAAGATCTTTTTCATCTTCTTCCACAATACAGATAGTATCCCTCACTTACAATTCATCCATACCAATTATTTGTTTTCCTTTCTTCCCAAAAACTTCTGCTTCATTTACATCTTTATCAGGTTGCCCTTCTAATACCTCAACATCAGAAATTTCTGTCTTTTTTCTTTTCCTTTGAGGTACCAATTTTGCCCACAGTGGACTATCAACGGGAGTATCCCTGTAATTATAGCGGGTTCTATCTCGCCGTCTTGTTCTACTGGCAATTGGTTCCGGTTGAGGTTGAGGATCAACTTCAGGCTTATTTGATTCAGGCTCCATACCTTCTCTTCCTATAATTTCCATTAGTTCTTTTACCCTTTCAGTTAGTGCCATGTTTTCCATTCTTAACTCTTTTAGTTGTCTCTGATAAACTAAACACTCATGGCATTCAGTAGTAGGGTATTTTTCTTGTATAGTTTGTGATGATGATGTCTCTATTGGATTAGGAGTATTTTCAATATAATAGTCAACCTTATCAAGCAATATAATTTCACTACGGGTACAGACTAGATCAATAATAATCTATCAAAATATCAATAATTATTTAGATAACAAAAATGAAAAAAATTATAAGTTGTGGCCTTTTATTTACCTGTTCAGGTGAGACTTTCTCTAATAAATTCCTCACCTTGCTAATATGTGAAGGAGTTGCCCTCCACTTATTTATTCGTGGCCCTTCAGTATTGTATGGTCTTTGGATTGGGACATGTTTCAGAAACCAAGCCTGCTCATATCCAAAGTGTTACATACTTATGTGAATATAAAAGACAAAATAAATTAGTAAGAAGGAACTTACAACCAAAAGGCCGACAAATCCCTTTAGGTAAGGAATTCGGCTTTTCTGCGCAACTGTATTAGTAGATGAACATAGATCTCCAATAGTAGGCAATTGTGGAGCCATAAATTGATGGATGTCTTTAACCCAATTGAAACTACCTATGTTGTCAAAATCATCTACAATATCTACAAGACCTATGGGGACCTTATATGTAGTAGTACAGAACAACATACAACTTACAAAACACCAAAACATCTTCATCTAATTCTACTCTAGCAGAAAAAGTTTTAAGCAAATACTCTAGTCTTGATCTAGTTGGTTCTTTTTTGGAGAATTGAGAAATGAAAAGAGCACCTGATGCATTAGTTGAATTCATAGGAACAGAAGCCCCTCTATCTGCAATACCGAGCAAAAGGGACACATCTCTTCTGGTGAAAGCAATTGGCACAGTTGAAAACTTAAAACTTTGACTTGCCGAATCCCAACTTTGAAATATATTGACCAATATGCCACAGATTTGTAGAATGTCTTGTATATTAAAAAAAAAAGCAAATGAGGTTTGTTTAATGATCTCTCTGTGCCTTTCATGTAAACAAACAGACGGACGTTGCTTTCCTTTAGCACTTGGACCTCCAAAAAATTCAATAAAGTGGCCTAAAATGCTGGTCCCTTGGAGTTTCTTCGCACACTCATTTTTTCCCTAACAATTTGGAAATACAAAATTTTTAAAACCTGATTTATTCCTTCATTTTGTAATTGTAAAAAACAAATTAGAGAATCCGCAATGCTTTGCAATAATCCTGTTAAAAAAACTTTAGGGCTCTATTTATCTAATTCAGATACAAATTAAAAAAATCATCTATTTGTATTTGAATATTTGAAACCATTCCAAAACCATAATCGAAAAACCATTTAAAACATATGGCATACTTCATATTTGACTAAAGCAAGGAATGCGACACATACCTTGGATGGTAAAGGAGAGGTTGAACCGGATGCTTAACTCATTCTGCAATAATGAATGATAGACAAAAATCTTATGAGATGTACGCCTTTCAATGGAAACCCTAAAAGCGAGTAAGAAATGGGTAAAACAGATAGTTAAATGAGAGGACGACACGAGATTACCTCGAAGCATCTCGTCGAAAATCCTAAAACTCGGAAGCTAACGAAATGACGCTGGACGAAAAATGGAGTCTAAGAAGTTCCAAAGATTTGTGCGCTCGAAGATTTCTTGGAAGCTGAAGAGATGAAGACGCTAATGTTGTGACTCATTTGGACGGGACATTTGGATGACTCGGGATTTGCAATTGTGGCTCGGATGCATGCGAAATCTCTGCATTAAAAATGCTGTTTGGCGGGAGGGGTAATTTGGGAATTACGCGTGCCATTTGGTAAATATGAAACTATGGGGTGCTTTTTGGGAAATTCCAAACTTTAGGAACGCTGTTTGGTAAATTGCCACTTTATAATTGACCTGAAATGGTTTGAAGGGCGGATTGCTTATTGGCATCGAATTAGGTGGACCTTAGTGAGGAACCCTAATTGTTGGAACAACACGTTTTACCTCATTTACTCTTATCTGTTTGAGTACTTTTAATCTTTATGCTATTTACTTTGGTAATTTACTGAACCACATATCCAAGTTTTTATAATATCCAAAAAGGACCTAAGCTCATTAAAAGGTGTAAGTCTATCCTACTTGTTCACCAACACTATTGAAGGATTCTTAGAACTCCTTTAGTTCATAACATATTAAAATTTTTAAAATTTGAACATTATAGAATCATCAATGAGTTTTTTATGACCTTATAATATTCCAAAGTTCAAAATCTTGATATGGTCTAGATCAAAAGAGTTTTAAGAACTCTTTAGTATTGATAAGCAAGTATAATCAGATTAGGCTCTTTAATAAGCTTATGTCAAATTGTTTTAAGATTTTTAAAATTCCAAAGACTCATAGATCTCAAACTAGATTGAGGAATCTAAATATAAATGCATACATGATTACAGTTAGAAGACTCCTAGAAATACTGTTATAGTATTGAAAGTAATTCTAATGTTATAAGGTCATCAATAACTTTTGATAAAAACTTGCTGATGACCCTACAATTTGTAGACTTTCAAAATCTTAATATGATATAAACAAAGAGAATCTTAGGGATCCTTTAGTTGTGTTGGTGAATAATTGTTGGGGATCGTATGACCGCAAGAGGGGGGTGAATAGGAACTCGTTGACATAGATGGAATTTGATCGCGTGCTTGCTACAATTGTTAGTGTACACAGCGGAATATATAATAGTAGAAACAAAAGCACACTATAAGCACATAATACACAAGATATACGTGGTTCGGAATCTTAGGGTTTCTACTCTATAGGGTAAGCTCAAGCTCTAGTGATGCATACACCACTAATAAATCTCCTTCTCGGTGACACACCGGAGGTGGAGAAACCTCGTACAAGTGATTACAAGAGTAATACAATGAAATACAAGAAAATACAAAGACAATAATGAAATACAAGTAAAAAAACTTTACAACAATTGCTTTGAATACTTGCTTGTTTGATTTCTTTAGCTGCACTTGAAGACCTTGACTTGCACTAGCAAATCATCTCAAATCACCCAAGAAATTGCTGACGAAATCCTCCACGAGTTGCTCCTTTTATAACCTGCATCGAGATGATTTCACACCTAACAGTCGACTGCCATAAGGCCCCCATTCGATTGCCCCTATAGGCAATGTCTAACAATGGCTTAATCTACGTTGGCATTCCATTCGCGGATATACGACAATCGATTCATTACCATCGATTGAATGCCAATCCATAGCCGTGATCGATTGGCTCGAGCATTCGTGCTCGGGACCAAGACCGTGATCAACTTCCCTTCATGGCGTCGGCGCCTAATCGATCATTGCCAAAGCCACTTGTCCGCAGTCGAACACCAGTCGACTCATGGCAGTCAACTGGTCATAATCCCAATCGACTGCTTAGTGTCAACTGGTCATAATCTCAATCGACTGTTCAGTGTCAATTGGTCATAATCCCAATCGACTGCTCAGTGTTGACTCGACTGCCAAGCGTCAAAACACTTGACCAGTCGACTAGTCCATAACCCCAGCGACTGCTACACCTCAACCATGAGGTTTATCCCAAATATGATGCCCTCATACTTGCTAGATCACCCTTAGCCTAGACCTAAGCCTTCTAGCCACCTCCATCAGTCTCACGCCTATCGGATCCCTTCAAGTCATCCATGATTTGTTTATCCACACATTAGCCTTCAGGTGCTTCCATCGGCATTTGTCATGCTAAGCTCGTCTACACCACCAAGACACATTTGGGCTTACGCTGCCAAGACACATGCTTGGACTTCACGCCGCCAAACATTTGACTTATGCTGCCAAGACTCCACCCTTGGACTTTATGCCACCAATATCAACCTTTGGACTTCCCAATTGCCAAGTACCAATGACTTGGACTTTCACTGCCAAGACCATACACTTGAACTTACGTGACCAAGACTATAAAGAATCCTATGCGATAAACAATAAAATTGCAGCGGAAAAAGGATCCCTTGAGCTATCCATGCGAAAGAAAACATATATAAAGTATAGATAAAAAAAATCCTATCCTATAGGGTATACTTTTGATGCATGCCCTTTGTCTATTCCGCTCGTCTATGGTTCACCGGATCTCTTATACGTTCAAGCGTACATGCCTCTATGGTATCCACACGAACACTCTTTTAGAGAAAGGTTGTGCTAGCAACACCACAAAAGAGAGCTAGGCCAAGAAAGGATTTTGGCTAAGAAGAAGAAGGAAAACAAAGGCAATTTCACTAGATCTCTTCATGATCCAAAGCCCCCTTTTTATATTCATCCCATGAATATGAAAGGTTTAATCCAACCCTTGGTTTCCCCTCTTTCAATACATGATTAATCCACATTAATCATGCATGGAAGAAAGTTTCATTCATGCATGAAAAGAGGTTTCATCCAACCCTTGGGTTTCCCTCTTCAATGCATGATTAATCCACATTAATCATGCATGATGAATTCATACCATTCAAATTGATTTGAGTCCAACTCAAATCAAATCAATTTGAGTCCAACTCAATTCGGCCATTTAATTTGAGTCTAACTCAAATCCAACCCTTTCAATGAATCCAATTCAATGCCTAATAGTTCATTTAGTCAAACTAAAATGAACCTCATCTCCAAAACAACATGTTCTTTTGTGTGACCCTATAGATTTTCGTAACATTGAAAATGTCTCTAAACCACTTTAGATACATAAGCAATGAGCGACATTTAGCAATGCATCATTGCTACTCAAGTTACCAAAATGTCAAGATCCGACAAAAACCTTTCGGTGACTATTATCTTGTATGACCTTGTCCTTCTATCCTCGATATCTAAATTAATAATGAGGCATAGACCGTGTCATCCTCTTATCAATCTTTGTGTTTCTTGATCTCCAAGTAGACTCACTCAAACAAATGAGCTCAATATCTCATATTGACTCATTTAAGTATGGTTATGCATTTCGTGGTCTTACTCTATCAAGAAGCCTAAAGATATCACTCCCGTCATATGGGAGGGATAGATCCCATCTACATCACTCACATCCCTCTGCATAATTTGTTACATACCCAGTGATCACCTTTATAGTCCACCCTGTTATGGGTGACGTTTGATGATACCAAAGTACATAACTCCTTATGTAGGGAATTATAGTGATTTAAGGTCTAAGGACTATTCATACTAATAGTCACATGAGAAAGTTTATGATACTCATATAACGATTCATGAAACTTTCTCATGGTGGGTCAATTCAATACATAGTCTCTAATATATACCCATGTGTCAACTTGATATCACATATCTATGACGTGTGAGATCAAATCATCAATTGACCTGCATGCTAGTCTCCATGCATTAATATTGCCCTTGTATTTTAATACTTGACTAAGAATATTTAAGAATAGTATTCTCCACAGCTTCTCATAATCAATTCTACCAATTGATATGTTGTAGATAAGAACCTACTTTCTAGGGCATTAATATATTTATTCAGCTGTCACAAGCATGAAGTAAATATAATAACCAAACTTTGTCTTTATTATTAATGAAGTATGATACATATGATCCCTAATCAATTATCTCATGATTGACACTAAGGGCTGACACTAACAATCTCCCACTAAGACTAGTGCCAATCACTGTAATCTCTAAGACCCAGTGACCTATTATGACCATCATGCTTCCTCTATGCCAAAGCCTTAGTCAAGGGATCCACAATGTTAGCATCAATATCTACTCTGCATATTCGCACATCTCCTCTATCAATGATCTCTCGAATGAGGTGATATTGCCATAGTATATGTTTGGAACGCTGGTGAGAACGAGGTTCCTTAGCCTGTGCTATAGCCCCATTGTTGTCACAATAAAGCTCTATAGGACTCACGATGCTAGGAACTACACCAAGCTCAGAAACAAACTTCCTGATCCAAACAACCTCCTTTGTCGCATTAGAAGCAGCAATATACTCAGCCTCTGTAGTAGAATCCGCGACTGTGTCTTACTTTGAACTATTCCAGCTCACAACACCACTATTTAAACAAAAGATATACCATGACTGTGATATGTAATCGTCCTTGTCTATTTGGAAGCTATCATCACTGTAACCCTTTATAGCGAGCTCCTCATCGCCTCCAAATATCAAGAAATATTCTTTAGTTCTTCTTAAGTACTTAAGAATATTCTTGATGGCTATCCAGTGACTATCACCTGGATTTGACTGGTACCTATTCGTCATGCTTAAAGTATACGAGACATCAGGATAAGTGCATAACATGACATACATAATAGACCCTATAGCAGATGCATAAAGGATCTGATCCATGCATTCCCTTTCTTCCTTAGAAGAAGGGAATTGAGCTTTTGAAAGGCTCACACCATGAGACATTGGCATAAATCCCTTTTTGGAATTCTGCATGACAAAATATTTAAACACCTTGTCAATGTATGCACTTTGACTTAAGCCAAGAAATCTCTTAGATCTATCTCTATAGATCTTAATGCCTAAAATGTAGGTTGCCTCACCTAAGTCTTTCATTGAGAAACAATTCTCAAGCCAAGTCTTCACAGACTGTAGCATAGGGATGTCATTTCCAATAAGAAGTATGTCATCAACATACAAGATAAGAAAGATAACTATGCTCCCATTAACCCTCTTGTAGACACAGGGTTCATCTTCATTATTGATGAAACCAAACTGTTTGATCGTATCATTGAATAGAAGATTCCAGCTTCTAGATGCTTGCTTTAAACTATAAATGGACCTTTGCAGCTTGCATACCTTCCCAGTATGCTTTGAATCTACAAAACTCTCAAGTTGTATCATATACACATCCTCGAGGAGGTTTCTATTCAGAAATACAGTTTTGACATCCATTTGCCAGATCTCATAATCGTGGTAAGCTGCAATAGCAAGCATGATCACTTAATCATCGCAACTAGTGAAAAAGTTTCATCATAGTCAATACTATGAATCTATTTGAAACTTTTAGCTACCAATCACCCTTTATAGGTATGCATAAGACCATCCATGTCAGTCTTTCTCTTAAAGACCCACTTACACCCAATGGGTTTCACCCCTTCAAGTGGGTCAACCAAAGTTCATACTTGGTTAGTGTACATGGATTCCATTTTGGACCTTATGGCCTCTAGCCATTTCACATAATCTGGGCTCATCACAACTTCCTTGTAGGATGTAGGCTCGTTCAACTCAATAAGCATAACGTCATCATTGTCAGACAAGAGAAATGAATATCTCTCAGGCTGACGACGTATTCTATCAGACCTGCAAAGAGGTTGGTCTACTTGAACAGGTTGCTCCATAACTTCTTGTGCAACAATCTTATAATCCACAATACTTTGTGGTGCCTGTTCAATTTCCATCTCAGTGTTATCTTTATCTTGAATTTCTTTAAGATATATTTTACTCCCACTAGTTCTTCTGGAAATGAACTCTCTTTCTAGAAATACATCATTTCTAGCGACAACCACTTTACCTTGTGTGGGATTGTAGAAGTAATATTCTTTCGTTTCCTTAGGATATCCTACAAAGTAGCACTTGTCTGATTTGGGGCATAGTTTGTCAGAGATTTGACGTCGAACGTAAGCCTCATAACCCCAAATCTTCATAAAAGATATTTTGGGACTCTTCCCAGTCCATATTGCATACGGTGTCCTTATAACTGCCTTAGATGGGACGTAGTTAAGTGTGAAAGTAGTCATCTCTAAAGCATATTCTCAGAAGAAAGAAGGAAGATTTGTGTGACTCATCATGGATCGTACCATATCTAATAATGTACGATTTCTCCTTTTTGATACACCATTCCACTGTGGTGTTCCAGGAGGAGTGAGTTGAGATCTAATCCCAAACTTAACGAGATAGTCACGAAAATCTTGGCTAAGTTATTCCCCACCTCAATCTGATCGAAGCACTTTAATACTCTTACCAAGTTGATTTTGTACTTCATTCTTGAATTCTTTGAACTTTTCAAAGGATTCAGATTTGTGTCTCATAAGATACACATATCCTTATCTATTGAAATCATCAGTAAAAGTAATGAAGTACTGATAGCCTCCTCTAGCTGCTACATTGAAAGACCCACATACATCAGTATGTATGAGTTCTAACAAATCAATAGCTCATTCGCCATGTCCACTAAATGGAGTCTTGGTCATCTTGCCTATAAGACAAGATTCACTTGTCTCATATGATTCAAAATCAAATGAGTCCAGTAATCCATCCTTATGGAGCTAGGATATGCGACTCTCATTTACGTTACCCAGGCGACAATGCCAGAGATATATTTGGTTCAGATCATTAGATTTGAATTGTTTGGTATTTATGTTATAAATTGGAGTTTCAAGATCTAGAAGATAGAGACCATTCACAAGGTGTGCACTACAAAAAAATATATCATTTAAATAAATGGAACAACACTTGTCCTTTATTATAAATGAGAAATCTTTCTTGTCTAAACAAGAAACGGAGATAATATTTTTAGTCAAGGCAGACACATAACAACATTCTTCTAGTTCTAAGATAAGCCCAATGGGCAAAGATAAGGAATATATCCCTACAGCGATGGCGACAACTTTTGCTCCATTGCCTACCCATAGGTCCACCTCGCCCTTCGTCAATGATCTAGTCTTTCGAAGGCTCTGTACATTGGTACAAATGTGAGAAGCACAACCGGTATTTAATACCCAAGAAGATGAGATAAATAAATTGACTTCTATAACATATATACCTGAGATAGAAGTCTCACTTCTCTTCTTTTTCACCTCTTTCAGGTATAACTTACAGTTTCTCTTCCAATACCCGGTCTCACCACAGTGGAAGCATTCCCCTTCCTTAGACACCCCTCCTTTAGGTTTCAATGGAAATCTCAGGGTCTTTAGCAGTGACTACAGAACAAGGTCAGTGGCCAGCTCTTGGCCCAATGGAAATCTCAATCTCTCTAGGTTCTCAACGTATCCAATCATCTTGAGTACATGAGTGTCTACGAGAGTTCTTTCTTCCATCTTACATTGAAACAAGGCCTTTGACACTTCGTATCTTTTGTGCCATGCTTGTCCCTGATATAGTTGTTTCAGGTGCTCAACTATACCATAGGCATCCATGCTCCCATATTGCTTTTGAAGCTCAGAGTTCATGGTGGCAAGCATAAGGCATGACACATCCAGTGTCATCTTGATGCTTCTTATAAGCATCCCTGTCAGCACGAGTGGCTGTAGGGGTGGGTGGTTCAGGAATGGACTGCTCTAATAAGATGTATAGTTTGCATTCTTGCTTGAGGACTATCCTTAAGTTCTTGCATCAGTCTAGGAAATTAGCTCCAGTGAGCTTATCCTTATCAAGGACAGATCACAGAGAGAGTGTGTTCTATATATTTGATAACATAGTGATCTACAATACAGAAATGCAGAAATGTATAATATTTCAATCATTTATTAGGCCTTTTAACTAAATGATTCTACCACTGGTCACAAAATGGGACAAGATCCATATTATAAAACATCTTGAGTTAGCTTTGGCTAATCACCCAAGACTCGTATAAGTTAGGTAGGTACCTTGTACTAATTACATCTAATGTAACTCTTGTATATCTATATGAACAACATTATTTGTTCATTGTGCCCATTGCATGAGATATCTTTCTAAATTACCATTCATCTTAAGTTAGCTTTGGCTAATCACCCAAGACTTGTATAATGTAGATAGATGTCTCATATGAGCTATGCCTCTAAGTTCATCAATCTAATAGAGAGAGCTTAGTTAAGTCAAATCCAAGGTTTAATAGGCGGACATCACAATTGTCCTGTCGTACTTTACTGAGGTAAATCGAGTCACTTTGCTTTGGCAAATGCACTACGATTGAACAAGGTAATAGTAAGTATTAAACTTTGGTAGACATATAATAAGTAACCTAATTGTCTGACAACTAACTACCATGCATCAAATATACAAGCATCACATGCAGCACATATAAGCATAATATATATCAACATATAACTTTAAACATGACATAGTTATGGCCCGAATCTACGATCTCCTCAAGCCAATGAGAAGAGCGATGGGTCAACCTAGGGGTAGCATCTTCTCCAAGTGCATCCTTTGGTTGTTATGTGTCGTTGACATCCTTCTTATAACTTTATCCTCCAATGGACTTTCCACTCATCATTTTGTACATTACAAAATAAGAATACTCGAGTTACATTTGAGTCTAGATCTATTTTACACTTAGAAAAATAGGGAAGTATGACTCGCAGGCTGTATTATGAATTACAACATGCACACACAACACAATCACAATCACATTGGGGTTAAGGGCCATAACCATGCACCATGGCATATATCGTTCACATAGATCTATGACATGCAAATTTTATTATGGTGCTATGCACGACTTATATGCCGCTATGACACGGTGGTCCCGCTAGTCGGTTAGCGGGCGGGGTCAAGGGGTAGCGCCACTTGCGGGGTTTGCAGGGGGCAGCGCCCCCCAGAGCAAAATTTTATTTTAACAACTCTTTGAATGAGTCGCTGCCCTTAGTTCATCATAATGAACCCAAGACTCTTTCTTGCCACTAGCAATTTTGGGTGATAGATCCGAACGACAAACATGCTGTTCGATCAACAAATATGTCATGCATATCGTGTTGCATAAAATCACCCAAACGATCATGCATGCACCATAATAAACCTCATATACTAAATTTTATATCACATATAAAATGACTTATGATGATCTTTATGTATGATCTTTCGCAAGTGACTTTGATACCATTGTAGGGAATCCTATGCGATAAATAATAAAATCACAATGGAAAAAGGATCCCTTGAACAATCCATGCGAAAGAAAACTCATACAAAGTATAGATCAAAAAACCCTATCCTATAGGATATACCTTTGATGCGTGCCCTTTGTCTATCCTGCTCGTCCACGGTTCGTCGGATCTCTTGCATGTTCAAGCGTATGTTCCTCTATGGTATCTACACAAATACTCTTTTGGAGAAAGATTGTTCTAGTAACACCACAAAAGAGAGCTAGGCTAAAAAAGGATTTCGGCCAAGAAGAAGAAGAAGGAAAACAAAGGCAATTTCACTAGATCTCTTCATGATCCAAAGCCCCCTTTTTATATTCATCCCATGAATATGAAAGGTTTCATCCAACCCTTGGGTTTCCCTCTTCAATGCATGATTAATCCACATTAATCATGCATGGAAGAAGGTTTCATTCATGTATGAAAAGAGGTTTCATCCAACCCTTGGTTTTCTCTCTTCAATGCATGATTAATCCACATTAATCATGCATGATGAATTCATACCATCCAAATTGATTTGAGTCCAACTCAAATCAAATCAATTTGAGTCCAACTCAATTCGGCCATTTAATTTGAGTCTAACTCAAATCCAACCCTTTCAATGAATCCAATTCAATGCATAATGGTTCATTTAGTCAAACTAAAATGAACCCCATCTCCAAAACAACATATTCTTTGTGTGTGACCCTATAGGTTTCGTAACGTTGGCAATGTCTCTAAACCACTTTAGACACATAAGCAATGAGCGACATCTAGTAATGCATCATTGCTACTCAAGTTACGAAAATGTCAAGATCCGTCAAAAACCTTTCCGTGACTATTAACTTGTATGACCTTGTCCTTCTATCCTCGATATCTAGATTGATCAATGAGGCATAGACTGTGTTATCCTCTTATCAATCTTTGTGTTTCTTGATCTCCAAGTAGACTCACTCAAACAAATGAGCTCAATATCTCATATTGACTCATTCGAGCATGACCATGTATTTCGTGGTCTTACTCTATCAAGAGTCCTAAAGATATCACTCCCGATATATGAGAGGGATAGATCCCATCTACATCACTCACATCTCTCCGCATAATTTGTTACATATCCAGTGATCACCTTTATAGTCCACCCTGTTATGGGTGACGCTTGATGATACCAAAGTACATAACTACTTATGTAGGGAACCGTAGTGATTTCAGGTCTAAGGACTATTCATACTAATAGTCACATAAGAAAGTTTATGACACTCATATAACGATCCATGAAACTTTCTCATGGCATATCAATTCAGTACATAGTCTCTAATATGTACCTATGTGTCAACTTGATATCACATATCCATGACATGTGAGATCAAATCATCAATTTACCTACATGTCAGTTTCCATGCATTAATATTGTCCTTGTATATTAATACTTGACTAGGAATATTTAATAATAGTATTCTCCACAGCTTCTCACAATCAATTCTACCAATTGATATGCTGTAGATAAGAACCTACTTTCTAGGGCATTATTATATTTATTCAGCTAGCACAAGCATGAAGTAAATATAATAACCAAAATTTGCCTTTATTATTAATGAAGTATGATACATATGATCCCTAATCAATCATCTCATGATTGACACTAAGGGCTAACACTAACAAAGACTACACCCTTGAACTTTCCAATTGCCAATTACCCATGACTTGGACTTTCACCGCCAAGACTACACACTTAGACTTACGTCGCCAAGACTACACCCTTGGACTTTCTTTGCCAATCCGTGTTAGAATTTTCAATTGCCAAGACTCATGCTTGGACTTTCCATGCCAAGTACCCAAGACTTGGATTTTCTCATTGCTAAGACCAATGCTTGGACTTTCCATGCCAAGTGTCCCACTTGGACTTCTCCATCATATGGTCAACCCTATGTCAACCATATAGTCAACCCATTGTCAAATAATGGTCAACTCATCGTCAAACATCAAAACACTACTCAAGTCAAACTCAAGTTTGGTCAATCGCTTCGCCCATGGAAATCTTCCTCTTGTTGAACCAGCAAAACCAAACACAAACCAAACACCTTTGAGATAGAACACTAACCAAGTCATCAACTCTCATACTTTGGATACTTCTCCAAAGTCTCCAAATTCTCCCCCTTTTTAACATACATCAAAAAGGCTCTCCCCAAGGGTATCAATGTCTCATATCCCAATGAGATCTTACAATCTCTCCCTTGGTCTAAAAACATCTAGGATGTCTTCACTCTTCCTAGTGATAAGTCCCATCTCACTAAAGAGAGACAATCCTTCAAACTCTCTCAATTCTCCAAATTCTTCCCCTTATGAGGAAGAACACATCCATCTATCATCCCATAATGGATAACCTCCCCCTAAAGGTTTGCTCCCCCTTGACCATTACACCAACAATATCCTTGGAGAGTCTCTAAGCCTATAGGAACACTAAACCATCAAAATTAAGGTTGAAAGTTCAAATTTGAACTTTCACGCACCTTAAAATTTGATACACTCCCTAAACAATTCTCCTAATCCATATCCAATGGATTATATTTTTACCCTTTATAATTCTTTCCAAAGCATATCCTAGGATTAGAAGCAGTTAGAGAACCTAGAAATAGCTGAACATGGGCTAAACAAATCTTGTTTACCCGAAATCAACATTGACAATGACTTAACTACTACCGATCGATTTAACATCACCAATCATTATCCATAATAATGATCGATTTCTGCAAGTATAGAAATCTGGTTTAGAAATTAAATTTTGGAAAAACATAAATAATTATACGTAATTTTAAAAATCACGAAACTTCATACGTATAATACTTAAGTCAAACATTATGGGTGAAAAATATTTGAAAAATAAAATACCTATAAAATAGTGAGATTGATATAAAGTTCAAAAACAAGAAAAACTTCATTATTTTTAGCCTACTTTATATCAACTTCATCAATGGTGATTGCTATCAAAAGATAGACTTCACCAAGGTTTTTTAAAATGGTTTTGAAATGATTTTAAAACCTTATATTAAACCATGGTTTATGGGCTTAATGCACATGACTTGTATATAAGATTTCCTCATGATTCATTCATGATATATGATGAGTTTGAGTTCATTTAGATGCAAGAACTATGCACCTTGAACTTAATTCATTTCCTAACACCTCACATGTGTCTAGGGTGTATTAATACACACACATGTCAATGTGATGTGAGATGTGGGTTTTGTTCATCCTAATCTAAGGTCTCATGCATTTTCTAGGCAATTCTATTGGATTCCCTTATACATGAGACTTCAAATTATGCCATAGTCCTCAAATCAATTTTAATTAATGCATGAATGATGATTATGACATAAATGATAACATCAATAAGCATGTGCCAAAAATCATGATGTCATGACATTAAATATAAACCTAAATATACATGACATAAAAACTTAAACCTAAGCATTATCATGACATATAAAATGATAAAATGAAATATGATGTCATGATATGACATATGACAAACAAATCATGGCACATAAGAAGTAAAGGTATAAAAATACTAAATTTTAGCATTAGTTGCCATTTGTTGGGATTTAGTTCATTTTTCCATATTACTACTTATCTCCCAAGTGTGCCAAAAATCCAAAATGGCACACTATGACCTCTAAACCTAATTGTTCCAATTTTGATCAATTTATCAAACTTCTCAATTTCTATTGGCACATCCTAAAATCTTTTAGAATTAAATTCAACTTTATTTCCAAAGTATTCCATAACCTTGGAAATAACCTAAGGTGCCACCTTTGCTATGGTTGGGTTAACTACCCCACCAATTCAAGTTGACATAACCTAACTCATCTAACATGAAGGGATCACACTTCTAGGAACCCAATACCTATTGGAGCTCCTTGGGTTAATTAGGTATTCACTAGGGATGACCTCCCTTGATACCCTCCTAATGACTCTACTAGACTTAGAAGCCTTGGTCAATTGAGTCTTGCCTAGGTTAACTCTTGGGGTAACTCCCCTTGTAACCTTCTTAGTGGCTTCTCTAGGTTTTCTTAAAATCTCAGCCACTAGGCACACACCATGGTTAGCCTTAAAGATAACTTCCCTAGTAACCTTGGTTTTCCTAGACCTATAAATGGTTCCATAATCGAATGGAACACTATGGTAGATCTTCTTAGGCTTAGGTTTGTGATCTAAACCTTTCTTGCCCTTTGATGGTTCTTGTTTTCTAGACCCTAATTTTTTTCCACTTGACCCTTGAATTTGATTTTGCATCTTCCTAAGGGTCTTCTCCAATTTCTTAAGTTTTGACCTCAAAACTTAATTTTCTAACTCTAATTGCCCAATTTTTTAATTTTCATTTAATCTTTAGGCATTGTCTTTCCTTTTAGTTATATGTCTACCCTTCTTAGGGTCAATGCCTAAATGATCTTCTACTTTCCTAATACTTTCCCTAGGTAGAATTATTTTAGGGTTATTTGGTTCTAGATTGATTCTTAACCCTAACATTACAAGATTTTGCACCTAAATAATAGAACCTATTATTTCTAGCATGCTCCTTATGATTATGCACAATTGCAAGAGTATTGAAAGCATGCTTTTCATTATGAAACAAGGAAGGTGAATTACTAAATTTTACCTTAGGGGGGTTTGCCTTAGAAACTCCCCTTACATTTGATACTTCTTCTTGGCCCTTGGTTTGCTTCTTCCCCCTAGGGCATTGACTCCTATAATGTCCCCGTTGTTGGCATTTGAAGCACACAATGTGCTCTATGCTTTTAATTTTTGGGGCTCCAACATCCCTTGATTCTTGGATGACTTTTTGTGCTGACACTTTCTCCTTGTCCAATTTTGGGCATTTGCTATTGTAATGCCATTTCTCCCTAAACTCAAAGCAAATTATGTGATTATTTTTTTTATAAATTGTGTTTGAGTTACCTAGAGTGGTGGTGGAATCTTGAGCTTGCTCTTCTTCTCTCTCGGAGGTTGATGCTTCTTCTTGTTCTTCCTCCGGTGTGGAAGGTCCCTCCTCCCCCTTAATCCTAGAGGTGGAAGATTCCTCTAATTCTTCCACCTCTTCTTCCTCCTCAGATGTTGAACACTTCTCGACCTCCGAATCCTCACTCTCTTGAGATTTTTCTTCACATGAGGCCATTGAGGGATTTTCATGAAGCTTTGCCAATTTGCTCCATAGCTCCTTGGCATCTTGAAATTCACCTAATCTAGACATGATGTCATTAGGTAATGAATTTAATATCTTTTACATTACCTTATCAATTCTTTCGAAGGCTTGAGCTTGCACTTCGGTCCATCTCTTCTTCTTGAGATATCCACCTTTTGGATCTCTTGGAAGTTCGAATCCCTTCACTAGAATGATCCAATCTTCAAAGTCCATCATGAAGAAATTCTCCATCCGTGCCTTCCATTGCTCGAACCCTTTTCGTCCATAGAAGGTGTATGGAATTGGAGTGTTGATGTCCCACCCAAAACCATTGTTGGGCAACTCCATCCTTCTTCTTCCCTCTAGCAGTGCTCCCTTAGTTGTTAAACCTTGAAGAGAAACCTTGGTCTGATACCACTTGTTGGGGATCGTATGACTGCTAGAGGGGAGGGGGGGGGGGGTGAATAGCGTCTCATTGACGTAGATGGAATTCGATCGCGTGCTTGCTACAATTGTTAGTGTACGCAGCGGAATATATAATAGTAGAAACAAAGGCACACTACAAGCACACAATACACAAGATATATGTGGTTCGAAACCTTAGGGTTCCTACTCTATGGGGCGGGCTCAACGAGCTCTAGTGATGCACACACCACTAATAAATCTCCTTCTCGGTGACACACCGAAGGTGGAGAAATCTCGTACAAGTGATTACAAGAGTAATACAATGAAATACAAAGACAATAATAAAATACAAGTAAAGAAAACTTTACAATAATTATTTTGAATGCTTGCTTGTTTGATTGCTTGAGCATCACTTGAAGACCCTAACTTGCACCAGCAAATCACCTCAAAATGTCCCAGAAATCACTGTCAAAATCCTCCACGAGTTGCTCCTTTTATAACCTACATTGAGCTGATTTTGCGCCTGGTAGTCGACTGCCCCTATAGCCGTTGTCTCACAACGACTTAATCCACATTGACATTTCAGTCAATGGATACACTGGCAGTCAACTACCATTATAATTAGTCGATTGTCAACCCCATAGCCGACTGATCAGTCAGCTATCGAGCATTCAGATTACCAAGACCGCAGCGATCGCTCTTCATGGCGCGACCGCTCAAGGCCGCCGATCGTTCAATGCCACACCGATCGCCAAGGCCACTTGACTGTAGTTGAACATTAGTCGACTCACGACAGTCGACTGGTCATAATCCCAGTCGACTGCTTAATGTCGACTCGGCTGCCAAGTGTCAAAACACTTGACCAATCAATTGGTTCATAACCCTAGTCGACTGCTACACCTCAACCATGAGGTTTACCCCAAGTATGATGCCCTCATACTTGCTAGACCACCCTTAGCCTAGACCTAAGCCTTCTAGATACTTCCATCAATCTCACACCGATCGGATCCCTCCAAGTCATTCATGACTTGTTCATCCATATACTAGTCTTCAGATGCTTTCATCAACTATTGTCATGCTAAGCTAGTTTACATCGCCAAGGCACACTTGGACTTTACGTCGCCAAGGCACACTTGGACTTTACGTCGCCAAACATTGGACTTATGCTGCCAAGGCTCCATCATTAGACTTTACGTCACCAATATCAACCCTTGGACTTCCCAATAGCCAAGTACCCTTGACTTGGACTTTCACTGCTAAGACTACACACTTGGACTTACGTGGCCAAGACTATACCCTTGGACTTTCCAATTGCCAAGTACCCATGACTTGGACTTTCACCGCCAAGACTACACACTTGGACTTACGTGGCCAAGGCTACACCCTTGGACTTTCCTTGCTAACCCATGTTGGACTTTTCAATTGTCAAGACTCATGCTTGGACTTTCTATGCCAAGTACCCAAGACTTGGACTTTCCCATTGCCAAGACCAATGCTTGGACTTTCCATACCAAGTGTCCCACTTGGACTTCTCCATCATATGGTCAACCTTATATCAACCATATAGTCAACCCATTGTCAAACAATGGTCAACTCATCGTCAAACATCAAAATACTACTGCAGTCAAACTCGAGTCTGGTCAATCGTGAGCTGGCTTGATTGCACCAATAGTAAGTTGTGAGGCCTAAGTCTTTTAATAAGCTTATATCAAGCTATCTTGAGATTGAAAAATTTGCAAAAATGCACAACTCTCAATTTAGACTGTGGAATTCAGGTCTAAGGACATGATTACACTAAGAAGACTCCTAGGAGTATAATGATCGTTTTTTGAAGTTATTTTAAGGTTCTTAAGGTCATCAATGAAATTGGTCAAAACTCACATATGACTCTACAATGTTCAAAATTACAAAATCTTAATATGATTTTAACTAGAAGAGTCTTAAGAACTTTTAATAATATTGATGAATAAGTATGAAGGTGTAGGTCCTTTAATGAGCTTGTGTTAAATTATTTTATGGTTATAATGATTTTAAAAACTCAAACCTCTTAATCTAGATTGTGGAATTCAAGTTTGAGGGCATAGTTATACTTAGGAGGTTCTCAGAAGTATAATGATCTTAATTTAAAGTGATTATAGGATCCTTTGAAATGACTAGAGGAGGAGGGAGGGGGTGAATAGCCCTTCTTCATTTTCTACAAGAGTTGTTAATGGAAGAAATAGAAAAACACAAATTTAAATGCAAAAACAAAGAAAGCAAGCTAACACGAGTATGTAACATGGTTCGGAGATGATGCTCCTACTCCACGACAATCCGTAAGGTGGATCACTCCTCATAAGTTTTCACTAGAACCTCCTTTTGATGAGAACACCAAGGTGGAGAAGCCTTTTCTTACAATGAACACTCTTCCTTTTACAAGATGATGAAGAATAAGCTTGAAGGAAGAGTTGGAGAGCTTAAGAACTTGGAAGAAGGCTTGGGAGCTTAGAGAATGAGAATTTTGTGTGTTAGCATTGGTCTCCTCAAGCTTCCAAGCCTTCTCTTATATCAACTTTTGGGCATCAACCCATTTTTGCCAGTTGAGGGTTTCGCAAGTCGACTCCTGCATACCAGCAGTCAACTGGTGCCACTGTTGAACACATCCAATGACTTCCGATGTAGCCTAATCGTTGTCGTCACCACTCAACGGTCACCTGATCAGTCGATTGCTCTTATCATTAGTCGACTGGTATCATCTTAGTTGACTGAGCAGTCGGCTATCAGTCATTCTATGCCCACGATAGTCGACTTCCTAAAATATTAGTTGACTACCAGACCTTGACTCAGCTTATAGACCCGAGTTCAAGTCTGCTAAGGGTGAGTACCTATTGTGTTTGCTGAGCTATATAAATCAGTCAGCTGGTGTTATGTGCCAGTCGACTGCCAAGCTTATGTTCGATAGTCGGATCCATAGTTGACTACTTGACCAGTCGACTGGGGCATAACCCTAGTTGACTGCTCAAGTCTTCTGGACCCTCGAGACCAGTCGACTGGTATAATATGTCAATCGACTAGCACACCTCAAGTATGACTAATTCATATTTGAAAATATACCCTAAGCCTAGACTTAACCTTCTAGCTTCTCCATTAGTCTTGCGCCTCCAGAATTCTTCCGAGTCCATAACTCCTTCATCCTTACTCTTGCCTTCAAAAGCTTCTCTTAGTTTCATCATGCTTTAGATTTCTTCTTTGCCAAAGTCCACTTGGACTTTACGCTGCCAAGACTACATGCTTGGACTTACATTACCAAGACCTTGCCTTTGGACTTCCTTTGCTAAGGTCCACTTGGACTTTACGCCACCAAGACTACATGCTTGGACTTATGTTGCCAAGACCTTCCCCTAGATTTTCTTTGCAAAGATTTACACTTGAATTTCTTTTTACTAAGTCTTCATGCTTGGATTTTCCTATCACTTAAATATTCATGCTTAGATCACAATTATTGCCTAACTTCAAGTGATTATCCAAACATCAAAATACATTAATGATTGGGGCATTCTTGCACCAACAATCTCCCCCTTTTTGATGTTTTATAATCATTTAAGTTAGGCCTTAAAATATGCAATAAAAATACAATATGAATCTAACTTAAATATTCCCTTCTCCCCCTTTAACATGTTAGGACCCTTGTAATGGCTAGAGGGGGGGGGGTGATTAGCCTTTCTTCGTTTCTACAAGCAAGTTAGCGGAAGCAATACAAATACAAATACGAATACAAATAAGAAACAAGAAAATCAACGCTAACACCCGATGTACGTGGTTTGGAGATGACGCTCCTACTCCACGACAATCCGTAAGGTGGATTAGCCCAAGCCAAGCTTCACTAAACACCTCCTTTGGATGAACCAAGGTAGAGAAACCTTTCTTACAATGTTCTCTTCTTCTTTACAATGATGGATGATTAAGAACTAGAGAAGAGGAGGTTTTGGATTGCTAAAACACTTGGGAAAGCTTGGTGAGCACGAGGGTGTAGTTAGGAGTAAGAGCACTAGCTTCACCAAGCTCCCCAAGGCCCCTTTTTATAGAAGAGGGGCTGTTTTTCCTGTTGGGCCTCGATCGATCGGTGATGCCATCACGATCATGCCGCCGAAGCCAACGACTTCTGACCATGCAGATCCGTGGAGATTCGTAGCCGCGTTTTCCAACGGCCAGGTGATCAGTCGACTGATCCCTCCATCAGTCGACTGATGTTGAGATCAGTCGAGTGATCAAGCGTGAGTTGAGTGAGGCGCATTCGTGGCGATTTTCTCCTTGATCAATCGATCGCGCCTGATCGATCGGTCGATCTCAACATCGATCGCTGACCAAGGCAATGATCGATGGCCGGTTTCACCGACTCGGTCGAATGCGACGATCGGATACATCATATCGATCGATACTCATCAAGTATGAGTAATTCACACTTGATTTTACACCCTAGACCTAGACTCAACCTTCTAGCTCCTCATTAAGCCTTGCGCCTCCAGGATCCATCCGAGTCCGCGACTTGTTCATCCTTTGTGCTTTGCTTCCAAGAGCTTCCTTCGGTTTCGTCATGTCTTGGGTTTGCCAAATGCTTGGACTTTACGCCGCCAAGACTACAAGCTTGGACTTATGCTGCCAAGACCTTACTTTGGACTTCCTTTGCCAAGGTTCACTTGGACTTTACGCTGCCAAGACTACAAGCTTGGTCTTACGCTGCCAAGTCCATCCCTTGGACTTTCCTTGCCAAGATCATACTTGGACTTCTCTTTTACCAAGTCTTCATCCTTGGATTTCCCTGTTACTTAAAACATATTCGCAATTAGATCACAAGATATTGCCTAACTTAGATGATTATCCAAACATCAAAACATATAAATTCTTGGAGCATTGTTGCACCAACAATCTCCCCCTTTTTGATGTTTGACAATCATTTAAGTTAGGTCTTTAAAGATACACACATAATCATCTAACTTAAACATCCCTTCTCCCCCTTTGACATACATCAAAAAGAGAAGGATTCAAAAATGAAAGAATTAAAGGTGTTGGATCTTGGACTAAGGTATAAGATTGAAATTAAAGCTCCCCCTTAATCCAAGATAAGCTTTATAATGTGTAAATAATATTTGAAGCAAAGCATAATCAAAAATTCAAAAGTTAAGTCCTAACTTTGCACCAACAATGGTTTTGGGGGATGAAAATGATATAATTTATGAAACTCCCCCTAAAACACTGCATTAATCAGTCCTAAACCTTTATGTATACGCAATATTATCATACTATAGTTTTAGGATATCAAAGATACACTAACTATCATAAAATGGAGCTCTTTATCAAAGAATACAGTGTATCAGTCGACTGGTTTCTGAACCAGTCGACTGCTACGCCTGAAATCGAAATTTTAGCCTTTTCAGCCCAACTTCAGAAATGCGTTAGAAATTCTAGAAACCTCGAAAAATCACGAAATTTTGTGTACACATTTCTGATATCATACTTTATTAACGAAAAATAGTTTGAAAAATATATGTCTTCCAGATTTCAAGATTGATATAAATTTGGAAACTAACAAAAGTTCTAAAGATTTTGCAAACTTTGTATCACTTTTGTGCTCCATTTAAAAGCTGTTTTTCAAAATATGATAAACATAGTTTAAAATATATATTATTTGGAATTTCCAACCATGTTCTTAGAGCTATGTATCCATTACTTGAATACAAGCCTTCCCAATGATTGGTCCATAAGGTATTCATGTCTCTAGGTGTGTCATTGGCTCATAGTAATGCATCATAACAAGCATGATGAGCCAAGTACACCTTTCCTATCATCTCACATGTTTCTAAGTGTCTCAATACAAAAATCAAGGTTTCTTAAGGCTTTTGTGAGATGTATCAAGGTATAATGCCAACATATAAATATAGGATCATGCATACCTAGAATTTTACTCTACAAAGCACATACCAAGCTCTCTCCTTAATGATGAAAATTCGGTTTCGGGAAGAGCTTTGGTGAAGATATCAGCAAGGTTGGACTTAGATTCTACATAATTTAGTTCAATGTCCCCTCTTGCCACATGATCTCTTATGAAGTGATGTTTCACTTCAATGTGCTTGGTCCTAGAGTGATGTACCAGATTTTTAGTCAAGTTGATGGTACTCACATTATCACAATAAACTTTAATGTTAGAGTAGTGTAGCTCATAGTCCACAAGAGTATGTCTCATCCAAAGTAGTTGAGCTACACAACCACCCATAGCCACATATTCGGCTTCGGTGGTTGATAAAGCAACACAATATTGCTTCCTACTACTCCAACTAACTAGGGAGGACCCAAGAAATTGACATCCACCACTAGTACTCTTTCTATCCAATTTGCACCCGGCATAATCGGAATCGGTTTACGCCGCCAATATCAAACCCTTGGACTTCTCAAATGCCAAGACTCAAGCTTGGACTTTTCCTTGCCAACCCATGTTGGACTTTTCATGCCAAGACCCATGCTTGGACTTTCCATGCCAAGACCCATGCTTGGACTTTCCCTTGCCAACCTATGTTGGACTTCTCAAATGCCAAGACCATGCTTGGACTTTTCATGTGCCAAGTGTCCCACTTGGACTTTCCATGCCAAGTACTCAAGACTTGGACTTTACCAAATGACAATTACATTGTCATATGTTTTTGTTGAAACATCAAAACATCACTCAAGTCAAACTTGAGTCCTGGTCAATCGTGACCTGGGCCGATTGCACCAACAATCTCCCCCTTTTTGATGTTTGACAAAAACCAAACAAATTATTGAGTTAGAATACTAACTCAAGTCTCTTACCAATTATCCCAAATTGGTAAATACTCCCCAAATGTTCTCCCCCAAACATTCTCCCCCTTTTTGACTAACATCAAAAAGGTTTCCTCTCCAAGGAGGTCAATGTCTCATGTCCCAATGAGATCTTACAATCTCCCCCTTGGTCCAAAAATACTTAGGATGCCTACCATCTTCCTAGTGATAAGTCCAATATCACTCAAGAGAGGCAATCCCTTTTACTCTCCCAATTTCCAAATTGGGTCTCTCAAAAGTCCCATCAATTTCCCAATTGATGTCATATTCTCCCAATAACTTCTCCTCTTCAAGGAGAAACACACATCCATCATCCAAAGATGAATACCTCCCCCTAAAGGCTTGCTCCCCCTTGACCATTGCACCAACAATGTCCTTGGGAAGTCCCTAAGCCAATAGGAACTCTAAACCATCTAAATTAAGGGTAGAAATTCAATATTGAACTTTCCAACACCTTAAAATTGATACAAACCCTAAACACTTCTTCTAATCCATATCCAATGGATTTTCACCCTTTATAATGCTACCCAAAGCATATCCTAGGGTTAGGAGTGATTAGGGACCATAATCAGACAAATCGGGTTAAACAACCTTGTTTACCCCGAATCAGCTACAATGAGTGATTCGTAAATCACGATCGACATTCCATCACCGATCGCCACCAATGATACAATGATCGATAACTAAAATTTCTGAATTTTCGAGTTGAATTTCAGAAAATCATAAATAATTATACGTATATCGAAAAATCACGAAATTTGGTACGTATAATACTTATGACCAATACAATGGGTGAAAAATTTTGGAAAAATATTTTTACCATTAAAATAGGAGATTGATACAAAGTTCAAAACTATTAAAAACTTTAAAGTTTTTGAACCACTTTGTATCAACTTCTATAATGATGATGGCTATCAAAAGATAGATTTCACCAAGGTTTTCTAAATTGATTTTAAAATGTTTTTGAAAGCCTATTTTGAACCATAATTTATTGGCTAAATATACATAGCTTGTATATTATCTTTCCTTATGATTCTTGGTGATAATTAAAATAAGTTTGAGTTCATCTAGATGCACTACCCATGCACCTTGAACCTAACTTATTATCCTAGCATCTCACATGTATCTAGGGTGCATAAATACACATACATGTCAATGCGATGTGAGATGTGGGTTTTGATTCACTTTATCTAGGGTTTCATGCATTTTCTAGGCAACTCTACTTGATTCCCTTATAAGTGAGACTTCAAGTCATGCCATTTTCCTTAAATCAATGTTCAATCAAATTAATGCATGAAATGATCATGGCATAGTGATGGAAAAATAAAAACATGACCAATGATCATGATGTCATGACATATGATGAAATTTAAGAACACATGACATCTAAAATAATCCTAACCAATGACATGACATGGTATATGATAGGATGCAATTTCATGTCATGATATATCAACTTTCATAAGCAATACAATAATACAAGTACTCATCCAAACACACAAGATTTTCACAAACAAAAATTTCATTTAACTTAAGAAAAATTTAGTCTTTTACATTCAAAATGGAGATTGGCTATGCTCAATCTCACTACAAAAACTGACAACCACAGAAAATCTAATATCCTTAATATATAATCGTCTGCAGGAGGTGGCGGTGGAGGAGGCTGCTGACATATTGAGCTGACACTGCTCGATGTGGCTCTGGGACTCCTCCATCCGATCAAGACGTGCACCGAAGGATGCTCTGATACCACTTGTTAGGAATATTGTAATGGCTAGAGGGGGGTGAATAGCGTCAATGGAATTCTTTTGCGTTTGTTTCTACAATTTCGTTAGCGCAGCGGAAATAGAAAAGTAATAACGATAACGAAATGCACAACACGCTAACACAACGATATAACGTGGTTCGGAACCGCACGGTTCCTACTCCACGGATCGAGCTCTACGAGCTCTAGTGATGCACATGCAACCACTAATAAACACTCCTTCTCGGAACAATCCGGAGGCGGAGAAACCTCGTACAATAATGATTACAACAATAATCAATTAGATACAAGCAAATACAATATGAAATATAAATGCAAGTAAAGGAAAAACACTTTACAAGAGCTTTGGATTGCTTGATCTTTGATTGCCTTGAACTAGCTTTGAAGGACTGGAAAGCACCAACTTCCCCCTTCAATTTCGCCCAAGAAAATCGCTATCTTTTCCTCCATCACGAGCTCCTTATATAGCTTCAACTCAGGCCGAAAGGTCAATCACCGATCGATCGGGACCATCAATCGATCGATGCCATCGCTGTCGTGGAGACAACGGCTAGATCCACGCTTGGATAAGTCCAACGGATCTACCATCACGATCGATCATACCCATCATGATGGAGTCCTCACTTGACATCGAGTCTCGACTCCATTCTCGGGTCGATTTCGAGCACCGCCGATCCGATCACACGACGATCGATCGCTGAGCCATCAATCGATCGCCCACCTCGCGATCGCTAGGCCATAACCTGCAGTCAAACCCTAGTTAACTCGGTCCAGTTGACTACCACATGGCATCAGTCGACTGGCACACCTCAAACATGAGGTTTTAGCCCAAGTATGGTTCCCCCATACTTGCTAGACCACGCTTAGCCTAGACCTAAGCCTTCTAGCCACCTCCATCAGCCTCACATCTCTCGGATCCCTCCAAGTCATCCATGACTTGTTCATCCATCACGCTAGCCTTCAGGTGCTTCCATCGACTATGTCATGCTAACGGTGTCTACACCGCCAAGGTACATTGGACTTACGCCGCCAAGACTCCGCTTGGACTTTACGCCGCCAATCATTGGACTTATGCTGCCAAGCTCCCGCTTGGACTTTACGCCGCCAATATCAATAAAAATACAATATGAATCTAACTTAAATATTCCCTTCTCCCCCTTTAACACACATAAAAAAGAGAAGGACAAATATCAAATGAAGACATTGTTGAATAATATTGTTTATGCCTTCGACTAAGGTATATAATGTACATAGATCTCCCCCTTAATCCAAGACATACTTTATAACATGTTGAGCAAAGCATGAAAGCATAAATGATGGTAATTCATAACTTGGCACCAACAATCAATCATATGCATATATGTTTTTGGGTTTAGAAAGATATCACAGAAAGGTTACCCCTAAACTAATGCATCGATTAGTCCTACTCCCCCTTAATTGTCGTACTAATCATACCAGAGGGTTAGGACAACTCAGGTTGGGCTCTTAAATGATGAACTCAAGTTAATCTGCCCAAAACAGTTCCATCAGTCGACTAAGGAAATAGCCATCCAACTGAAGACACCTGCTAGTCGATTGCCATAAGGAGCAGTTGACTGGTTTTTGATAGTTTAGACGAGTTTAAAAAATTCATAAGTAATTCTATGTATTTGAAAAATTTATGAAACTTTATATATACATTACTTATGTCAAGTACAATGAGCAAAAATTAGAGGGATAAAGACATACCCATTATATTAAAGGATTGAAACAAAGTTCAAAACTATTAAAATTGTCAATGATTTAGTTAACTTTGTATTAATATCATCAATGATGATTGCTATCAAACGATAGACTACAGCAAGGTTTTAAAAAATGATTGTAAAATTGTGTTCAACCCTTAAGTTTAATCAAAGTCTATTGGTTCATCAAAAAAGTACACAGATATAATAAAATTTGCATGTCATTCCAAAATGAAATAATAACATTGTGTCAAGGAACAAGCCTTACAAATACCAAACACTCAAAAAAGTAAAAAACTCACACAACGGTGACTAACTAAGGACCCTCTGCATCATCATCCACCTTCATCGTATGTGTATCATCGGTAGCAACACCACCAACACCGTCGGAGGATGGGAAATACTGCGACGACTATTTTGGTGTGAAGGAATGTAAAATTGGAAGCATCTCGTATTGTTCCGCTTCATCGTATCAACACGGGATAAAACCTGAGTCCAAAACTCATGATGCTCCAGGCTAAGTTCCTCTAGATGCATATCGATGGACTCCTCAAACTCCACAAAGCATGCTGCAAAGTCGGAGTCCGACATAGTATCATCTTCTGCAGCTATAGCAGGGCCGACTCTAGTGCCATCTCCTAGGTGCCACCCATCCTCCCATGTTATGGAGCCGCCAGCGTGCTTCAACCCCACCAAGGAGAAGGTTCGAGCATTCATCCAATCATACTTCTTGGTCATGGGCTTGATCACCCCTTTGGTGACGTTGATGTCAATGGAGTCAAGCCACTCCGTAATCACATGACCGTAGGACATATGGACCTTCCCACTAGTGGGTTTAATGAAGTGAATGATGCAATGGAAGGTATTTAGGATGATATTGACATTGAGTGCATGATGGAATGCATACATGAGAAAGAAATGTGGGGGTAGAACCAAGGCTAACCCATGAGTGACAATGGTAAAATGCAATGGACAATGACCTTATAAAGGACATTGTCTTTGGCTGATAGGTCATTGGATGGAAAAAGGTTAACACTAAGTTGTTGAGGCCTGTTAAAGAATTGATCATGGATAGAATCCAAAGTGATGACCTCAAAAGGTGAAGAAAGAGGCTCGAGGAGAGAAGAAGAGAAGGATAGAAGACAAGATCACTCTTTGATGGGCAACATCCTAGGAAGTCCTCCCATATTTGAGGAGTGAATTCTAGGTCGCACTGAGCAACGTGAGTCTTATACTGTTAGTAATATATGAGAGATGTCCTAAGGCAATCACCTTATGTATGAACCATTTATATGATAAATGAAGATTCACTATTTGAGTATACATGGTTTCATGTATTTGATTGGATCTTAAACTCATTTACTGAATGTCCATGATACGACTCACAGCATGAGAGAATTTGTGATTGGATCACAACTAGTGAGTATCTCTACATGTGTAATTGTGATGTATCGGAATTATCCCTAGTCGATGAATTGATGGATTTGGACACCATCAATTCTGTCGAGACTAGCACAAGGTATACTTCTTGGTGTATCCAAGCAGCTGATTCTCACTAGTTGGAGACATTGTGATGTCCGGAGTTAATCGTGGATGCTAGTTATGGTAACTAGTTCATTGGAGTGACCAACCTAAGACTTCATATGGTTCTTTGCATATATAGATATGTCAATGAAGTTCTTACTGTAGCTTAAGTGCGATGTTCCTTTGACTTGCAGTATTCAAGTCATCTTGATCATAAAGACTTATGCTTTGACATCTTAAGCAAGCATCTATGAGGAGATGTGGACTCGGAATGATTGGGTATAAGTCGAAGTGATCGAAGGTGTTTGAATAGCCTATAAAGGATTCACCACTCCTTGCGAGGAGATGTATACCCATGGCCTCTCGTCGGATTGTTATTAAAGTCTTTGGCCAAAGCATTACATGTTTAGAGTAAGGTACTCTTCGATACATGTGCAGTAACTAGAATCCGTAGGATGAGGAAATGATACTTGGGCTAGGTGTGACGTAGTCAGCCTAGTGGAGACTGACACTATAGACCATGTCCTGAACCAAGTGGGTATAAGATGAGTGAAGGGAATGAGGCACGATTCATTCGAGCTGCTGAAGGGTTTTAGAAATAGTTCTGGATCAACCGTTGATCTTTTCGGTTAATTGGGGATCATGATGTACTACTAGGTGCCACTCATGATCGTTCTATAATTAATGGTTAATTATAGACGACCAACATAAACCGAGAACCTATTTTGTCACACGCACAATGAGCGTAATCCGAAGGATTTAAAATGAGCTTGAGAATGAGATTCTCAGACCGAGAGAAACTAAGTTTGGTTGGACCAAACAAGAAGCGAGCATGAAATCGTTTCAGTCGCAATGGAAGCGTGGATGGGCCGTGTCTTATGAAGACATAATGGATGAACCAAAATGGTTTGGTTTTAATCCAATGGAGGAGAATAAACCAAAGGGTTTGGTTTATTTTAAACGAATGAACCAAAGTTGGTTCGGTTCGTTTTAACTTAAAAAAAACCATCATGGTTTGGTTTATTTTAACTTATATTAATGGAGCAGGTTAACGGGCCTTATGGTTATGATCCAATAACCATTAAGAGAATTAGTTCTCTATAAAAGAGGGCTTAAGGGTTTGTTAAGCCCTAATCCAAAAACCCTAACCTAGAGTTGCCGCCCACCTCTCCCCTTTAAAGAAGTCGGCGCCAACCCTAGTGCCGCCGCCCCTTCTCCTCCAACCGGCGACCAGCTGCTGCTATCTTCTCCACTTGCCGGCGTCGAGCTGCTGCCGGAGGAGCTCCGGTGATCTCCCTTGGGTTCGGTAATAAGGTGAGCTTTCACCTTTCCTTTTTGGCCGGCCCCTACTCCTCCACCAAAGCTGTCCAGTTTTCTGGACAGCTTGTTTCCCTCTCGTCGGAGCGTCGTTTGGACGACGTTTGGAGCTCCAACAGCGGTAGCCTTGCCGGGGATTCGATCTCCGGTAATCCTCAAAGGTGGAGGACGAAGGATTCATCAAACGGTTGACGAATACCTCTCTGGAGAAACGAGTTTTGAGGACTCATTTTGGATCCGAATTTGGATTCGGATCGTGATCTTCTCTCGATCACATCGTCTTCAACACGAGGCTAGTAACCCGTACGAAGATGAAGCTCATGACTTGGTGAAGTCATCCCGAAGATACTCGCGCGTGGATACAGATAGAGACGATTCTAGTGAGGATCATTCCGGTTGATGCCTTTCCCGCTACACGTGATACGTAAGGTATACGTAGTTAAATTTCCTTTTATTGCAAAATTTAAATTTATGGTTATGTCTACACATGTTGTACTATGCATGCGTGTGATGTGTGTGTTGTAATAAATGTAGATTTATTATTTTTTTTCCTTTTTTTTCTTTCGCTGTGCACATGTTTACGAAAAAAGTTCGAACACACACTCGTCGCGGTGCCGGAAACCCAACAGTGGTATCAGAGCCCAGGTTGTGTTTCAACATAATCGTAAAATGATTTTGCGATAGTCATAATGATATTTCTGGAAATTTTTTACTTTTGGAAAGTTAGAAGTATTTATGGAAATTTTTCAATTTTGGAAAGTCTAGAAGTATTTATGGAAATCTTCCACTTTTGGAAAGTTGGAAGTATTTATGGAAATTGATATTTTCCATAAATAAAATATTTGATTAGATTTTGGTAATTTGTTTCCTAATTTAATCATGATTTGATTTGGAAAATCAAATCTTAAAAATATTTTATTTCCATAAGTAGTTTTGACGATTTAGGAAATTAGTTTCCTAAATTGACTTTCCTTGATCAACTATTTCCACAAATAAAATATGTGATTAGATTTGGAAATTTGTTTCCTAATTTAATCATGATTTGATTTGGAGAATCAAATCTTAAACATATTTTATTTCCATAAATAGTTATGACATATAAGGAAATATTGTACATGACATAATTGTATGCCATGTAATTGCATTAGATGCATATCATTATGCCATGCATGTCGTGACATGTAGATGTATGCCATGTATGCCATGCCATGTAGATAATAGTTATTTGCATGCAAAGAGGATGAGACATAAAAACCCTAACTCAATATTAAAGCCTACACCTTCCATTAATATGGTTAGAACCAGAGTTCCGTTTCTTGTTCGGGTTGTTGGACTTTCTCCAAGCCCGGCTCGAACCCGAACATGTTCAAACCATGAAATAGTTTAATACTAATATGGTAAGAGTCAGAGGTCAATCATTAGCTTTGGTTGTTGGACTCTCTCCAAGCCGGGCTAATTGGTTGAATGCGCTCTAACCATATTAAAACTATTTCTCGATTAATGGGTTGGCTTTAACCTGGAGCATCGGCTTGTTGGACTCTCTCCAAGGTCGATGTGAAGGGAGGTGAAGTTGGGTGCTATGCATATGATGCATTCTTGTTAATGTGTTAACAACCCGATGTATGTGTGAACATTCAAATAGTTGATAGCACATTGTGATAGTTGCATATACGTGATATGCAATCGGTATAGTTGATACCTACCATCGTAGTTATGAATGGCTTGTTGGACTCTCTCCAAGGTTGTTCATATCTATGATGGATATCAGCCCATTCGGAGATGGACCTACGATCTCCCGAAGTGATTTTGGGGTTTTTGAAATTCGAAAAATGAATGGGATTTATAAATGTATATTGATGCATTTTAAAATCATTTTCTCATATATGCTCGTTTTGTATTTCTAGGTCAATCGATTGATCATGACGTCTTTGAATTTGCGCACTATTTTGGATTCAAACAAACTGACTGGGCCTAACTTCTTGGACTGGGTTAGAAACCTGAGAATTGTTCTCAAGGCGGAAAAGCTAGCATATGTCCTTGAAGAGCCTCTTCCCAACCATCCTAAGGACGATGCAACCTGCATCAAATGTTATTCTCGCCGGGCGAGTTACATCATGCTAGCGGTGATGGTACCTGAGCTGCAAAAGTAGTATGAGCATATGGATGCTAATACCATGGTCTTCCATCTTCATGAGTTGTTTGATGAGCAAGCGAGATCCGAAAGGTTCGAAGTCTCCAGGCTCTTCTTCACCATGAAGATGCAAGAAGGTTCGTCTGTAGTACAGTTTGTGCTAAAGATGAATGGGTACATTGAGCGGCTAGCCACCCTCGGGTTTGTGATGGATCATGAATTAAGTATTGACTTAATTCTACAATGTTTGCCCAAGAGTTTCTCACAATTTGTGATGAACTATCGGATGAACAAATTAGAATCCACTATTCCTGAGCTCCTCAATATGCTGAAGACTGTGGAGCCTTCTGTGAAGCATGAGGAGAAGACGGTTCAGTTAGTTGATTCCTCAAAGAAAGTTTCTAAGAGGAAGGCAAAAGAACAGAAGAAAGGGAAGAACAAGAAGGCAAAGAAGGCAGAACCAGCACAAAAGGGCACTTGCCATCACTGTGGCAAGGAAGGCCTCTGGCAAAGAAACTGCAAGATTTATCTTGAGTCCATGAAGAAGAAGAAGGCATCCGATGCCCCATCCTCTTCAGGTATCTTCGTTATTGATTGTCATTCTATTTCCTTAGACACTTGGGTATTGGAACTGGGTGTGGCTCACATATATGTAATGACATACAGGGGCTAAGGACTAGTAGAAGACTCATCAGAGGGGAGTCAAATTTGTGAGTTGGCAATGGAGCAAAGGTTGCTGCGGTCGCCATCGGAACTTATTTGCTGAAGCTCCCTAGTGGACTAGTCTTGGAACTGGACAATTGCTATTGTGTTCCTTCTCTAATAAAGAACATTGTTTCTATTTCCTGCTTAAATAGAAATGGTTTCCATTTGACGTTTAGTAACAATTTTTGTTATATAACTTTGAATGGCGTACTTTATGGAACTGGAACTTTGAGCAATGGCATTTATACGTTGGACGTATCTAGTGACATTTTCAATATCGAAGCGAGCAACAAGCGTGCTCGAAAGGATAATCGATTAGACTCCTACATGTGGCATTGTCGTCTTGGCCATGTAAGCAAGAAACGCATGTCCGAATTACACCGATGTGGAATTCTGGAATCGTTTGAATTAGATTCATACGATACATGCGAATCATGCTTAAAAGGCAAGATGACTAAGTTACCTTTTACTGGAAAAGGTGAATAAGTGGGAGAGTTACTAGGTCTAATACATACTGATGTATGTGGACCTATGTCAACTCAAGCTTTAGGAGGCTATAGCTACTTCATTACCTTCACCGATGATCACTCACGGTTTGGGTATGTGTTCTTGATGAAACACAAGTATGAAGCCTTTGAAAGGTTCAAAGAATTCAGAAATGAAGTAGAGAAACAACATAACAAGAGTATTAAAATACTTCGATCGGATCGAGGTGGTGAATACTTAAGCCAAGAGTTTCTTGATTATCTAAGAGACAATGGCATATTGTCTCAATGGACTCCGCCATATACACCACAGCATAATGGTGTATCTGAGAGGCGTAACCAGACCTTGTTGGACATAGTCAGGTCAATGATGAATCATGCGAATCTTCCCAAGTCCTTTTGGGGCTATGCACTTCAGACAACTGTTTACTTGTTAAACAGAATGCCAACCAAGGTAGTCTCTACTACTCCATATGAGATATGGAATGGTAAGAAACCTCATGTATCTTACTTGAAGATATGGGGTTGTCCTGCTTATGTGAAGCGGACTGTATCAGACAAATTGGATGCCAAGTCTGATAAATGTCTATTTATTGGATACCCTAAGGAAACAAGGGGATACCAGTTCTATCATCCTGTGGAATAAAAGATGTTTGTTTCAAGGCATGCTGTGTTTCTAGAGAAAGAGTTTCTCTTGCAAGAAAATAGTGGGAGTGTTGTCGAACTTGAGGAGGCTCGAGAGACTCAAATAGACATTGATGAGATACCTGGTGAAGCACAACAGCCGATAACTCATAGTGATGAGCAATCGGTTGGACCTACTGTAACACCGCATCTTCGTAGATCTGGTAGAACACGCAACATTCCTGAGAGATATGGATTTCTCGTAAGTGAATCGAACGACGTGTTACTCATTGATGATGAGGAGCCTACCAGTTATGAAGAAGTGCTGACAAGTTCAGAAAGGGATAAATGGCTTGAAGCCATGAAGTCGGAAATGGATTCCATGTATGAAAACCAAGTTTGGAACTTGGTTGACCCACCTGAAGGCATCAAGCCTATAGGGTGCAAGTGGGTTTTCAAGAAGAAAACCGACATGGATGGTAATGTGATTACCTATAAAGCTAGATTAGTGGCGAAAGGATATCGTCAAAAACAAGGTGTTGATTATGACGAAACCTATTACTGTAGGTATGCTTAAATCCATTCGGATGCTCCTGGCCATAGCAACTCAATATGATTATGAGATATGACAAATGGATGTGAAAACAACTTTCCTTAATGGAAACCTACTCGATGACGTGTATATGATACAGCCTGAGGGTTTCACATCAGTTGATAAAACCAAGGTATGCAAATTGCGACGGTCCGTATATGGATTGAAGCAAGCATCCAGGAGCTGGAATATTCGTTTTGATGAGACAATCAAAAAGTTTGATTTCTCACAAAATCCAGACGAACCTTGTGTGTACAAGAAGGTTAGTGGGAGTGCAGTCGTGTTCCTAGTATTGTATGTCGATGACATATTACTTGTAGGAAACGATGTTTCAGTCTTACAGTCAGTTAAGATTTGGTTGTCCAAGACATTCTCCATGAAAGACCTGGGAGAAGCAACCTACATCCTCGGGATTAAGATCTATAGAGATAGATCGAAACGGTTGCTTGGTCTTTCGCAGTCTACATATATAGACCGAAAAGCAAAGAGGTTTAGCATGTCGAATCCAAGAAAGGTTTCCTACCCATCGCATGGGGTACACCTTTCAAGTCTATGTCCGCCGCACGTAAGACGAGAGGATTTGCATGAGTAAGATTCCTATGCATCCGCAATAGGATCTATCATGTATGCTATGTTATGTACGAGGCCCGATGTATCGTATGCTCGAGTGTCACGAGCAGATACTCCCGATCCAGAATGGATCATTGGGTGGTTAAAGACGATCCTTAAGTACTTAAGAAGAACTAAGGATGTGTTCCTAATATATGGAGAAGGGACATGGTGATACGCGGTATACGGATGCCGCCTTCCCAGACAAGGATGATTCCGTGTCTCACCGATACGTGTTCACCTTGAATGGGGGCGCAGTGAGTTGGAAAAGTTCCAAACAAGACACTGTAGCGGATTCTACCACTGAGGCAGAATACATTGCAGCTTCGGAAGCAGCAAAGGAAGCGGTTTGGATCAAGAAGTTCATTTATGAACTTGGTGTGATTCAAGCCATTGTTGAAGCAATACCGTCTATCATGACAACAATGGAGCAATTGCAGACAGCGAAAAGAGCCAAGGTCTCATCAACGATCCAAACATGTGCTTCGCCGCTATCATCTTATCAGAGAGATCATCAGTAGGAACGAAATACAAATCGAGAAAATTCCCACTGAAAGGAACTTAGCGGATCCTTTGACTAAGGCATTACCTCAAAGTAAGTTTGAGGGTCATGTTACAGCTTATGGTATTGGATACCGTAGCGATTGGCATTAGGCCAAGTGGGAGTCTGTTAGTAATATATGAGAGATGTCCTAAGGCAATCGCCTTATGTATGAACCATTTATATGATAAATGAAGATTCACTATTTGAGTATACATGGTTTCATGTATTTGATTGGATCTTAAACTCATTTACTGAATGTCCGCGATACGACTCACAGCATGAGAGAATTTGTGATTGGATCACAACTAGTGAGTATCTCTACATGTGTAATTGTGATGTATCAGAATTATCCCTAGTCGATGAATTCATGGATTTGGACACCATCAATTCTGTCGAGACTAGCACGAGGTATACTCCTTGGTGTATCCAAGCAGCTGATTCTCACTGGCTGGAGACATTGTGATGTCCGGAGTTAATCGTGGATGCTAGTTATGGTAACTAGTTCATTGGAGTGACCAACCGTAAGACTTCATATGGTTCTCTGCATATATAGATATGTCAATGAAGTTCTTACTGTAGCTTAAGTGTGATGTTCCTTTGACTTGCGGTATTCAAGTCATCTTGATCATAAAGACTTATGCTTTGACATCTTAAGCAAGCATCTCTGAGGAGATGTGGACTTGGAATGATTGGGTATAAGTCGAAGTGATCGAAGGTGTTTGAATAGCCTATAAAGGATTCACCACTCCTTGCGAGGAGATGTATACCCATGGCCTCTCGTCGGATTGTTACTAAAGTCTTTGGCCAAAGCATTACATGTTTAGAGTAAGGTACTCTTCGATACATGTGCAGTAACTAGAATCTGTAGGACAAGGAAATGATACTTGGGCTAGGTGTGACGTAGTCAGCCTAGTGGGGACTGACACTATAGACCATGTCCTGAACCAAGTGGGTATAAGATGAGTGAAGGGAATGGGGCACGATTCATTCGAGCTGCTGAAGGGTTTTAGAAATAGTTCTGGATCAACCGTTGATCTTTTCGGTTAATTGGGGATCATGATGTACTACTAGGTGCCACTCATGATCGTTCTATAATTAATGGTTAATTATAGACGGCCAACATAAATCGAGAACCTATTTGGTCACACGCACAACGGGCGTAATCCGAAGGATTTAAAATGAGCTTGAGAATGATATTCTCAGACCGAGAGAAACTAAGTTTGGTTGGACCAAACAAGAAGCGAGCATGAAATCGTTTCAGTCACAATGGAAGCGTGGATGGGCCGTGTCTTATGAAGACATAATGGATGAACCAAAATGGTTTGGTTCTAATCCAATGGAGGAGAATAAACCAAAGGGTTTGGTTTATTTTAAACGAATGAACCAAAGTTGGTTCAGTTCATTTTAACTTAAAATAAACCATCATGGTTTGGTTTATTTTAACTTATATTAATGGAGCGGGTTAACGGGCCTTATGGTTATGATCCAATAACCATTAAGAGAATTAGTTCTCTATAAAAGAGGGCTTAAGGGTTTGTTAAGCCCTAATCCAAAAACCCTAACCTAGAGTTGCCGCCCACCTCTCCCCTTTGAAGAAGTCGGCGCCAACCCTAGTGCCGCCGCCCCTTCTCCTCCAATCGGCGACCAGATGCTGCCGTCTTCTCCACTTGCCGGCGTCGAGCTACTGCCGGAGGAGCTCCGGTGATCTCCCTTGGGTTCGGTAATAAGGTGAGCTTCCACCTTTCCTTTTTGGCTAGCCCCTACTCCTCCACCAAAGCTGTCCAGTTTTCTAGACAGCTTGTTTCCCTCTCATTGGAGTGTCGTTTGGACGACGTTTGGAGCTCCGACAGTGGTAGCCTTGCACGGGATTCGATCTCCAGTAATCCTCAAAGGTGGAGGACAAAGGATTCGTCAAACGGTTGACGAATACCTCTCCGGAGAAACGAGTTTTGAGGACTTGTTTTAGATCCGAATTTGGATTCGGATCGTGATCTTCTCTCGATCACATCATCTTCAACACGAGGCTAGTAACCCATACGAAGACGAAGCTCGTGACTTGGTGAAGTCATCCCGAAGATACTCGACGTGGATACGGATAGAGACGATTCTAGTGAGGATCGTTCCGGTTGATGTCTTTCCCGCTACACGTGATACGTAAGGTATACGTAGTTAAATTTCCTTTTATTGCAAAATTTAAATTTACGGTTATGTCTACACATGTTGTACTATGCATGCGTGTGATGTGTGTGTTGTAATAAATGTAGATTTATTATTTTTTTTCTTTTTTTTTCTTCCGCTGTGCACATGTTTACGAAACATGTTCGAACACACACTCGCCGCGGTGCGGAAAACCCAACATATACCTCAAGTCATCTTCAATAGATCGCAAATAATTGAAGAATTCAGATAACAAAGTGGAATTGATAGGGTGTTCACAAAAGACTAATGATTCTAACTTATAGTATTTGATGATTTGCACTATGTCAAAGCAATTTGCATGGAAAAACTTATCATCTAATGACCTAGGTGGAATGAGTTGAAACTTGTTCATATTGAAGGCTAACTCATGGGGCAGAGTGGGAAAGCGTGCATCGATAGGTGGGTGAGGGTCAGATGGGCCCTCATCGGAAGGTAAAGGTTGACGTTTAGATGCTAGATGTTTTACCCTTAAGGTAAAGAATGAAAATGCATGATGAATGCATGAATGCAACACACACACACACACACACACACAAAAGGTGGTTAGCAAACAAGAATATCAATAATCGATAAAGAGAGTTAACCAAAATTAGGGTTTAGGGATTACTTAGAAGCCATCAAGACTGAGTGAGCACCAGTGAAGGCAGAGAGGCCAAAGATCGCCAAAAAAACTCGTTTAAGAGAAACCCTAGTCGGAGCCCTAGCGACAGTTGAGATGGAACCTAGGGTTCCTAGAGAGAGGAATGAGAACGAGGGTCGAAAGAGAGGTTGGACGATGCAAGAATGGGGGTGGAAGCACCAGAGAAGAAGAAGAGGAGCGAAAGGAAAGTTAGTGGCGGCGAAACTCGACAAAGAGAAAAGGAAAAAGTCGAGGGTTTTTCGAGTCAAACAAGTCAGGTGGCATTAATATCCACGCTATCAGTCGACTGCTTAATATGCCAGTCGATTGATGAGGACTAGTTGAACTGGTCAGTCGACTACGAATGGTTCTGTGTTTGTGCCCAATAGCAGCAGTTGATTGACGATGAACATCAGTCGATTAAAACACCATCTGGTAGCGCATCATGTTGGTTTTGGCCACTAAATGACGATGATCGCTCAGTGGACTAGGGTAAGCCACCAGTTGACTATCGAACACATTGTCCGTGGTCAAGATTACCAGTCGACTAGTGATCTTCATCAGTCGACTGTTATCAGTGCAATTAGGTTTTCAGTCAAGTGTGGAAATGCATAACTAATTCTAGAAATGTCAAAAAATCAAGAAATTTCACAAACACATTTTTTAACCTATTCCTTATCAAGGAAAAATGATTTGAAAAATATATCTTTTCTAGATGTCTAGGTAGACACAAACTTGAATGATCCTAAAATGTTCACTGTTTTTAAATAACTTTGTATCACTATTGGGACACAAAAGAAAACTATTTTTCAAAATATCACAAACATAGTTTAAAAGATACTTTATTTGACATTTCCAACCATGTTCTTAGAGCTATATGCACATCAATTGTACACAAGCCTTCCCAATGATTAGTCCAATCAAGGATTAATGTCTCTAGATGTCACTTTGGTTCATAGTAATGCATCATAACAAGCATGATGAACCAAATGCATCTTCATAACATCTCACATGATGTCTAAGTGGCTCAATACAAAAATCATAGATTCTTAGGTGTTTTGTGAGATGCTTTGAGATATAGTCCTAGATTTTGCTATAGGATCATGCAAACTTATACCACTGCTCTACAAAGTGCATTCCAAGCTTTATCCTTAATGATGTAAATTTTGCTTCGAGAAGAGCCTTAGTGAAAATGTCGGCAAGGTTAGACTTGGATTCAATGTAATTAAGCTCAATGCCTCCTCTTGCCACATGATCTTTAATGAAGTAATGCTTCACTTCAATATACTTTGTCCTAGAGTGATGTACTAGATTTTTAGTCAAATTGATGGTACTCACATTATCACAAAAGACCTTATTTTTGGACTAATGTAGCTCATAGTCCTCTAAGCTAAGGTATGTCTCATCCATAGTAATTGAGCTACACAACCACCCATGGCTACATATTTGGTCTCGATGGTGGATAGAGCAACACAAGGTTGCTTCCTACTACTCCAACTAACTAGGGAGGATCCAAGAAATTGACATCCATCACTAGTACTCTTTCGATCCAATTTACAATCTGCATAATCGGAATCAGTATACCCAATCAAATCAAAAGACCTAGTCCTAGGGTACAAAAGTCCTACATTTAGTGTGTCTTTGATGTATCTTAAGATTCTTTTAGTAGCTACTAAGTGAGACTCTTTGGCACAAGATTGATATCTTGCACACATATCTACCACAAATAAAATGTTGGATCGACTAGCGATTAGATATAGCAAACTACCAATTATACTCCTTTAAAGTTTTGAGTCAATTAATTTTCCTTCTTGATCATTGTCTACTTGTGTGTTGGTTGTCATAGGGGGCGGTTACAACCTTATCATTTTCCAAATCAAATTTCTTGATCATTTCTTTGGCATATTTGATTTGGTATACATGAATTCTCTCATTAGTTTGTTTGACTTGTAGACCTAAAAAGAAACTTAATTCTCCAACTAGACTTATTTCGAACTTATTTTCCATATTTTTAATGAAATCTTGAAGGAGTTTATCATTTGTTGACCCAAAAAAATATCATCAACATACACTTGGGCAGCAAAAATGTCTTTAGACTTTGACTTTATAAATAGAGTTTGATCAACTTGACCACTTCTAAAATCCTTAGAAATTAAGAAAGATGATAGTCTTTCATACCAAGCCTGGGGAGCTTGTTTTAACCCATATAAAACTTTTCTAATCTTATAAACATGGTTTGGATAATCTACATTCTCAAACCTGGGAGGTTGTTCTATATAAAACTCTTCCTTAATAAACTCATTTAAGAATGTCAATTCCACATCCATTTAATAGAGTTTAAAACCCATGTGAGCGACATATCTTAATAGAATTCTTATGGACTCTAACCTAGCAACCAGAGCATAGGTTTCATCATAATCAAGTCCTTCAATTTGATTGAATCTTTGAACTACTAACCTAGCTTTGATTTTAGTAATATTACCTTGATCATCCAACTTGTTCCTAAAGACCCATCTTGTGGCAATAATAATGCTATCGTTGGGTCTAGCAACTAGCTCCCATACTTGACTTCTCTCAAATTGAGCTAATTTTTCTTGCATTGCAAAAATCCAATCCTGATCAAGTAATGCATCATTGATTGATTTAGGCTAAATTTGGGAGATGAGAGCTACTTGACTAGTTGGAGCTCTATGAAAAGATCGAGTTCTTACTCTTTGTGATAGTTCTCCTACTACTTGATTGAGGGGATAGTTTTGATAAATTCTTAAGGTCCTAGGAGGTGAATCAAATTGATTTTGATCATGATTATCCTTTCTTCCTTCATCATCAAAATTTCCTACCTCCTACTTCTCCCCCTTGACCATTACCCCCTAAATTTAAATTTTGGAGTCCTTGGGTAATGTTTTGATTTTATCATTAATATCCTTATCAATGGAGAATTTTCTAGGATAGGTGCTAGAGGACTCATCAAATTCAACATTTGAAGATTCCTCAACCTTTTGAGTCCTCTTATTATATACTTTATAACCTCTACTAGTAGATAAGTATCCAACTAGATTCCCTCATCCGCCTTAGACTTAAATTTTCCTAAATTGTTTTTGGTATTTAAAATATAAACTTTACATCCAAAGGCCTTAAAGTAGTGAATTGTTGGAATTTTTTTATTCCATAACTCAAAGGGTGTTTTGTTTAAAAATCTATGAATTAAAATATTATTTTGGATATAGCAAGCAGTGTTGACTGCTTCCACCCACAAGTAGCTTGGTAAGGAGTATGCATTAAACATTATCCTAGCTGCCTTTTGTAGAACACAATTTCTCTATTCCACTACCTTATTTTGTTGGGGTGTTTGAGGATAAGAGAATTCATGCTTGTACTTTTGTTCTAAGCAAAATTTTGAAAAATTTGAATTCTCAAATTCTCCACCATGATCACTACGGTTCTTGTTGATTTTGATATTCTTTTCATTTTCAACTCTTTTGCTAAATCCTATAATTGTTTATAAGGTATCATCCTTATGTTTCAAAAAGTAAACCCATGTATATCTAGAGAAATCATCAACTATGACTAAATAATATTTGCTACCATTTAAAGAAGGAATGCTATGACAATCAAATAAATCTAAATGCAGTAATTCTAATTGTAATGAAGTACCAGTTAGGGTTTTACCTTTGTGTGATGATTTAGATTGATTTCCTTCTTGGCATACATCACACAATTTGTATTTAATGTACTTGATCTTTGGTAGCCCTTTTACTAACTCCAATTTAGCCACCTTGGTTATGTTCTTTATGTTGACATGTCCAAGCCTCCTATGCCATAGCCAACCTTCCTCTTCTTTTGCCATAAGCCACTTAGTAGAAATGTTAGAAGCATAGGATAAATCAATATAATAAATATTTTTTTTCTATAGCCAACTAGCATGAAATCCTCTAAGCCTTTGTGTCTTATCAAGCATTTAGTGGAATTAAATTCAACATTATAGCCGGAATCACAAAGTTGACTAACACTAAGTAAATTAAATTTTATGCTTTTAACTAGTAAAACTTTGTGAATAATGATTTTAAGGGATATCTCAATTGTTCCTTTACCTAAAATTTTGAACTTCCTACTATTTCCACATGATATGGTTCCTTTGTTAATATAGTTGATTGTGGAGAACTTGCTCACATCTCTGATCATGTGTCTTGAGCAATCACTATCCACAATCCACATATCTTGCTCACCTACCTAAACAACACAAAAAACAAATTATTTTAATACCCAAGAATTTGGACCGGAAACATTATTTAAATATTTCTTTGGAACCCATTCCTTCTTCACCTTACTCCTAATGGTTCCTTTTCTATTAATTAAGGAGATATAGGCAACTTCCTTATCCTTAGGTTTATATCCTATATCGGCCTTATTGTATACGACTCTTTGGTTCCTAAGGATCATGTCAAAGTATTTTGAGTTATTTGTGAACTTTTTAAAGCATGTTTTCAATTCATCTACTTGAGCATGCATGAATCACTAGATAGTGATGGATCATTTCTAATTGCCTTTAGTTCTATCTTCAAATCATTAATCTTAGATTTTGATTTATCTAGAGCATTCTTAAGGTATGCAATGGTCTTATACAAGAATTCGACTTGAGGAGAATCCTTTACCTCATCGTCACTTGATGATGATTCGTCACTTGCCTCCCCTTGGCTTGAGGTTTCGGATTCATCTTCATGCGGCATCAAAGCCAAGTGTCAGATGACGTGGCATAGCTCATCTTCATCCGATGAGTATTCAATGCTTTGAGTGCCCCATGTTGTTTGAGCTACCATGGCTTTCTTCTTCTTCTTTTCTTTCTTGTCCTTCCTCTTCTTTTCCTTTTCTTCTTTCTTCTTCTTTTTTGGGCAATTTGGCTTGATGTGCCCCTTCTTGTTGCATCCATAACAAGTAACATTAGTGTTGAAATCTGAATTACTACTATATTTATCTTTTGATGCTTGGAAAATTTTCTTTGTCTTTCTTCTTGAAACCTCTAGATTTTCCTACAAACTTCTTGACATAGTGGGCCATCTCGGTAGCCGACATGTCTCCTTCACTACTTGATGACTCATCCTCATATTCGGATGATGAAGACTCCTCCTTCTTCTTCTCCTTCTCTACAAAAAAAGATACACCTTTCTCTTTTGAAGGCATGTTAGATTGCTCATACAACTCAAATTCACAAAATAATTCATCTACCTTAACCAAAGAAAGATCCTTCGAGACCCTATAAGCATCAACTATTGATGCCCATAAGGTGGTTCTAGGGAAGGCATGAAGAATATACCTGATAAGGTCTCAGTTATCCACATTTTCTCCAATCGAGTGGAGGCCATTAAGAAGTTCCTCGAACCTCCCAGGTAGTTGACTTATCGTTTCTCCTCCCTTTATGGCAAAGTTCTACAGTTGATTGATGAGCAAATCTCTCTTGGTGACTCTAGATTCTTTTGTGCCTTAATTTAGTTCAATAAGCTTGGCCCACAGCTCTTTGGAATTTCGGAAGGGACCAACGTTGTTTTGTTGTCCCTCAGCAAGTCCGCATTTGAGTGTTCGATTGCCTTTGCATTGGACTGCACCTTCTTTCTTTGCTCAGCTGTTCATCGTCTAGATTCCAAAACTTTTCCCTCCCTATCAATCGGTGGTGTGAATCCTTCCGTCATCGTGAACCACATGTTGATGTCGGTCATCAAGTAATGTTCCATGTGGCTCTTCTAGTAGATGAAGTTGTTTCCGTCGAAGAGTGGTGGTCGTGCAGTGTTGTGCCCCTCTAGAAAGCCATCTTCCTCTGGTTGATGATTAGATCTTCCGATACGATCCTGACTCTGATACCACTTGTAGAATCCTTTGAAATGGCTAGAGAAGGGGGGGGGGTGAATAGCCCTTCTTTGTTTTCTACAAGAGTTGTTAGCGGAAGCAATAAAAAAACACAAATTTAAATGCGAAAACAAAGAAAGCAAGCTAACACGAGTATATAACGTGGTTCAGAGATGCCACTCCTACTCCACGGCAATCCATAAGGTAGATCACTCCTCACAAGTTTTCACTAGAACTTCCTTTTGATGAGAGCACCAAGGTGGAGGAGCCTTTTCTTACAATGAACACTCTTCCTTTTACAAGATGATGAAGAATAAGCTTGAAGGAAGAGTTGGAGAGCTTAAGAACTTGGAAGAAGGCTTGGAAGCTTAGAGAATGAGAATTTCGTGTGTTAGCATTAGTATCCTCAAGCTTCCAAGACTTCTCTTATATCAGCATTCAGGCATCAGCCCATTTTTTCCCGTTGAGGGTTTCGCCAGTCGACTGCTGCATACTAGCAGTCGACTAGTGCCACTGTTGAAAACATCCAATGGCTTCTAACGGAGTCTGATCGCGATTGTCACCACACAACGGTCACCTGATCTGTCGACTGATCTTATAATTAGTCGACCGGTATCATCCTAGTCAACTGAGCAGTTAGCTATTAGCCATTCTGTGCCCGCGATAGTCGACTGCCCAAAATATCAGTCGACTGCCAGATCTTGACTCGGCTTCTAGACCCGAGTTCAAGTCTGCCAAGGGTGAGCACCTATTATGTTTGTTGAGCTATATATATCAATCGACTAGTGTTATATGATAGTCGACTGCCAAGTTCATGTTCGACAGTCAGATCCGTAGTCGACTGGGGCATAACCCCAGTCGACTGCTCAAGTCTTCTGAACCCTCGAGTGTTGAACACTCGAGACCGTCAACTAGTATAATATGTCAGTCGATTGACACACCTTAAGTATGACTAATTCATACTTGAAAAAAATACCCTAAGTCTAGACTTAACCTTCTAACTTCTCCATCAGCCTTGCGCCTCCAGGATTCCTCCGAGTCCAAGACTCCTTCATCCTTGCGCTTGCCTTCAAAAGCTTCCCTTGGTTTCATCATGCTTTAGGTTTCTTTGTTTGTCAAAGTCCGCTTGGACTTTACACCGCCAAGACTACATGATTGGATTTACACTACCAAGACCTTGCCTTTGCCAAGGTCCACTTGGACTTTACACCGTCAAAACTATATGCTTGGACTTATGCTGCCAAGACCTTCCCCTGGACTTTCATTTCCAAGATTTACACTTGGACTTCTTTTTACCAAGTCTTCACACTTGGATTTTCCTATCACTTAAACATTCATGGTCAGATCACAATTATTGCCTAACTTCAAATGATTATCCAAATATCAAAATACATTAATGATTAGGGTATTATTGCACCAACAGTTATTCTGAAGTTCTTAAGGTTATCAATGAGTTTTAGCCAAAACTTATCGATGGCCTTACATGATTCAAAATTTTAAAATATTGATATGGTTTAAATCAAAGGAATCATAGGAACCCTTTGGTGGTATTGATAAGTAAGTATAATAAGCCTAAGCTCTTTAATGAACTTGTATCAAATTGTAAAGATTTTAAAAATCTATAACTCTCAATCTAGGTTATGGAATTTGAATATGAGAGTATGGTTATGCTCTTGAGGCTCTCAGGAGTATAATAGTTTTAGTTTGAAGTACTTTCGAGGTACCTAAAGTCATTAGTTAGTTTTATTCACAAAACTCACTAATAGTCTTAGAAATCTCAGAATACTTCAAACTAAATTTATTGTACTTGTGACATCATTCTGAATGCAATCATGCCCTTGGATATTAATTTCATAGCCTAAATAAAGAGCTATATATTTTTAAAATTGACACAACTTTGAAATATTTTAAAAGTTATGAAATTGTTCTTCCACATAATAAGAACACAAAAAGTTTAGCAGTCGACTCATGAATTATGGATAGTCTGTTGGTGCAGGGGAACCAGATAATTGAACCTAAGTTTTGATTATGGCAAAGACTCAAAGTTAAGTCATATTATTATCTGATGTGTTGTGATAAGGGTGGAGGAACTGAGTAAGCCTTAGCTATAATCAAAGACATCAAGAGAATTAGATGCTAAGCAATAGGTAAATAGGCCAAGGTAAGCTCCGAGTGAGGAGCGATGGTAAGGACGTGTCCTCAGTATGGGGACAACTATAGGCGTTGATCCGACCAAGTCTTTTGGAGGAATGCCGAAGTCGAGATCGGATGGTCAAAAGGGTTGCCACTATTAATATCCTTGAATATTCTATGCTAATCTTGTAATGTAGATAAAAGACTGTAGAAACACCAAGCAAGTACCTTACAACAGTCGATTGACATGGTGCAGTCGACTGATGCCTACGAATAAGCCAAAACACCAAGTCATTATTTGGATCGATCTAAGCTGCCACCTATGTATAAGATCCACAAGTTTGAGATCTAGATCTGGACTCATTCTAAGGTTCAAGTCTATAAAATAAAGGCCTATGGCAAATCCTAGAAGTTAACAATTCTAAGTGCTCTTGCTCTTCCAACTCTCAAGCCTTCTTAAGTACTCAATCAACCGTCCCACACATCTTCCAAGTTCCAACGAAGCTTCATCTTTTATTTATGTGTCGGTAATTGTTTAAAGTTGCTTTTTATTTGTACTTAATTTGTTGGGATCGGTAAGGTTGTTACTGACCCATCTCTTTTTGTAATCGTCTTGTTTCTTACCTCCAACGAGGAAGAGACTCTTTTAGTGATTGTCCTTCGAAAGCGATCAAGGATGGCAGGGCCTTGGACTAGCAACCATTTGATTGTGGACTAAGTAAAAAGCTTTGTGTCTTTCTTTTTATATTTATTTTTTTGTTTTTGTTTCCTCTACGAGTTACGATGTTTTTATTTATGAGAGAAATTTTTAATATGTTATTCACCCCGTAGCATTTTCGGTCCTTCACAGTCAATTGCTCATTACAAATCAAATAAAGTTTAAGAATAAATTAGTAAACTCGACAATTATATAGAAATCACCTCATGATATTTCATCAGTCGACTAATGATTACAAATTAAACATAACAAGTTTGGGAATCGATCGATGAACTCAATTATTGCATGCATTATCAATCCTAATAAAGGAGTATAATAGGAAATAACTATGTGTTTTGATAAATATAAAAGTTAGATATATTTTTCAAGTATTACATAAATCTAGATACACAATTCAATAAATTATTGTATGTACTTTTATTTTGAACATATACATTCATTTGGAGTTTATTGCTTATTTAAATTGCATATTAATTGTATAATACTATTAGAGTGCGTTTGGTTGGGGTCATCTGTGATAACTTTGGTTATCCATTCAAGGTTATCAAAAGAAAATCTTATTTGGTTTAGGATTTGAACGATTACCAAGTCATGATGGATGTCCGACATGTCATGCCACATTAGCAAAAGGATTATAGATGGGAGAATTGGAAAACCTCCAAGAAGTTTGGTTTTTCTTGATTCCCTTGGTTATGATTTTTTTTTTCCAAAAATACCCTCTATTTTTTTACCATTTAGGACAAAAACTATCTTTATCAATTTATCAAATTACAATCTAGCTGATTGTTGGTTGGCAGTCGGCTGTCGCCGTCGTCCGTCGTCGTCGTCCGTCGCCGGTCGCCGCCGCAGATCACCGATCACCGGCCGGCAGGCTACCACCGTCGATCATCGATCGACCATCGCCGCCGATCGCCGGTCGGCTGCCACTGTTGGTCATCGACTAGCCGCTGCCACCGTCGATCGCTGTCGTCGATCGCCGATTGGCCGCCACCGCCATCGCCGATCGCCAATCGACCGCCGCCGTCAGTCGATGATCGACCGTCACCGTCGGTCGCCGATCGCTGATCGACAACGTCGTTGGTCACCGATCGCCGACCGATCACCGCTGCCGATCGTCGAGTTGGGGTAATATTATAAATGTCATAGTAAGTAATACATTAAAACCTTCAAACAAATAAAGTTTTGTCTCATTATCTAAGATTAAATCAAACAACATTAAATTATGTTTTATTCCTCATAACCTTGGTTATGTGATTACATGATAATCATATGATTAACATAATCACAGATGACCTCCAATCAAATACACCCTTATAATACTATATCCACACTACCTCCCTTAGACTCGATATTTTTACTACTAATTTATATACATATTTTACATTAATTAAAGTTAACACCATTAAAGGCTTTGATAAGCTTGCAAAGATGAGCTGCCTTAACAAGGATACCTGTTTAAAAAATATTTTCATCTCTTCTTAAAGATGAAAATAAAAGCAAGGAAAAGTAAATTATCAAAAGCTTAAAATCATAAAGTTGGACTTTGACCAAAAGTATTTCGTACCTTAAAAAAATCAGTCATGACAAATAAATATTATTGCATCCCTAATAATCATTTAAAAATATAATAGTAAAATTATTATCGTATAATTTGAAAGTCACAAATTTAAATTACGAAAATAATTTTTTATAAAAAAAATATAAAATTACATACAATAAATTTTATCTCGAGGTTTCACATTTACAAGAGCTTTATATATCAGATTAGAGTTCCTAGGACTAACCCAGTTGGTAAATGTAAAAGAGTAACTCTTAAATGGACAGAGGTCAATTTTCGGAGAGGTCATAACTCTGGACCATTGATCACCCCCTCCTTTGTACTTGTCACCTGGATCTTGATTTATCTCCTCCACTGATAGAGACAGTCGGAGGAGACCGTTAATATAGCGGTTCCATATTTTTTATATATTAGACTATACTAACATTCTCTTGAGTATGTGTATTCTTTCTTTTTATATTTTAAGATAAGGAATCTAAGGTTATAGATTGATTAGGTGGATTATTTGCATGAGAATTGCTAATAGTGATAGTCTGATAGAGAGAAAAAAAAAGAACGATTTAAGAGTGTATTGGTGTTGAAAATAAGAAATATAAGAGTTTTGTTTACTTGATTATAGGTATAATAAGAGCAATGAGTTGTCACTACAAAAATATAAGGATTTTATGACGAATTTTGATTCAAAATTCGTTGTAAAATTATTTTGCAATGAAAATTGCAATGAATATATTTTAGTTGTAAATAAGTCATTGTAAAATTTGATGATGAAAATAAAATTTTGTCACTAAATTTACGATGAAATCTTATTTTTGTCACAAATATTTGTGATGAAATTTGATTTTCGTTACAAAACTTCGTGACAAAATCATATTTTCCTCGCAAATTTTTGTGATGAAAATGTGATTTCATCGTAAATTTTGATAAATATTCATGTCATTAGCAATCATCAATAGTATTAGTAGTCAACTGCTGTAATTCACCAGTTGACTGAAGATCAAGAAATTTGCGACGAAAATATTTTTTCATCACAAATTTAGTGACGAAATTGTATTTTCGTCACAAAATTCTAGACCATCAGTCGATTGCTTATGTTCATCAATCGACTAATGTTGACGTCGGTCAACTTGCCAGTTGACTAAAAAATATTATGTACCCTGCTATAGTATCATCAGTCGACTGACATCTTACACCAGTCGACTGATGATACTGTAGCAAGCCATAGAATATTTTTCAGTCAACTGGCCAGTCGACTGACCCAACGTCAGTCGACTGATGATCATAGGCAATCGACTGATGGTCCAAAATTTTGTGATGAAAATATATTTTTGTCGCAAATTTGAATAAAAAAAGCAAAAAAAACTACGATATAACTAACTATTTCTACCTATTTTTATAAATTTTACAACCAAAACACATATAAAATGATTCAATAAAATTTGAACATCTAACAATATCAAATCACATATCAAACTCCATAAACCTCTAATATACTAAATCAACAATACAGATAACAAATCATTCATCGTAGATATTAAACTTATACATTCATATCGCATGTAACAAGTCAAATAATATTTGGATATAACAATTCAGACATAACCACCATCATCACCACCATTATTAAAAAATTCATCTTTATCGTCATTTGCATTAGTAGGAGGAGATCGAGGAGGAGGTAGTAGACTTGAAGCCGAGGGTAATTGAAGATGTTTCATGATTAACATCTGCTGTTTGCAAAATTCATCATCTGTTCATTGAATTCCTGATCCCTTTGTCTTTGTAAACTATTGACATCTTCAAGTTTGTTATCTTTTTGCACTAGTAACTCATTCAAATGGCTAACCTCTTCATTCAACTGATTTATTTATGCTCTTATTGCTGGTGAGGCTGAAGAAGATGTACTAGAGACTTTATAAGTTCAACTCAAAGAACCAAGTCCAACTATTCTTCCACCTTTTGATCTGCCAATCGCTTCGAACCATAGTGATGCAGGGGCATCTAACAGCAAATGCGATCTAGATGCACTAAAAAAGGGTTTTGACTTTTTTTGTTAAAATTTGTTTATGTTTTTTTTCTTGCTTATTATAAAATTTCTGTTAAAGTTAGTTTATTTTCTTTTAACATTAAGAAACTTTCTCTTTCTCTAAGCCTATTTAAACATAGGTTTAGACTCTTGTAAGGTATTCAGTTTTGATTAATAATATTTCTTTTCATTTAAAATAAGAGGTGTCCCTCTTCGTTAGCAAAATCCCTCCTCCTATGACTCTTTCGCTCTCCCCCTTTTCTAACTAGGCACAATTAGTGCCTATTCTGCTACTCGCTTACATCAGTTGGTATCAGAGCCTTAGATCCATGGAAGGTCGATGAGGACGTGGTCATGGTTGGCAGGTTCCAATTGAGGAAGCCGCACCTCAGGATCAAAATCTCACAGAGACCATTGAAGATCTACGGAGGCAAGTCATGGAGCTAATGTCACACCCCGAGAGTATATTTGTCCATCAATCGAATGGTACCCTCTTGTGACAATATAAGAAACAATAGTGCAAGGCCTAAATAACTACTGATACACACAAATCATAAATCACAATGAAATAACATCGACAAATAATAGAAATACAAGGACACAAAGATGCACTTCAGAGTGACTTTGACATAATAAGAAAACATAATCGAAACTAACATTCAAACCAAAACCGTAATAAAGACCAAATACATAACAACAACACCATATACCAAAATGCAGAACAAATACAGAATAAAATCCAAAACATACAATCATCAGGGATTTAAACCCAATATGCACCATGTGAGATGGAATCGGTAGATAGGACCTCCAAGCTCCTTACGACATCCTCTACCTGCTACCTGGGCGACAGGAAAACCCAGGTTCTGTGGTGGCGAGTATAAGACTCAGCGGTATATGAAAGATAGTGCATGAACTATATAAACATATGGAGATCAACAAGTATACAGTCTTAAAGGTAATAACAAATAACCATTAGTATAAATCTAATCAATGCATACACCAACCTGATCCACCAGATATAACGTAATGTACCGACATACATGAAGGTCTGCAATGACACAACTCATAATAACATGAGAAAATATACAACACTGTAACACATACAAGTAATATACATGACCAATATCACACCTGTGAATAACTCATAATCATATAAACAACGTATAATCAAATGCATAAACAAACTTGGTCCATCCTACGCAATAACATAATGTTGATCAAATGCATATAGAAGTCTGTTCTGTCATGTACACTACACATACCTAAACAACGATCCAAACTGATCCTACTCATAGCTAAATACACCACATAAAATAGTATATACTATGCAAATGGCATTTATAATGATGTTCAAACATATGCAACAATTACGGTTCAAACAAATGCAACATCTCACAAGCATATGCAATATATATCACACACATATATATGAGCCACCGCACATAGCAATGCATATGCAATATGTATCACAAGCATATATGAGCCACCACACATAGCAATGCATATGCATGCTCACTACCTGCACACCCTGCTTGCTACCACGACCCCAATGTGTCCTAGGTGGCACGATAGGGCAACTATCCCAACTCCTGCTACCACTACTCTCGAGTGGTCGAATGGGTAGTATGAGTAAGTAGCTTGCTATAAGCTACACAATGGGGGTTCCTACTGCTAGCCACTCTGACTATCACTACTATTGAGTGGTCGAGTGCCACACGATAAGACAAACTGCATGCACCTCTAACTACCACCATCAACAGTGTATGAGTGCGACATAACAGATGAAATGCACTCAACACTAGCTACCACTACCCTGAGTGGTCGAGGAGGCAGTGATGACTGACAACCCTCTCAACCACAAGGGAGACCAAGTCGACAACATGCATGTAATGTAATGATGTACAACTCCATACACATAAACCCACATCATGCTCTCTGTCCTACAAAGAGTCATATACAATAGAAAACCAACCATGCTAGGACCTCTAATCCGTAAACAAAACTCTATCGACAACCCACTCAACCATACACAGAAGACATGATCCACAATAAATACACAAGGCAAAGTAATATGATACGATAATCAAATCCACATTTAGATCCATCACCTACCCCCAGCAATACAACATGATAACCCACACTAAGACTATAACTGTGCTCAACTGTTGGTGCAATCGGCCCAGGTCACGATTGACCAGGACTCGAGCTTGACTCGAGAGATGTTTTGATGTTCGACAAAAACATATGACAATGTGATTGTCATGGGAAAGTCCAAGTCTTGAGTACTTGGCATGGAAAGTCCAAGTGGGACACTTGGCATTTTGGAAAGTCCAAGTGAGACACTTGACATTTGGAAAGTCCAAGTCTTGAGTACTTGACATGTAAAGTCCAAGCATGGGTCTTGGCAAGAAAAAGTCCAAGCATGGGTCTTGGCATGGAAAGTCCAACATGGGTTGGCAAGGGAAAGTCTAAGCTTGAGTCTTGGCATTTGAGAAGTCCAAGGGGTTTGATATTGGCGGCGTAAAGTCCAAGTAGGAGTCTTGGCAGCATAAGTCTAATGGTTGGTGGCGTAAAGTCCAAGTGGAGTCTTGGCGGCATAAGTCCAATGTGCCTTGATGGTGTAGACACCGTTAGCATGACATAGCCGATGGAAGCACATGAAGGCTAGCGTGATGGATGAATAAGTCATGGATGACTTGGAGGGATCAGAGAGGCGTGAGGTTGATGGAGGTGGCTAGAAGGCTTAGGTCAGGCTAAGGGTGGTCTAGCAAGTATGGGGGAACCATACTTTGGCAAAAACCTCATGTTTAAGGTGTGCCAGTCGACTGGTGCCATATGACAGTCGACTGGTGAGAGTCAACTAGGGTTTGACTACGGGAATTGGCCTGGATGACGCCGGAGGAAGGCGTCGATTGATTGGCAGCGATCGGCGATCATGTGATCGATCGATTGGTGCTGGGTTTTGGAGCACGAGATGAGTCTCACTCACGATCACTAGCGCTGGCCATGAGTGATGGCTTGATCAGTTGACTGATGGTCATAATCAGTCGACTGATGATGGATCCGTTGAATTTTTCCAGCGTGGATCTAGCCATTGTCTCACGACAATAGTGGCATCAGTCGACTGATGGTCCCGAGCAGTCGACTGATCGACTTTTTCCAGCCCAGGCAGAAGATATAAATGGAGCTCGTGGAGGAGAAAAAGCCAACCGGTTCTTGAGCATCCTTGGGGCGATTTGTTACTGCAAATCAGGGTCTCCAAGGCCATTCTTCAAGTAACCAAAAGCAAACAATCCAAAGGCATTCGTAAAGTGTTTTCTTTACTTGAATTGCATTGTATTTCATTATAATTGCTTGTTGTATTTAGTTTATTATTGTAAACTATTGTAAGAGGTTTCTCCACCTCTGACGTGTTGTCGAGAAGGAGTTTATTGCTTAGTGGTGTTTGTGGCATCGCTAGAGCTCTTTAGAGCTCGATCTGTGGAGTAGGAACCATTCGGTTCCGAATCACGTTATATTCTTGTGTTCTTGTGTGATTGTCTATTTTGTTATTGTTATTATTATCTATATTCCACTGCGCTAAAGAAGTTTGTAGACGAACACGCGAATGTATTCCATCGACGTATAGCATGACGCTATTCACTCCCCCTCTAGCATTCCAATGATCCCCAACAAGTGGTATCAGAGCGAGGCTGCTCTTCAAGGTTTAACAACTAAGGGAGCACACTAGAGGGTGAAGATGGAAGTCCAAGAACAACTAGGATGGGATATCAACACACCGGTCCCATATGCTTTCTATGGACGAGAAGACTTCAATTCTTGGAAGAGAAGAATTGAAGATTTTTGATGATGAAGGATTTTAAGGAATGGTCCATATTAATGGAAGGATTTGAGTATCCAAGAGGACCAAAAGGTGGCTTCCTCAAAAAGAAAAGATGGAGTGAAGAGCAACTCCAACAATTTGAGAAAAGCAAGAAGGTAATTGAATTTATTTTTGATTTAATTCCTAATGACTTCTTGTGTAGCCTAGGTAATTATATAGATGCCAAAGAGCTTTGGAGCGATTTGGCCAAGCTTCATGAAAGTCCATCACCGGTCTAAGAGGAAGGGATCGAAGAGGCAAGTACATCATCCTCACAAGGAAGTGAGGACTTGGAGGTTGAGAGACCATCAACATCCAAGGAGGAAGAGGAAGTAGAATTGGAGGAGACCTCCACCTCTAGGATTGAGGGGGAGGAGATTAGATCACTGGAGCAACACCAAGAAGAAGCTTCAACATCCGGTCAAGATGAAGAAGCTCAAAATCCTATTCTGGCCTCCATTGACTTAGGTAATTCAAACACCATAATTCAAAATAAAAATAATATTATGTGTTTTGAGTGTAGGGAATTTGGGCACTATAAGAGTAAGTGGCCAAAGAAAGTAAAGAAGGCTCAATCGGCTCCAAAGGTCAAAGATGCCGGTGCCCAAAGTCAAAAGAGCAAGGAGCATGTCATATGCTTTAAGTGCAATTCAAAAGGGCATTACCAGAGTTAATGCCCAAAGGGAGAGAAAAAGGGAGCATCACAAGTAGGGGGAGCCTCTAATGCAAACTCTAAGGTATATCTAAATAATGCTCTTTCTTTCAATTATAGGCAAAAGCATGCTAGAACTAATTTTAGCAATCTTGCTATTTATCAAAAAGAGCATGCTAGAAATAGGAAATTTTGTTTAGGAGCTAAGAATATTCATTTTAATAATAAGGAGAAATTTGGGACTAATGTCCCTAAAAATATTTTATCTAAGAACAAATCTAGGTGAAATAATTCTAGACCAATTCTACCTAGGGAGACAATTAGAAAGGTACAAGAGCATCTAGGTCTTAATCCCAAATGGACTAGGCATATGCCTAGGAAGAACATTGCCCAAAGACTAAATCAAAATTCAAAAATTGGGCAATTAGAATTAGAAAATCAAGCCTTGAGGTCAAGACTTGAGAAATTAGAAAAGACCCTTAAGAAGATGCAAAATCAATTTCAAGGGTCAAATAGTCAAAGTCAAGGGTCTAGGACTCAAAGTCAACACCTAGGGCCAAAGAGAGAAAAGTCAACCAAGAGCAAGAAGGGTTTGGGTCACAAACCTAAGCCTAAGGTGGCTTATCATAGATTATGGAACACAAATTAGGTCTAGGAAAACCAAGGTCAATAGGGAAGTCATCCCTAGAGTTGAATGTGTGTGCCTAGTGGCTAGGGTTTCAAGGAAACCTAAGCAAGCCACTAAGAAGGTTGCAAGGGGAGTCACCCCTAGAGTCAACCTAGGCAAGACCCAAATGACCAAGGCTAACAAGCCTAGAAGGGTCATTAGGAAGGTGTCTAGGGAGGTTATCCCTAAGGAATACCTAGTAAACCCTAGGAGCTCAAATAGGTTTTGGGTTCCTAAGAGCGTGATCGATTCACGCTAGATGGGTTTAGGGTGTGCCAACCTTGATTGGATGGGTAGTTAACTCAACCATGGCAAAGGTGGCACTATAGGTAATTTTCAAGGTTATGGGTACCTTGAAAATAGATTTGATACTTTGATCCTAAGAGATTTTAGGATGCGCCAATATATTTTTGGATTTATGAAAAATTAATCAAATTGACACAATTTAGGATTAGGGGTCATAGTGTGCCATTTTGGGTTTTTGGCACACTTGGGAGTTTAGTGATAATATGGAAAAATACAATTAATAATAACAAATGACAATTAATACTAAGTTTTAGGTATTATTATACCTATATATTTTATATGCCATGCTTGATTTGCCATATAACATGCTGTGACATCATGTTTATTTTTATCATTTATTTGTCATGATCATGTTTAGGGTTAGGTTAAATGTCATGTGTTTTTAGATTACATCATATGCCATGACATCATGATCATTGGCCATGCTTAATTATTGCTATTATTTATGCCATGATCATTCATGCATTTAATTTGATTTAAATTGATTTAAGAACTTTGGCATGACTTGGAGTCCCATTTATAAGGGAATTAAGTAGGATTGCCTTAGAAAAATGCATGAGACCTTAGATTAGGATAACCAAAACCCACATCTCACATCACATTGACATGTATGTGTATTTATATACCCTAGATACATGTGAGATGCTAGGATATGAGTTAAGTTCAAGGTGCATAGTTTTTGCATCTAGATGAACTAAAACTCATCTAATTTCATTTGTGGATCATTGGGAAAGCTTGTGTACAAGTCATGTACATTGAGCCCAAGGAATATGAAAACTTTGAAAACATTTTAAAATCCTTTTGAAAAACCTTGGTGAAGTCTATTTTTTGATAGCAATCACCATTGATGAGATTGATACAAAGTGAGCTAAAACTTTGAAGTTTTTATTCACTTTTCGATTTTGTATCAAACTCATTATTTTATGAGTAAAATATTTTTCTATCATTATTTTATACGTATGAATTTTCATGATTTTTCGGTATACATATATTTATTTATGCATTTTTGAAACTCAACTCTGATAATTGAAAATCAGTTTTTGATTTATCGATCATTTATCGCTTCAGTGGCGATCGATGATGAAAGTGATGATTTATGATAAAGGTTTGTTAGCCCATTTTCAGCTATGGTAAAGGTTCCTAACCACTCCTAACCCTAGGATATGCTTTGGGAAGCATTATAAAGGGTAAAAATCCATTGGATATTGATTAGGAGAGTTGTTTAGGGTTTGTATCAAATTTAAGGTGTGGAGAGTTCATGTTTGAACTTTGAACCTTATTTTTGATGGTTTAGAGTTCCTATTGGCTTAGGGACTTCCCAAGGACATTGTTGGTGCAATGGTCAAGAAGGAGCAAGCCTTTAGGGGGAGGTATCCATCATGGGATGATGGATGATATTTTTTCTCATGGGAAGGAAAAATGGGATTTTGAGATACCCAATTTGGAAATTGGGAGAGTGTATAGGATTGCCTCTCTTGAGTGATATGGGAGTTATCACTAGGAAGATGGTAGGCATCCTAGGTATGTTTGGACCAAGGGGGAGATTGTAAGATCTCATTGGATATGAGACATTGACCTCCTTGGAGAGAACCTTTTTGATGTTAGTCAAAAAGGGGGAGAATGTTTTGGGGGAGAATTTATTGAGAGAATGACATCAATTGGGAAAATTGATGGGGATGATTGGTTTGAGTTAGATGGTCTAACTCAATGGTTTCTTTGGTTTTTGTCAAACATCAAAAAGGGGGAGATTGTTGGTGCAATCAACCCAGGTCATGATTGACCAGGACTCGAGCTTGACTCGAGAGATGTTTTGATGTTCGACAAAAACATATGACAATGTGATTGTCATGGGAAAGTCCAAGTCTTGAGTACTTGGCATGAAAAGTCCAAGTGGGACACTTGGCATTTGGAAAAGTCCAAGTGAGACACTTGGCATTTGGAAAGTCCAAGTCTTGAGTACTTGGCATGTAAAGTCCAAGCATGGGTCTTGGCAAGGAAAAGTCCAAGCATGGGTCTTGGCATGGAAAGTCCAACATGGGTTGGCAAGGGAAAGTCCAAGCTTGAGTCTTGGCATTTGAGAAGTCCAAGGGGTTTGATCTTGGCAGCGTAAAGTCCAAGCAGGAGTCTTGGTAGCATAAGTCCAATGGTTGGCGGCGTAAAGTCCAAGCGGAGTCTTGGCGGCGTAAGTCCAATGTGCTTTGGCGGTGTAGATACCATTAGCATGACATAGACGATGGAAGCACCTGAAGGCTAGCGCGATGGATGAACAAGTCATGGTTGACTTGGAGGGATCCGCGAGGCATGAGCCTGATGGAGGTGGCTAGAAGGCTTAGGTCTAGGCTAAGGGTGGTCTAGCAAGTATGGGGGAACCATACTTGGGCTAAAACCTCATGTTTGAGGTGTGCCAGTCAACTGGTGCCATATGACAATCGACTGGTGAGAGTCAACTAGGGTTTGACTGTGAGAACTAGCCTAGCAGTCGATTGCCAAAGGAAGGTAGTTGACTGATTAGCCGAGCAGTCGAATGATCGTGTGATCAGTCGACTGGTGCTCGAGTTTTGGAGCACAGAATGGAGTCTCACTTGATCGCTGCGGTCAGCAGTCGAGTGATGGCTTGATCAGTCGACTGATGATCATAATTAGTTGATTGATGATGGATCCATTGGATTTTTTCAGCATGGATCTAGCAGTTGTCTCACGACAACAGTGACATCAGTCGACTGATGGTCCCGAGCAGTCGACTGATCGACTTTTTCTAGCCCTGGCAGAAGATATAAATGGAGCTCGTGGAGGAGAAAAAGCCAACCGGTTCTTGAGCATCCTTGGGGCGATTTGTTGCTGCAAATCAGGGTCTCCAAGGCCATTCTTTAAGCAACCAAAAGCAAGCAATCCAAAGGCATTCGTAAAGTATTTTCTTTACTTGTATTGCATTGTATTTCATTATAATTGCTTGTTGTATTTAGTTTATTGTTGTAAACTATTATAAGAGGTTTTTCCACCTCCGACATATTGTCGAGGAGTTTATTGCTTAGTGGTGTTTGTGGCATCGCTAGAGCTCTTTAGAGCTCAATCCGTGGAGTAGGAACCATTCGGTTCCGAACCACGTTATATTCTTGTGTTCTTGTGTGATTGTCTATTTCGTTATTGTTATTATTATCTATATTCCATTGTGCTAACGAAGTTTGTAGATGAACACGCGAAGGTATTCCATCGACGTATAGCACGACGCTATTCACCCCCCTCTAGCGTTCCAACGATCCCCAACATCAACTACATGCACTTATACAACATCTATAAATCAAACATATATAGAATCTATAATCAATAATTGTGATGAAATGAGACTGTATAGATATCGAATAGAGCATCTCGAAGTTCAATGACTAAGTATCAAGAACGAGAATAAACAAGAGTGGAGTCAAGGTAATATTACTATCATCATAACAAAGCTCATGCACTGAGATCATCGATCTATTGAACCAAAGGAAGGAATTACCCACATAGTATATAACTCGTGCTAATAATATTTGCGTCCGCAAATCTATCTTGTATCAAAGTCCTGCACACAACATAGAATAAAATTAAGTTCTATTGTACAATGAATGATCAAATCGAATCCTATATCGATTTCATATTCCAATCTACTAAACGAATATTAACTAAAGTCTCGTTCACCCATCCCACATAATATCCACTATATCACCATGATGACATGATATTATTAACCACCACACTGTACAATAGTTAACATCCAACTTCATCTTACACCACCGATCCAAGCTTATTAATCTGTCAACTACCTTCTAGCCAAACCATAAATGATTCAACAGATCAATCCACGATATCTAACGGTAAGAATATTACCTAACCTTAAGATAACAAATTGGAACTTACCAAACTTATATCATCCACACAACTTCTTCATATGCTTAAAATATCTGATATGAAATTATCAGTTGAATTGCAAACCACACCCAATTCCAACAAATCCTAAACACCTGAAATCACAGCATATCACCCCTCTTACAACCTACTATTCTCTGCATTTAACATCCAAAGTGTAAAATACCACAGGAAAAAAAAATAAAATAAAAAATCATGGTGAGGGATTTAATTGAACCAAACCATGGCTTAATGATAAAAGGGAATTTAAGTGGATCTAGGTTTAAGTATTATAGGATTTTAAACCAACCCATTAGTTAACTCGATCTGCTTATTTCTTTAACCCCAGCCACTTCTGTTCGTGCGATTTCTCATCGCTCGCACGCAAGCGTTTCTCTTCTTCTTCTATTTTTTCCCGATCCGCCGATTCGTTCCCCGATCCCGATCTCATTTTCCCCTATTTCAGTTCTTCGCCGTCGCATCTTCTCCTTGTCCGATCCATCAGTAGCAGCCGCCGCCGCCCTAGGTCCTTCTTGAGTGGTAGCTTTCCGCTCATCGTCACACTGCCAGACTTTACCGCCTCTGCATCGAGCCCCGGCGGAGCGATCTGATTGCCGCTGCTCTTCGCTCGCCGCCGCCTCTGCTCAGCCGTTGCCAGTTGACCTCCAGATGATGCAAGCCTCATCCATTGTAGCCTTCCTTCTGTCGTCGCCATCACGAGCTCTTGCCTTCGACCACCGCCTCTCTTCGTCGGATCTTGCTCTTCCCACTCACCGTCGACCCTTTTGATTGTCGGTCGGTCATGGAATCGACCACCGCGAGCACCTCCAGCCATCATCAGCAATCTCACAAGGAGATTTCGAGTCTGAGAGGGAAAAATCAATGAGTTGTTGATCTCTGTGACTTTTCCCCTTGAGTTGATTCCTTCCTCTAATCCCAATCGTGCGGTGCCACCGTGGCAGCTGGATCATAGCAGCTACCATCGATGGAAGTAACAACACCAACATCTTCAACCTTCTAATTTTGTGCTTGGGTTGAGCATCACAAGCCCAGCTCGTCTCCGACAACTACAGTGACTAGTTGTAGTTGATCCACTGATCTCTGCCTCAACCGATGGTCTGTGAAATTTGATTAGTAACTTCTGTTCCTTGATTCGTCTCCTTATCCAGAGCACAGCTAGGGTAATGATTTTATTGTCGAATTGCTGCTGATTCATTTTCTAGGTTTTGGTAATCTCTTAGCCCTTGTTCTGTTTCTTAAATGGTGGATGCGAGGAGCGGATTCAAGAAGGGTTGTGATGTGTTTTAGATGATGAAGACGATGTAAGAGTTGTTTTTCCTATTCTAATGGGTTGTGCAGATTTATTACACTAAGTTGGATTAAGAAGTTTATGGTTTCTACCTTTACAGATTGTGAGGAGCCTTGTGAATCCAATTAGACTATTGAAATTGAACGTTTGAGGTAAGTTCATATTTGAATAGTTGCAAATGCTTATCGTTTGATAGGTTGTTAGTTAATATAAGGGTGATGGATGCTACTTCTAGTTCGTCTATGGATTTGGAGTTGATACCTTACTATTGGGTTAGGAGGTTTTGTGATTTAGCTGGACTAGGTGAGTGATTTACAGCTAAATAATTATCAAAGAATTTGTGTATTTTATAGAGAACCAGAATATGGTTTAATGTGAATGCTTGATTAGTATGATGGAATGGAATGAGGTTATGCCACTGTGGGATTTGGTTAATTAATCAGGGATCAAGATTGGGTTAGATTCTTATTCCTAAAATTTGATTATGCTAGCATGTGGGTTATATTGGATTCTACCATTTCAGATATTTGATTCGAGGTAGAGATCTTGGATACGAAGACCACCAACACGAGCTTCTTAGTAGGTGGGTAATTTCCTACCATGGTCAGGTAGTTTTAATGCATATAGATTTAGATATATGATTATCTTATATGATCATGTTACCTTGACTCCGCTCTTATTTACTCTTGCGCTTGATACCTTATCTTTGGCTGTTATACTCTATTGCTATTATCATATTTCACTTCATCATGATTAAGAGTTACAGATGTGATGTAAGTAAACCTAGAATTGCTTAGTTAGGTGCAAATAATGAAGTATGGATGACGACCTGATTATAAATTGGGCAAAAAGGTCATCCGTGGGTAGGTAATGTCTTGAACATAGGGTTAATTCTAATACCCTTAGGTTGCATATTTACTACCGACCATATATTGTGTAAATAGTCAGGTGAATTGTACTTAGTGTGTCGCTACGGACCGGTGGTCCTAGCTTATTATGATCAGTTGAGTACGACTCTCTGCAAGATAGAGAGTGCGTTGATCTGAATGGTATGACTCTCTGTAGAATAGAGAGTCTATGGTGGATGTATATTGGTGTGACAGAGCATTCATGTCATTTGCATGCATATTGGCGATGTGGTCTCCTTTATGGTTGAGAGGGTCGTCAGTCATCCTGCCTCCACGGTTACTCATAGAAGGAGTAATCGGTGTGAGGGCAGAGCATTGTGGTGCCGCACTCTACCACTATAGACGATGATAGTTAGATTTGCATGCCATAGTCCTGCGTGTGTGGCACTCGACCACTCATGGGTAGTGACTGTCGGAGTGGCCAACAGTAGGGACCCCCGTCGAGTAGCTTGCTCTTCACGCTTATATGCTACTCGATCATATTGCCCACTCGACCACTCGAGAGTAGTGGTTGGTGTTGAGTTGGGACAGTTGTCATGACGAGCCATCGAGGCCACACTGGGGTCGTGGTAGCTTTAGGGTGAGCCAACATGACCATGCATGCTACATTGCCGTGACTTATGACATTTTTGCATATTGCCATATATGCATGTATATATATATATATATATATATATATATATATATATATATATATATATATATATATATATATATATATGGATGATTGTGATTAGTATATATATATAGATGCATTCTATATATATATGTTTATTGTGATGTTGCATTTGATTGTACTATGCTTGTTGCCCTTGGTTGTACATCATCTTCATACATGCTACCCGCATCGGTTATATAGTTGTGTTGGATACCTATATACTTGTTGGTTAGACTATTGCATTATTTGACTCGTATTTATGACGTTGTATGTTTTAGACCAGACTTCCTGTTATATACATATATTGTGGATATGTGCTCAGGTTGGATAGGAGTAGCATAGCAGACTTTCAGGTATGTCTGCATTTTTCGTTGGCCATTTGGTTAGAAGGTATATACATGGATATGTTATCATGTTAGTGTTACCTGATGTACCTGTAAATTTTTCTATTGAATTACATGTGATATTTGATATATACATGTTTTTCCTATTACCTACTGAGTTTTACTCACCACCATGGACCCTGAGTTTTTTCTGTCGCCCAGGTAATAGGTAGAAGTCTTCATGACGACTTGGAGCTTCACTAGTGGTCCATCCTATCTCCATTTTCTGAGCTCCCGTGGATTTTTGGTTTATGTTGTGGACTTATGTCTGTGTCCGAAGTTTTATGAACTGTTTGGTACTGTGGATTTGTCAGTTGGTATGCACTTATGTTGGTTATGGATTTGTATGTCAGTATGTGTGGTTATGGGTATGTGGTTTTATATTTTTCGATGTGTTTGATATATATTTTTGCTTATTATGTTGTGGTTGTGGGCCTACGAGCCTTTTATTAACACGATATGTTGCCACGTACAGAGGAGATGTCGTCCGTTTGCTTTTCGGCATGACATACTCTCGGGGCATGACACAAAGAATAAGAGATGTTTAAGGAAATTACCCCAAAGGTAGGAGAGTTGATCACAAGAACCAGTCGACACCAAATCGTGGCCCTAATCAATAGCAACCGAGCAGGGGAAAGAAAGTCTGACAATCTCAGCTGACGATAGAAGCCTCTAATTGCCGCTGTGGTCGAGGGAAAACCAAACTTAGTAACACTCGATCAAAATACACTACTAAAAGGAGAAGACGAAGTGAGGCGGAGACACTTAACTGGCATCAGGATCCAAAGAAGAGGTGGCTCGGTGCGGCTGGTGATTGACCGAGATGAAAATCGGGATGAGCGGTGAGTGAACCACACTCACAGTGAGATGAAAAGGGTGGCGATGAGCTAGCTTGGGGCACCGGTGATAGGCGATGGCACAGATCGAGTGTGGCGATGGCTACGAGAATTGTGTGCATCTAGATTAGAGCAGTCGAAGGAGCTAGCTGAAGCAGGGGGCTACGAATGGCTGGTGATCGATGTGGGATCAAGAGAAGCAGAATGGAAGTTAGAGAAATGGAGCAGCAACTCCGTCACCACTGAGCTTGCGGCGAGGGCACAACATCGATCGTGAGAGGGTAGGAGGCATTGTCGTTGTCCGTCGAGCAACAGAGATGAAGAGAAGAAAACACGCGATCGAGAGAGGGAAGATGGGTGATAGACATGAGAAATGGGAATCGGGAGAAATAAGGAGAAAAGAAAATCAAACCTAGGTTTTCTAATTAAACTATAGGTTAAATGCCCCAATTAAGTCCTCACTAATAATCCAAACAAACTTTCTTAAAACCTTTTAAATCTTTCCCCATACAATTCTATAGAAATTGGATTTAAATCCAGAAAAATTCCTGAAAAATTCTTTAAGATATTTTCTTAACTAGCAAGTATTATTTTATTATTATTTTATTTTCTGATATCTTACAGCTAACTCAACAACTAAATGCATGATATTTAGATGATCGTGAGGTACTAGATCTACACTCTACCGTGAGTCTTTACAATCCATATCATCAAGGTCACCATGGGCATGTTGAACGATATGGAGACCTTGGTTTTCGCTTCGATCTCCTCGAGTTTTTTGGCACTTTACATGTGGAAGATTTTATTGATTGTCTTGATGAAATTGAACGAATTTTTGAATACAAAAAAGTCCTTGATCGTATTAAAGTAAAACTTGTCACCCTCAAGCTCAAGGGTCGAGCCTCATCTTGTGGGAACAACTCAAGCGCTCACGTGAGAGGCAAGGCAAGACCAAGATTATCACTTGGGACAAGATGAAGAATCAACTGTGAGGTAACTTTCTTCCTTTCAGCTATACCCAATCATTGTTTTTGAGTCTTCATAATTTGAGACAGGATGCCCGATCTATTAATGATTATATGAAAGAATTTTACCAATTTGTTGCTTGGAATGATCTATATGAGATGGATGATCAACTGATTGCACGATATTTAGGAGGCTTGCGACAACACTTTCAGAATAGCCTTAGCTTGCACTCATTTTTGACGATTTTTGAAGCTCATCAGCGAGCCTTGGTACTTGAAAAGCAACAAATTCAAAAGCTCCCTATTCGAAGCAACCGAACATTCCACCCCCAGGAATTACAACCTATACCACAGGTTCTCTCTAAAATTACTATCAAATGTTTTCATTGTGGTGAACCAGGGCATAAGGCTCCTGAATGCAAGAAATTTGCTAAAGGGAAAAACATGCCAATTGAAGAAGATGATGAGGCAACCAGTGATTCAGCATATGGTAAAGATAACAATGACGAGATCCTCTATGGAGATGGTTGAGAAATGCTAGTTGTTCGTAAGCCACTTCTCACTCCCAAGGAAGAAGCTAAGGATATGATGATTGGTTGAGAACAAATATTTTTCACACTACATGCACCATTGTGGGTAAAGAATGCAAGTTGATCATCAATAGTCGTAGTTGTGAGAATGTGTTATCTAGAGAAGCTGTGCAAAAGTTACAATTGAAAATAGATCGTCATCCTAAACCGTACAAACTATCTTGGCTCAATAAGGAGAACGAGATAATAGTTGATCAGCGATGCCTTGTTTCTTTTTTCCATTGACAGTAAATACTTTGATGAAACATGGTGTGACATTGTGTCTATGGATGTATGTCACATACTATTGGGACGACCTTGGCAGTACGACCGTAGCGCTATCCATGATGAACGGATGAACACTTACACCTTTCATCTCCAAGGGAAGAGGATCATGCTAGCTCCACAACGAAAGGTTTCTCCACCAGTACCGGTATCCCCTAGCTCTTCTCTCCTCTCTTTATCCAGATTTCTAAATGAAGTAGTTCAAGAAAAGGTTGTCTACGCCTTACTACATCACACAAAAGACACAACAGACCTCGAATCAGATTTACCAGTGGAGGTACAACATATACTTGAGGAGTTTTTGGATCTAATCCCTGTGGACCTTCCCTCCGGACTACCACCCATAAGGGGCCTTCAACACTAGATTAATCTTATCCCAGGATCGAGCTTACCTAACAAGCCATCTTATCGCCTCATTCCTAAGGAGGTCGAAGAATTACAACGACAAGTGGTAGAGCTCTTAGAACGAGGATGCCTCTGAGAAAGCATGAGCCCTTGTGTCATCCCTGCCCTACTTGTTCCAAAGAAGAATGGATCATGGCGTATGTGTGTGGACAGTCGGGCCATCAACAAAATTACCTTGAAGTACAGATTTTTGATTCCATGATTGGATGATATGTTGGATTAGCTAACAGGTGCAAAAGTCTTCTCCAAATTAGATCTCAAGAGAAATTATCATTAGATTCGGATCAAGCTGGGTAACGAATGGAAGACGACGTTCAAAATGCAACATGGATTATATGAGTGGATGGTCATGCCTTTTGGATTATCCAATGTACCAAGAACTTTCATGAGATTTATGCATCAGGTACTATGATCTTTTATGAGTAAATTTGTTGTTGTTTTCTTCGATGACATTCTTATTTATACCCCAACCTGGTCATTACATTTTGAGCACCTACGAGCGATTTTTGAGAAATTGAGGTCAAATAAATTATTTCTTAGTCGAAAGAAGTATTCTTTCTTCTCCACATCAGTAACTTCTCTTGGATTAATTGTCTCTATGGAGGGTGTTCATCCAGATCCCATAAAGATTGACGCCATCCTAAAATGGCCAACGCCACAAACCTTGCACGATGTTCGGAGTTTTCATGAATTAATTCCTTTCTATCATCAGTTTATATGAAACTTTAGCACTTTAATAGCCCCTATTACTGATTGTCTAAAAGGGAAAATTTTCAAATGATCTAAGGAGGCCGAGAACAACTTTCAGTTGATTAAGCAAAGGATGACCGAATCTCCCGTCTTAGCACTTAAAGATTTTGAAAAAGTATTTGATGTACATTGTGATGCTTCTGGCACCAGCATTGGAGGAGTTCTTAGTCAAAGCGGACGACCCTTGTCCTTCTTCAGTGAAAAATTGATAAGTTCTAAACTAAACTACTCTACTTACGATGTCGAATTCTATGCCATCATCCAATCGTTGAAATATTGGTGACACTATCTCATACAACGGGAATTCATCCTCTTCACAGATCATGAAGCTTTAAAATACATCAATGGAAAACACAAGTTAAGCAGACGACATGCTAACTAGGTGGTATATTTACAGGAATTCACTTTCACTATTCGACACCAAGCAGGGGTCCTGAATCATGTAGCAGATGCCTTGAGCTGACAATCTTCCTTACTTACCACCATGTGAGCCAAAGTTACGAGGTTTGAAGCTTTTATGGAACTTTATGTATCTGACCCATCTTTTAGTAAAATCTTTCAAGAAGTAATGGAAGGACTTCATCATGATTACATAATACTCGATGGCTTCCTATTCAAGGACTGCAACTATGCATTCCAAATTGTTCACTAAGACAACAGATTTTGGAAGAATTACATAACGAGGGTCATTTTGGTCATGATAAGACATTAGCCCTCATGTCATTAAATTTTTATTGGCCAAAATTAAGAAGTGATGTAACACATTTTGTGGCACAATGTTAAATATGTCAACAAGCTAAGGGAACTCCCACTAATGCTGGTTTATACACTCCTCTACCTATTCCCGAAGCTTCATGGATGGACATCATCATGGATTTTATACTTGGACTTCCCTGCACTAAGAGAGTGTCATATTCTATTTTGGTAGTGGTTGACAGGTTCTCCAAGATGGTTCACTTTTTGGCTTGTAAGAAAACTATGGATGCAACACGAATTGCTCACATATATTTCAAAGATGTAGTTCAACTACATGACATTCTCCATTCTATTACCTCAAATCGAGACACCAAGTTCATCAGTCAATTTTGGAAGTACTTATGGAGTAAAATGAGGACTAAGCTTAATTTCAGTAGCGCCTATCACCCACAAACATATGGACAGACAGAGGTCTTCAATTGAAGTCTAGGCAACCTATTTGTCTTCCCTCTAAGACTCCACCCTTGGACTTTACGCCGTCAATCTTTGCTTAGACTTTACGCTGTCAACCATTAGACTTATTCTGCTAAGACTCCACCCTTGGACTTTACTCCGCCAATATCACCCTTGGACTTCTCAATTGCCAAGACTCAAGCTTGGACTTTCCCTTGCCAACCCATGTTGGACTTTCCATGCCAAGACCCATGCTTAGACTTTCCCTTGCCAAGACCCATGCTTGGACTTTCCTTGCCAACCCATGTTGGACTTTTCCTTGCCAAGACCCATGCTTGGACTTTCCTTGCTAACCCATGTTGGACTTTCCATGCCAAGACCAATGCTTAGACTTTCCCTTGCCAAGACTCATGCTTGGACTTTCCTTGACAAGTAGACAAGACTTGAACTTCTCCCATGACAATGGTCAAATCATTGTCAAACATCAAAACATGACCTGGGTCGATTGCACCAACAATCTCCCCAACACATTGTCAGACATCAATGTCAAACATCAAAACACTACTCGAGTCTGGTCAATCGTGACTTAAGCTGATTGCACCAACACTATTGAGGTGACTAGTGGGATCTAAGCCAAAATAATAGGATGTGATGCTACCTCAAGTAGAGTTTGCTTATAACCGACCAAAGAATAAAACTATCAAATTTATCCCTTTTGAGATAGTTTATGGGTAGAATCCATCTGGTATATTAGACTTAGCTCCCATCACGCACATCAAACAATATAACCATAATGCAGAAGAGATGACTAAGCACCTTCAAAATATCCAAGAACAAGTAAAGAAAGCCCTCAATGAAAGTAATGCTAAGTACAAGGAGCAAGTGGGTCATCATCGTCGTAAGATACTTTTCAATGTTGGAGATTTGGTTTGGGTTGTATTAACCTATGATCGCTTCCCTATTGGAGAATACAACAAGATAAAAGAGCGAAAGGTGGGTCTTTGTGAAATCCTATAAAAAAATCAATGACAATGTTTACTGGTTATGCCTCCCTAATCACATGAAGACATCGGATGTGTTCAACGTCAAATATTTAAGCCCTTATGCAAAATAAGGAGAAAAGTCCACTTTGAACTCGAGGTCAAGTTCTTCTCAACTCGGGGCACCTGATGTAGGGTCATCTAACAACAAACACGATCTAGATGCACTAAAATAGAGTTTTGACATTTTCTATTAAAATTTGTTTATTTTTTTGCTTTCTTACTTATTAAGAAATTTCTATTAAAGTTAGTTTATTTTTTTAACATTAAAAAGCTTTCTCTTTCTTTAAGGCTATTTAAACATAGGTTTAAGCTTTTGTAAGATATTCAGTTTTGATTAATAATATTTTTTTCATTTAAACTAAGAGGTGCCCCTCTTTGTTAGTGAAACCCCTCCTCCTACGAATCTTTCACTCTCCCTCTTTTCTAACTACGCACAATTAGCGTCCATTCCGCTACCTTCCTGTGTCACATAGATTCATATTTCCAACTGAGGGCTCAGATTCGACAACATCATCACTTGTACCCAATTTTCTCTGTACAAGTTCATCATATTTCTCCTGTATTGAAATAAAGAAAGTTAAATCAGATCAAATGAGGTTAAATTTTTTAAAATATAAACCTTCATTGTTTTAGCTCTCTCCCCACTCCACGTCTTGTCTTTTTTTTTAAATGTACGGGTGAAAGTGTCAATGAATAATGACTAAGTTCCCATTTCATTGGCCTAAACAAAAATCGTTATAAATAATAAAATAGTACATATTAAATTAAAAAATTAGAATTTAAAAAACTCACCAATTGATGTTTATGGTCATCTATATTGATTGAACCTCCCTTATACATCTCATATGATGCACCAAAATTATAAGTTTGATTTTTTTTATCCTGTTCACTCCTCCGTTTGCTATCCTCAGATCTCCAATATTGAACAATCTTATTTAAATTCTCCTCGGTTATGTAGTGTGGCTTTTTAGATCTGGTTTTTGCATGAATAGTATGTTTCTAATGTGATTGCCACACTTTTTTCTTAAAAATCTTCCTCATCTCTAGTGTTTTAGTCTCCTCCCAAGTAAATAACTGTTGCAATGGAAACAAATTATTTGATTATATTAACTACAATTTTCTATATAAATTTATTAGAATAACTTATCTTGAATTTATTCCACCAGAGATTTTTGGTTTCTTTCGGAGTGCTCGTATAACTCATTGAAGCTCCCCCAATGGTTATTCACTATTTTATTAATCTCATGAATAACATGTACAAAATTTGTAAACTATCATAAAATAAAAACAACCCATGTTAAATATTTATGAAAAATAATCTTATTAAAAACCTAGATGATTTAAAAATTGAATACTTACGAATCTCCACGATGGGATGTGAACTCTCGCGTATCTGTCCTCTCTATAACTGGGGAAGATATATCAGTAGACAATTCTATTGAGAACTGGAAAATCCTGCTACTAGAGAAGAAGATGGAGGTACATTGCCTGCAAGGGCATTGGACTGCATTAGTGTTGAAGAAGATGAAGATTGTGATCTTCCATCAGTACTCCGTCTATGATTGTCACATCGAAACTATCAATCATAATTATTAGAATAATAAAATAAAAAATTAATATTTTCATTGGATGTATAATGAAGAATATGAAAAACTAACTATATTTAATTTGAAGTATTAAATCAGCAAAATAATTTATGAATATGTCAAAAATTTTCTCAAATACTAACCTGTAGAAAAAAAGACAGTTCATTAAAATATCAAATATATGAAATTAAGAATGAGATAGGAAATAGAAAAATATTTGATACTGAATAAAAGTAACCCATTATCGAAAATCGAAGTCCTCATTGTCATTTTCATCCTCATCTTTGGTCTCTTCAATATCATTATCCTCCTCCTCCTCCTCTCCCACCTCATCATCATCCTCATCCTCTATATCAAAATTAAATTCCTCATCTTCATTAATTTCACTTGCATCAACGTCGATCACAATGCCGCTGGGATCTCGTAACGTTGAAATATTATATTTTTCGATCTAAAATGTATTCACAACTTCATCTTGCTAATATGCTATCTCTTCCCAATGTTCCTCAATTTTTTTCCATGCTTTGTTTTACAAATAGCCCATAAATCAATTGTGTCATGTTTCAAACTAGGGTATGAAGAATAAAATACTTGAATCGCTTGTTGTGCCAACACAAATGGTTCATACATCTTATATAATTTTTTATAATATTTTCAACCAAATTAAACTGTGGATGCACCTTCATGCCTTTGACAGGGTAAAACTAACGACACATAAATAAAACAACTCGTAAATCTATGTCAGGGTACTCTACCTCTATAATTTCATTCAACAAACCATAAAAATCATTCTTTGCACCTCCATCATTAGATGACTGAACATAAACCCCACTATTCATTGTAGTTTTTCCTATTCCATATGCTTGAGTATAAAAATTATATTTGTTTATAAAATATGTCGGCCAAGTTTTCACTATTGATTTTGGACCCCATGACAGACGGATTAGCAATTCTTGATCAAGTGAGCTTAATTATGATGAACCTAAGTCAAATAAATATGTGTTAAAGTCAAGATTTAACCAATTGATTATTATAAACTACTTACATATTTTTTGAACCATGATGCAAATTCTTCATCGCAGAAATGATCAAACTCATGTGTCGGAAGCTCAGAATATAAGTTTTGAAAAACCCTACCATAAAAATAATTATAGCATGAACAATAATTTAGGGTATAAGAAATACATTATATAACATATATATACTAACTCGAAATACGACGTTATTTCTAGATAGTTCAGTAAAATATATGTGTGTATTGCTCGTCATTTTTAACCAGTTAAGTATCTACGTGTACAAGATCCAATCAGTCGACAAGATAGTTAAAATTGAGAATAACTCCAATTTTGGATCAACAGGACCCTCGTCATTTCTTCCCGCTCTCTGTCTTTTGCATTGAACATGAGGTTTAAAATAATATGATGCAAAAGTTGTAACTTACTCCACAATATATGCATTAACAATATAAGCCTTAACATGTGCTTTATTTTTTCTTCAAGTGATAGAGGAATCTAATAAGAATAAAATAAAATGTATTAGAAAATAACATTTACAAAAATTAGTCAATTTATAATGACTAACAATGATCAAAGAAAATGAAAAATTCACCTTTCAAATGGATACATCCATCGAAATTGAACAGGATCTCTAATTGTTGCCTCATATGGAAAGTGAACCAAAAGATGTTCCTTTGAATAAAAAAATGACGGTGGAAATATCCTTTCTAAATTACACAGAATGATTGGAATGCCCCTCTTTAATGTCTCAATGTGTGAACGACTCAATATTGTCAAGCAAATATCATGAAGAAAAATATTTAACTCCATAATGACACCCCATACAAAATTTGGTAACATTTTCTTAAAAGAAATAGGAATTAATCTTTTCATGAATATATGACAGTCATGACTTTTTGAACTAATCAGTTTGCATTCCTTCAAATCTACACATCTTCCAAGATTAGAGAAATAACCATCAGGAAATCTTAATGATTTCAACCATTCATAAATAATTTGTCTCTGATCCTCATTCAATGTATAAACTATTTTTGGCTTTGGTCCCCTACTATTTTCAGCAACATCATGAGTTGGTCATTTACAAATGAGACACATATCTTTTCTTGCATTTAGATTGTCTTTTGTTTTTCCAGTAATATCCATCACTGTATTTATCAAATTATCAAAAATATACTTCTCAATATGCATTACATCGAGATTATGATAAATTAAATGACTGCCAATACAGTAAATTCCAAAATATACTCCATTTAGTCTATTTATACATACTTCCATATCCATATGTTATAACATTTGGATCTTCAATAACAGATAGAAAGTTAAGTACTCTATTCCATATGCATTCACCGGTTACTCAATGGTGGAGGTGTTCTTTCAATTCTATTCTTAGTGAGTTCTTTATTCCTTATGAATTTATGATTCGGTGGTAAAAATTATCTATGACAATTAAAGTAACTTATCTTCTTTCCATGTTTCAATCTGAATGATTTTGATCTCTCCATACATATTGGACATACTAAAATCCTAGTGGTACTCCATCCCGATAACATACCATAAGCTAGAAAATCATTTACGATCCAAAGAAGTGCAACTTTCATTATAAATGCCTGATTAGTATAAACATCATATGTGGAAACACCCTCATTCCATAGTTGTTTGAGCTCCATAATTAGTGGTTGCAAGTAAATATCTATTAACTTCTTTGGATTTTGTGGGCTAGGAACAATCAATGTTAAAAACATAAACGATGTTTTCATACACATACCATGTGACAAAGTATATAGAATTAAGATAACTGACCAACAAGAATAAGTTCTTCTAGATTTGCTAAATGGAGTAAATCCATCAACACAGAGACCTAACCTAATGCTTCGAGTCTCATTCACAAACTCAGAATATATTCTATCAAAATTTTTCCACACCTTTGCATCTGATGGATGACAAATTAGTCTTTCCTCTGTTTCATGATTTGCATGCCAAGTCATGTGTTCAACAGTGACCTTTGATGCATAAAGTCATTGCAATCTAGGAGTTAAAAGCAAATAGAATATTTGTCTGTATGATTTTGGTCACTTATTACAACCCAATCTCATGGTACTCTTGTACCTATATTGATTACAGTATTTATAAATCTCTACATCTGCATTATCTCTTCAATATAGCATATAACTATTTCTACAAACATCAATTTTTTCCATTGGAATGTAAGAACTTCGGTGAGCAGTAGAGGGGGAGGGGTGTCACGCCCCGAGAGTATGCTGAGCCGAAAAGCAAACGGACGATATCTCCCCTGTACGTGGCAACATTATTTTGATAATACAAGACCCTTGGGCCCACAATAACAATAGCATATAAAAATGTAAACATAACAACATAACAAAGCACAACGGAACTAACACAACTATAATACAAACCACACACCATGCATACCGGTATGACTAACACCAAATTAAGAAAACGCCGTAACAAAACCAGAGATAACTGTACAACAACAGTAGTGTCCAATACTACAAATCATCATATAAAATCAAATCCATAACGAACACCTACGATAAACCCAAAAGCTCGGACCCTCAGAGTTGAGATGAGACGATGCTAGCCAGCGATGCTCTAAGCCATCACGAAGACTTCTACCTGTTACCTGGGCGATAGAAAAACCTAGGGTCTGTGGTGGTGAGTATAACTCAGTGGTAATATGAGAGAACATGTATATATATATCAAATATCACATGTAATTCAATAATATAACCTATAGGTACATCAGGTATACACCAACATAGTATATAAATACATGCATATACTCCCTAAACAAAATGAACAACGTAAAGTGCAGACATACATGGAAGTCTGCTATGCTACATATATCCAACCTGAGCATATATCCACAATATACAACACGAAGAGTAATACTAACTCACACTATAATCCTGATAGAGGTCAAAGGTATCTAATGGTCCGACCAACAAGTATACAGGTATTAGACACAACCATATAACAGATGCGAGTAGCATGTATGAAGATGATGTACAACCAAATGCAGCAAGAATAGTACAATCAAATGCAATATCACAATAAGTATATATATATATACTGCATCTATATATATACTAATCACAATCATCCATATATATATATATATATATATATTGCATGGTCATGCCTGTGCACCCCTACTCGCTACCACGACCCCAGTGTGGCCTAGGTGGAACGACATGACAACTGTCCCAACTCAACACCAACCACTCCTCTTCAGTGACCGAGTGGACAGTATGAATGAATAGCATATAGGCGTAAAGAGCTAGCTGCACAATGGGAGTCCCCGCTGCTGGTCACTCCGACTGACACTACTCATAAGTGGTCAAGTGCCACACAGTCAGAACAACTGCATGAAACTCCAACTACCACCGTCTATAGTGGTAGAGTGCGGTACAACAAATGCTCTGCCCTCACATCAGTTACTCCTCCATGAGTAACCTGGGAAGCAGGATGACTGATGACCCTATCAACCACAAGGGAGACTATGTCGTCAGTATGCATGCAAATGACATGAATGCACAGTCACACATACAGACATCCACCACAAACTCTCTATTCTACAGAGAGTCATACCAATCTGATCAACGCACTCTCTATATTGCAGAGAGTTGTACTCAACTGATCATAACACTCTCTATCCTGTAGAGAGTCATACCAATCTGATTGACGCACTCTCTATCCTACAGAGAGTCATACTCAACTGATCATAATAAGCTAGGACCACCGGTCTGTAGAGACACACTAATCATGAATCACCTATCCATTTACACAACACATGATCAGTAGTAAATATGCAACATAAGGGTATTGGAATCAATCCTACGTTCGGGACCTTACTTACCCACGAGTGCCCTTTTACCCAATTTACAAATCAGGTAATCATCCGTACTCCACTATTTACGCAAAACTAAGCATTTATATGTTTACTTACATCACATCTGTAACTCCTAGTCATGATGAGGGAAAATGTGATAACAGCAACAGTGCATATATGGCCAAAGACAAAGTATCAAGCACAAGAATAAATAAGAGTGGAGTCAAGGTAATATGATCATATATCTAAATCTGCATGCATCAACAACTACCTAACCAGGGTAGGAATTTACTCACATGATATATAGAATATCCAATAAATCTCCACATCTAAGAGTTTCTCACAATTAAAATCCTGCAAGAAAGAGCAAGGAACATATCTAAGTTCTTCATAAGTCCAACAGTGCTATCAATTCCAATATTAGGATCAAATCCTTATCCTATATCAACTTCGTATCCCAATCAACTAACTGAATAGTTTCTTTCATTATCTCTTAATCATAGTACTAAACTACCAATTTAATCATAGCTAATCAAGCTAACTAAATAACATCTCAATCTATAGTTAAAGTATCAATTCCCCACGGTGGATACATGGAACCAAACCTACTACTGCTCACTCTCAATCACCTAATCATTTGCAAAAGTAACACTATCCATAATCTATGATATATATATATATATATATATACACTGAAATCCATATCACAATGAATACCACAACCAACAAGATTACTTTAAGTCTAATTTCATATTGATAAAATTCAAGCTAAAACTTACCAAATCTTGTTTTGCTTGCCCACAACTTCTTCCTTTGCTTAGGGAGATCTATTATGAATCATGCCATTGGGTTGAAGACAACCCCTAACTCCAATAGTCTGTAAATCATCAACCCGAATTCAACAGGTGCATAACCAAACAACAATCTAAGACCCTTACCATCATTCATTCAACCTCCGTGCTTACCTCCTTTCCCCCTTCAATGACACGATCAAATTACACCCATTGATGTTGCTCATGGTAGCAAAGCTGTTGATGGCGGTAATGAAGGCAGCTCACAAATCTGGTAAATCTCGAGATCCAGATGAGGCAGGATGCACCGGTGTTGCTGTGGGTGCCAACCGTCGCGTGCAAGGGTAATTGCGGTGGAAGGGAGAAGAGGGAAGATGACCGACGGTGATGGGGAAGCAACCACAAACGGTCGGGAGGGAAGCACTGAAGGAAGGGAGCAGTAGCTCCCACTCGAACTCAAAATCTCCTCGTGAGATGCCAATGATGGTCGGAGGTGCTCGCTGTCGTCGAGATCGAGAGGAAGAAAGTACTGTCGTGGCGATTTGGATCGGAGAAAGGCTCGTAGAAAATCCACAATGGCACAATCAGAGAGCGACGAAGAGTGAGATCCGACTCAGGGTGACAACAACTCTCTCACAGTGGCAGTGAGTGGCACGACCAATGGCGTGGAGGTGGAGAGGTTTGGGAGGAGAAGAAGGGAAGGGGAATCACGAGCAATCGGGCGACGCTCGAATGGAATCGAGAGAAAATAAAGAGTGGCTAGAGAAGGGTGAAAAGGAATCGACAAACCGAGTGGAAACAGAAGGGATCGGGAGGAAAATAACGTTTAATATAGGTTAATTAAACCTATTAATTCCTCAATAGTAGATATTCTAAATAGACTTTACAAAAGCCTGCCCCCTTTATCTCTATAAAATGTTCATAAAACTTCCGTTTTAATCCAAAAAAATTTCTAAAAATTTCTGAAAAATTCAACAAGATAATTTATTAATTAACAAGGATTATTTATTTTATTTTATTTTATTTTTATTTTTTCTCGATATTTTACATTATTTCCTACTAAATAAAATTTGGTCCCCAAATTTCGTACTTTAATGCAAAAATTAATTCAAGAAAATTTCCGAAATGACCACATACCCCAAGTAAATAGATGAGAGTATCGAGCTCGGGTAGTATCTTTTAGCTCCCTCTAGCCTCCTCATCAGTATGATGCTACCATCCAACCTTTTACAAGTCGGATGGTTTTGTTTCGCAACTAACGCTCCTTAACACAAAGAATTCGCACTGGAAACTCCTCGTAAGTCGCATTAGGTTGACATGGAATCGGAACCTCCTTCAGAACATAATCTGAACGCGACACATATTTCTTCAGCATAGAAATATAAAATACATTATGGACACCCGCAAGTGTCAGAGGTAAAGCCAACTGGTAAGCTACACCTCCAAACCACGCCAATATCTCAAATGGGCCAATATAGCGTGGAACTAATTTACCTTTTAGCCCAAATCGTTTCACCCCTTTCGTAGGTGAAACACGTAGAAATACCTAATCCCCAATTGAGAATTTCAAAGGCCTTCGCCTCCGGTTTGCGTAACTCTTCTATCGATCCTGTGCCTCTAATAACCATCATCTGATGACACACACCAACTTTGCATCATGTTGGATACTCTGTGACCCCAATGGCTATCGTTCCTCGACCTCCTCCCACAACACAGGAGATCTGCAGGGTCTACCGTATAAGGCTTCGAATGGAGCCATCTAAATAGAAGAGTGGTAGCTGTTGTCATAGGCAAATTCCACTAAGTGGACATGATCTTCCAAACTGCCTTCAAACTCTACGACATGTTGGTGCAATCGGCCCAGGTCACAATTGACCGGACTCGAGTTTGACTCGAGTGATGTTTTGATGTTTGACATAGAGAGTTGACATTGATGTTTGACATTGATGTCCAATAATGTTTTGGGGAGATTGTTGATACAATCGACCCGGGTTATGGTTAATTGGACTCGAGTTTGACTCGAGGAGACTTTGATGGTTGACTAGGGTTGACCATGTGATTATTGGAAAGTCCAACATGGGTTGGAAAGGTAAAGTCCAAGCTTGAGTCTTGGCATTTGAGAAGTCCAAGGGGTTTGATATTAGCAGCGTAAAGTCCAAGCGGGAGTCTTGGTAGCATAAGTCCAATGGTTGGCAGTGTAAAGTCCAAGCGGAGTCTTGATAGCGTAAGTCCAATGTGCCTTGGCGGTGTAGACACTGTTAGCATGACATAGCCGATGGAAGCACCTGAATGCTAGCGCATGGATGAACAAGTCATGGATGACTTGGAGGGATCCAAGAGGCGTGAGGCTGATGGAGGTGGCTAGAAGGCTTAGGTCTAGGCTAAGGGTGGTCTAGCAAGTATGGGGGAACCATACTTGGGTTAAAACCTCATGTTTGAGGTGTGCCAGTCGACTGGTGCCATCTGGCAGTCGACTGGTGTGAGTCAACTAGGGTTTGACTGCGGGAAGTGTCCCAACAGTCGACTGTCAGAGGTGGGCAGTCGACTGCTGGCTTGAGCAGTCGACTGATCGTGTGATCAGTCGACTGGTGCTTAAGAATTTGGGCATAGAATGGAGTCGAGACTCGACTGCGGGGGTAGTAGTCGAGTGAAGACTCCATCAGTCGACTGATGATGGGTTCGTTGGATTTTTCCAGCGTGGATCTAGCCATTGTCTCATGACAACAATGGCATCAGTCGACTGATGGTCCCGAGCAGTCGACTGATCGGCGATTTCTAGCCCATGCAGTAGCTTTAAAGGGAGCTCATGGAGGAGGAAATTACTAGCGTTTCTTGAGAGCTTTTGGGGCGGTTTGTTGCTGCAAATCAGGGTCTCCAAGTGTAAGTCAAGCAACCAAGCATTCAAGTAATCAAAAGTAAAGTGTTGTAAAGTTGTCTTTACTTGTCTTTCGTACTTGTATTGTATATTGCTTGTATTTATCTCTTACTGTTGTAAGATCACTCGTACGAGGTTTCTCCGCCTCCGACTTGTGTCGAGGAGTGTTTATTAGTGGTGTGTGATTGACATCGCTAGATCTCTTTAGAGCTCGATCCGTGGAGTAGGAACCGTTCGGTTCCAAACCACGTTATATGATTGTGTAATTGTGTGTTTGTATTTTTGTTTTTTTATTTCCGCTGCCCTAACACGAATTATAGACAAGCATGCAATTGAAATCCATTGACTTATTGAATCGACGCTATTCAACCCCCTTCTAGCGGTCACAAATTCTCTACAATTGGTATCAGAGCCCGGGGCTCTTCTACGGACTAACCGCCGGGAGCAAAGATGCTAGAGGGTGAAGATGGAGTTGAAAGAACAACTAGGTTAGGACATCAACACACCGGTGCCCTACACCCTATATGGATGAGAAGGCTTCAATTCTTGGAAGAGAAGAATTGAAGATTTTATCATGATGAGAGACCTTGAGGAGTGGTCCATCTTAATGGAAGGATTTGAATATCCAAGAGGACCAAAAGGTGGCTTCGTCAAAAAGAAGAGATGGAGTGAGGAGCAACTCCAACAATTCGAGAAAAATAAGAAGTGTTGGTGCAGTGGGCACCAAAGTCGAACCGGTATTTTGATTATGGCAAAAGGCTCAATAGTTAAGGGTATATTTGTTATCTTACGAGCTCAATTAAGTGTGCAGAAATGCTAAAGTTGAGCGGAAGGTCTGCGACACCCGGTGGGAACCGAGGTGGTCGGGCAACGCCAGAGGGACTTCGGAGGAAGCCGAGGTACTCGGGTGAAGACCGGAAGCGAGGCTATAAGGTAAGCTCGTGTGAAAGCGAAGCAAGGTCGTTAAGCGTAGATCCGACCCAATACCTCCAATGGAAGGTCTAGGTCGAGATCAGATGGTTAGAACCATCGTACTTTATATTTTAAGCTAACTTATGCTGCGGTCCAAAACCCTTTGACTGATCAAGCTGCTAGTCAAGTTCGACCTCGAGAAGGCTCGAATTTCAAGGGGGTGAATTTGGACTTGACTCGTGTTTTGGTACAAAGGGTGATGTGGCATCAAGGTGGACATCAAACCATCACCAAGCTTCCTTGTGGTGGGGCCCAAAATAAGGTGAGTTGGCACAAGATGGTTGGCTCCCATGATGTGGCACAAGTTGAATGGCTCCAACAAGTTGGCGCCCAAGGAGGTTGGAGGTGGCACAAGGTGGTTGGATGAAACACCTCATCCTTGAGTTGGCGCACAAGAAGGTTGGAGGTGGCACAAGGTGGTTGGATGAAACACCTCATCCTTGAGTTGGCGCCCAAGGAGGTTGGTGGTGGCACTAGGTGGTTGGATGAAACACCTCATCCTTGAGTTGGCGCACAAGTAGGTTGGAGGTGGCACAAGGTGGTTGGATGAAACACCTCATCCTTGAGTTGGGATAAGAACCTCACCTTGGACACTACCTATGTCTAAATTCATAGATCAATATCCATAAATAGACATGTTCACTCCAAGCAAATTAGAAGACATCAAGAGCTCTCAACACGCCGTTAAATGCGGCTACTACTACTCACATTTGCTCTGACGAAGTGCCGCCCGACAAAGCTACATCTTCTACTTATAAGAGTTGTCGGTATATTTATTTAAGTTCTACTTCTTTAAATTGTCTTTGTGCTTTAATCGTAACAAGGAAAGGGGTCCTTTGCCTTGATTTCTTTATGTCGTTGCTCCTACTTCCAGCGAGAGAGTGGTTTTAGTGAATTGCCCTCGTCGTGATCAAGGATCACTAGGGCCGTGGATTAACAATCGAAGATTGTGAACCACGTAAAAATATCTTGTCTACTTTATATTTCATTGTGCATTCTCTACTTGCTTTTTACTTATTGCAAAGTTTTTAACGACACCGTATCGCTATTCACCCCCTCTAGCGACACTTTGATCCAACAATTGGTATCGAGCAGGCGCTAAGATTCGGTGAAACCACCAATCTAGCTTTGTTTTCTTTTTTACAGATTTTTATTTATTTATTTCTGTTTTAGTATAATTATTTCACTTGCTTATCTTCTCCTACATATAGAATTGCATTAGAGGCTTTAGGATCGGATAAGGTTGTCCTTGGGTTAGATCCGAGTAAGGTTGTCCTCGGAACTTCAGCGACATTCGCATTTGATTGTTTATTTCTTTTTGCAAGTTACATTTTATATATCTTTTTACTTCACTACTAATCCAAGGCGAAAGTCTTGGAATATTCTTCAAGTGTGTGTTTTAAGATTCTTTTAAATGCGTTCTTCTTCTTGTTTTTAAATGGCCCATCTCGAAGGGTTTAGCACCGCCCGACCCCCGTTTTACAACGGTAATGACTTTCCTTATTGGAAGGGTCGGATGGAATGCTTTCTTAAAACCCAAATCGAGATGTGGATCGTAATCCAAACCGGTTTCACACTTCCTAATGAAGATGGTGAATCTTTGGGTTACGATCAATGGTCAAATTCCATGAAAAAACAAGTAGAAGCCGATGCCAAGGCAACTCAAATCTTGCAATGTGGGTTGTCCAAGGAAGAGTTCAACCGCGTCGGCCCCTTCATTAGTGCAAAGGACTTATGGACCAAGCTAGTGGAACTACACGAAGGCACCGACGACACGAAGGTATGTAAAAGAGATTTACTTTTAAATAAATTGTATAACTTGAAAATGCAGGAAAACGAGACTGCAACTCAACTACATGCTCGTATCCAAGACATCGTCAACCAACTCCATGCCATCGGACAAAAGGTCGAGAATCGCGACCTTATCAGGTATTCTCTTAACTTGTTTCCTAGGACCACCTTGTGGGCATCCATGGTCGATGCCTACAAGGTCTCCAAGGACCTTTCTAAAATTAGGTTAGACGAATTGTTTTCGGAACTTGAATTACATGAGCAAACTAACGTGGTCGGCCGAGAAGAGTATTGCGTTAGTTGCGAGTTCCAAGAAGAAGAAGCCCCAAGCAAGCCACCCGAGGAAGAAGACGATATCCAAGCTCTAATGGCCAAGCCGACCCGAGCACGACTCGAAACCAAGAAGAGACCGAGTCCGAATCCGATGATGAGCTCCCATTCAAGACAAGCCACGGATCCGTATCCGGTTCAAAAGAATCATTAAGGGTAAGTCGGTCGTTACTTAATACTTTGTATGGTGCAATTAAATTTTTAAATAAGAAACTAGCTAAGTCCGAGTCCAAGGTCGAGACCCTAATTGAGGAGGTTAACCTTCTCAAACATGAGGTCTCCTAACCTCTTCGACTACTCAGATTCAAGAGGAGGACTCAACTCAAGTTGATAAGCTTGAAGTTGAGAACTCGCTTTTGAAAACACAAGTCGAAGACCTTAGGAACACGTTGGAAAGGTTCACTTTGGGATCCAAGGGACTTGACCTCTTACTTGGATCACAAAGGGCCGTGTACAACAAGGCCGGACTCGGGTTTAACTCAAATACAACCAATAAGTCATATATGTCTATAGTAAACCAACATAAGAAAAATGTCCAAGCATGGGTCCCTAAGACCACTTTGATTTCAACTTTAGGATCTAACATGTATTGGGTTCCCAGGACCAAATTCACTATGTGAATAGACCCACTCGATTCAATGGTCCAGGAGCCAATACAAAATGTATTTTTGTTAAGTCTTAGAAATTGCATGCTTAGTTTTTCCTTTATTTTTAGAATGGTTAGATAGGACTCATAACCAACTAAAATCCTGCGAAAGATTGAGCCTCGGGAGCCTCTTTTTCAAAAATAAACCAACTAAAATCCTACGAAAGATTGAGCCTCGGGAGCCTCTTTTCAAAAATAACTAGTTAGACCAAGACGTAGTCTCAAGTAAGTCGAGTTATCAATTTCTTGAAATTAGCTTTGTCTAAGGAAGTGGTCGTTGTTCCGATCAAAGAAGGCCTCTGCCTCGCCACGACCGAAGCTAATCTCTTGAAAAGATTACTTGATGAGCTTAGACTAAATCGAATCTAACCTAATGTTGGTTAATTTAAATTCATTAAAATTAATCAAGTAAAATTGAAAGTCATCTCACAAACATAGGAATAACATGTTTTGATCATGTAGATATTGGTGAGATGATTTAGGTTTAAAAACTTACAAACAACCCTTTAGTAATTCCATTGATCCTACACATAAGAGTCGAAGAAACCATTAATATAGTTTTCGACGAAGGACACGAACCCGTTCAATCCTTAACAAAACCAACTAGCAAATCAACTTATAGCGAACCCGACTCTGATCTTGAACTTGAATCTCGTCCTAACCCAAGTCATCCTATCGACCAAGTGATAGATGACTCTAACCCAAGTCAAACTAGAACTCACCCAAGTCATCCTATCGACCAAGTGATAGATGACCCTAACCCGAGTCACACTAAGACTCAAACAAATCATCCTATCAATCAAGTTATAGGTGATCCAAATTTAGGGTTCGAACTAGAGCTTCATATCGAAACCTTAGTCAAATCTCGTTAATTTCCAAAATCGAACCCAAAACTATTGAACAAGCACTTCTTGATCCCGACTGGATTATTGCTATGCAAGAAGAGCTAGCTCAATTCACTAGAAATGAAGTCTGGGAATTAGTACCACCACCTAAAGAAAAATCAATTATTGGAACAAGGTGGGTATTTCGAAATAAACTTGATGATAAAGGTGAAGTAGTTAGAAATAAAGCTAGGTTAGTCGCAAAAGGGTTTAGTCAAGTCGAAGGTTTAGATTACGATGAGACCTACGCCCCCGTAGCCAGACTAGAGTCCATCCGAATGTTGTTAGCATATGCTGCACATCGAGGTTTTAAATTGTTTCAAATGGATGTCAAGTCAGCATTTTTGAATGGATACATTAAGGAAGAAGTTTACGTCAGTCAACCTCCCGGATTCGAAAATCTAGATAAACCTGACCATGTCCTTAGACTTAAGAAAGCCCTATATGGACTCAAACAAGCCCCAAGAGCTTGGTACGAAAGGCTTTCGATCTATCTTAAGTCCAAAGGATTCAACCAAGGTTTAGTCGACCCAACCTTATTCGTTAAAACCGTAGGAAAAGAAATCTTTATAGCCCAAATCTATGTAGATGATATAGTTGGTGCGAGGGAAGCGATTCGTTGCCTTATCTACCACCGCCGAATACGCTATGGGTGAGTGTGTCTCTCAGCTCCTGTGGATGAAGCACACTCTCCAAGACTTTAGCTTAATCTTTAACAACATTAAAAGTTAGGTATGCGCGTAATAGAGTAGGATTTAAATTTTTCTATATATGTACTCTATTTTTGCTTCTTTTTATGAAATTAGCCTAAGTCTTACCTTAGAAATCATATTGGGAACTTGCTTGGACTTACAAACCCTAAAATATATTTACAAACTTTTTGAGTTAAGGCAAAAGGGGGAGAAAGTCACAAAAGTAACCAAAATTAACCAAAATTAAAGGGGAAGAAAGTAAACAAAATTATTACCTTTTATATTAAGTAATTCCGTTTACTTAAGCAACTATTAAGGGGGAGTAAAAATTATTTTTCAAGAACTCACCTTCGGTCAAGGGGGAGGTTACCTCAAAGGGGAGAACTTGAAACAATAATATTTCTCACTCATGCTTAATCTTTATGCTAGCTCACTCATGCTTAATCTTTATGCTAGCTCACTCATGCTTAATCTTTATGCTAGCTCATTCATACTTAATCATTATGCTAGCTCATTCATATTTAATCATTATGCTAGCTCATTCATATTTAATCTTTATGCTAGCTCATTCATGCTTAATCATTATGCTAGCTCATTCATATTTAATCTTTATGCTAGCTCATTCATGCTTAATCATTATGCTAGCTTACTGTTATGCTTAATTTTTCCTTAACTTTTGTGTCGGTTTGCCATGAATCAAAAAGGGGGAGATTGTTGGTGCAGTGGGCACCAAAGTCGAACCGGTATTTTGATTATGGCAAAAGGCTCAATAGTTAAGGGTATATTTGTTATCTTACGAGCTCAATTAAGTGTGCAGAAATGCTAAAGTTGAGCGGAAGGTCTGCGACACCCGGTGGGAACCGAGGTGGTCGGGCAACGCCAGAGGGACTTCGGAGGAAGCCGAGGTACTCGGGTGAAGACCGGGAGCGAGGCTACAAGGTAAGCTCGTGTGAAAGCGAAGCAAGGTCGTTAAGCGTAGATCCGACCCAATACCTCCAATGGAAGGTCTAGGTCGAGATCAGATGGTTAGAACCATCGTACTTTATATTTTAAGCTAACTTGTACTGCAGTCCAAAACCCTTTGACTACAATGCTGCTAGTCAAGTTCGACCTAGAAGAGCTCAATTTCAAGGGTGAATTTGGACTTGACTCGTGTTTCGGTACAAAGGGTGATGTGGCATCAAGGTGGACATCCAAACCATCACCAAGCTTCCTTGTGGTGGACGCCCAAAATAAGGTGAGTTGGCACAAGATGGTTGGCTCCCATGATGTGGCACAAGTTGAATGGCTCCAACAAGTTGGCGCCCAAGGAGGTTGGAGGTGGCACAAGGTGGTTGGATGAAACACCTCATCCTTGAGTTGGCGCACAAGAAGGTTGGAGGTGGCACAAGGTGGTTGGATGAAACACCTCATCCTTGAGTTGGCGCACAAGGAGGTTGGAGGTGGCACAAGGTGGTTGGATGAAACACCTCATCCTTGAGTTGGCGCACAAGAAGGTTGGAGGTGGCACAAGGTGGTTGGATGAAACACCTCATCCTTGAGTTGGGATAAGAACCTCACCTTGGACACTACCTATGTCTAAATTCATAGATCAATATCCATAAATAGACATGTTCACTCCAAGCAAATTAGAAGACATCAAGAGCTCTCAACACGCCGTCGTAACGCCGCTACTACTACTCACATTTGCTACGACGAAGTGCCGCCGACAACGAAAGCTACATCTTCTACTTATAAGAGTTGTCGGTATATTTATTTAAGTTCTACTTCTTTAAATTGTCTTTGTGCTTTAATCGTAACAAGGAAAGGGGGAGTGTCCCTTTGCCTTGATTTCTTTTTGTAATCGTTGCTCCTACTTCCAACGAAGAGGAGTGGTTTTAGTGAATTGCCCTCCGTACGTGATCAAGGATCACTAGGGCCGTGGATTAGCAATCGAAAGATTGTGAACCACGTAAAAATATCTTGTCTACTTTATATTTCCGCTGTGCATTCTCTACTTGCTTTTTACTTATTGCAAAAGTTTTTAACGACACCGTATCGCTATTCACCCCCCCTCTAGCGACACTTTCGATCCAACAAGAAGGTAATCAAATTTATTTTTGATTTAATTCCTAATGACTTCTTGTGTAGCCTAGGTGATTGCATGGATGCCAAGGAGATTTGGAAGGAATTGGCCAAGCTCCATGAAGACCCATCACCGGCTCAAGAAGAGAAGGCCGAGGATGGATCCTCATCCTCACAAGCGAGTGAGGATTCGAAAGTTGATAGGGAGTCAACCTCCGAATCGGTGGAAGAGGAAGAAAAAGTGGAAGTAGCCTCCACTTCAAGGATTGAGGGGGAGGAGAGACCATCCACACCGGAGCAAGCTCAAGAGGAGCCATTCACCTTCGGGAGGAGAGACCATCCACACCGGAGCAACCTCAAGAGGAGCTAAGGCTAACCCTAAGGTATATTTTAGTAATGCTCCTTCTAATTTAAATGTCAAAAACCATGCTAGGAATTTTAATTCTCTTGCAATTTATCATGAAGAGCATGCTAGGAATAACAAATATTTTTGTTTGGGAGCTAAAAATGTCCACTTTTCAAATAAGGAGAAATTTGGGACTAATGTCCCTAAAAATATCATACCTAAGGACAAACCTAGATCAAACAACTCTAGACCTATCCTTTCTAGGGAGACCATTAGGAAGATAGAAGATCATCTAGGTCTTAATCCTAAATGGACTAGGCATATGCCTAGGAAGAACAATGCCTAAAGATCAAATCAAAATTCAAAAATTAGGCAATTAGAGTTTGAAAATCAAGTATTGAGGTCAAGGCATGAAAAACTTGAAAATACCCTTAGGATTATGCGAAATCAAGTTAAGGGGTCAAATGGTCAAAGTCAAGGGTCTAGATCTCAAAGTAAACACCTAGGGCCTAAGAGACAAAAGTCAACTATAGGCAAGAAAGGCTTGAGCCACAAGCTTAATGTTAGTGCAATCAACCCGTGATATGGTTTTGATGTGTGCGGCAAAGGGTTTAAGTTAGGATGTTTGGATTTGATGTGCGTTGGAGTCTTGCAGGACTTAGTAATTTGCACATGGAGCATTGGCGAGTTTCACCTCTCATGACTCGGTCCTTGAGTCGGTGAAGGATGACTTTGTGGAAGCCGTGCACTTGGAGCATCCGAGGGACCACCGGACGAGGAGATTAGAGTGAAGCCGAAGGAAGTAGACTTCAGGGCGAGACGCAAAGGATGACGCTGTAGAGTCGTGCGCTTGGTGCATCTGAGGGACATGGCTAGATGAAGACAACTTCAAAGGCGAGGGACTTCAAGGAATGAGAGTGAGCGAATGTAACCCGGGATGGGGTAGTACGCTTAGGTGAAACTTGGCCAATTGGCTATGTGTCGGATGGGATTTCCCGACATCAGTCGACTGCCATGTCATGGCGATTCGCCTCAAGTCGAGTGACTCGGCGGTATACGAAGTCCGTTCATGTGCCATGATCGCCATGATTAGCGATCGACTTCCAAGACCATCGATCATTCGATGGCATGTCGCAGTGGTCGAGAGGGTTTGAGGCATAGAACCTCTCGTAGCCCACTGGGTAGTCGACTATGAAGGCATCAGTCGACTGATGGATACATCTGTCGACTGCCAAGGTTTCCGTTGAACTACAACGGTTGGGATCTGAGGTGTTTGGAGGCCGTTGTAGTGGCGACAGTCGACTGCCAAGGGCAGCAGTCGACTGATGGCGGCCAACAGGAAGAAATCAACCCTCTCTATAAAAAGAGAGGGTGTTGGCTTTTGGGAGGCAAATGTTCATGCTCTAAACTCTCCCAAAAGTGCCCTAAAGATTTTCAATCCTCTTACTTGAGTTTATTTACATTATATTTGTAAGAGGAGTGTTCTTGTGTAAAAGAGGTTATCTCCACCTAGCTTGGTGCAAAGGAGAGATCTAGTGGATAGATTGAGGCATGATTCACCTTAGACGAATCAGACCGTGGATTAGCGGCGAAGCCATGAACCACGTTACATTGTGGTGTTAGCATTTGTATTTCTATTCTTCCTTTGCTTTGTCTTTAATTGTTCATATTAGTATATTTGGCTTGCGCTAATAGTTTTGTAGACGATCAATGAACGATTTCCATCTACGACGAAAGAAGGCTATTCACCCCCCTCTAGCCGACCATCATCGACCCTACAAGTGGTATCAGAGCCAAGGTGCTTGTTGAGGACTAACCGCTGCTATAAGCACTTCATCAAGAGATGGTCGGCTCAAACATTCATCCGCCGAAGTTTGAGGGGGAATTCTCTTGGTGGAAGAAGCAAATGGAGGTATTTTTCGAAATCGATTTTGAAATTCTATTAATAATGCAAAATGGCTTCGAAATACCTAGGAATGAAGAAGGGGAGCCATTGGAGAAATCAAGGTGGAGTAAGAGGCAAAGGGAAGAGTACTTGGCGAACTCAAAAGCCAAACATCACCTCTACAACGTACTCCCCCAACAAGAAGTGAATCAGATAGGGGAATGTGCTAGCGCCAAAGAGATGTGGGAGAAACTCATAGAGATTCATGAAGGCACATCCGAGGCCAAGCTAGCAAGGAGAGATGTACTTTGCTCCCAACTATCAAATATCAAACTTGAAAAGGGAGAAAAGATAAAATCCCTACACTCTAGGTTTAAGGAAATTCTAACCGATTTGACAAGTGTAGGGGAAAAGCTCTCCAACCGGGATATGGTAATGAAGGCTATAGATGCCTTTCCCCAGTCCTCAATATGGAGCTCAATGGTGGATTCCTTCTACATCTCCAAGAACCTAGAAGTTAGCACCTTGGAGGATTTTTTCTCAACCATGGAGCTCCACGAAACAAGGCTCGAAGGAGTAGTAGAAGAGCCAAGAATTTAACCATCGAGAGGAGTGGCATTGTTAGCCAACAAAGGGAAGAAGAAGATGGAGACTCCCTCCTCCTCTGATGAAGCATCCTCCTCCTCCTCCATGGATAGCACGGAAGAAGCATACATGGTAAGGAAGATAAGGCGTGCTTTGAAGAATTTTAAATTTAATAAATCTAATGATAGGAGAAGAAGACCAAGAGGGATGGTGATTTACTATAATTGCCAAGGAGAGGGACACATAAGAGATAATTGTCCCCTCCTAAACAAGAGCAAAGAAGAGAGGAGAAAGAAAGAAGAAAAGAAGAAGAAGGGGAGCAAGAAGAAGGAAGAGGAGAAGAAGGCCAAAGAAAAGGGGAAGGCTAAGGCACTAAAGGCAAGGACTTGGGATGACCCCTCTTCATCATCATCATCATCGGAAGAGGAGAATGCTTTTGTCACCAACCTTGCTTTGATGGCGTTTGATGACCTAGACACCTCCTCCTCCGAACAAGAAAGATCAAGCACAAGTGAGGAGAGCTCTAGTGAAGGGGGAGCTTCTTCACCATCCTCATCTGAAGAAGAAGAAGACATGGAGACTATGGTAACGAATCTCTCACCCCATAAAATAGTTTCCATGATTTCTAGCCTTACTAAGGACTTATTTAGAGCTAAGAAAAAGAATAGAATCATTCTCAATCAAATTAAGGATCTAGAAAATAAATTAGAACAAGCATGTTTACATGTTAATGATGATGATACATGCTCACATGACTATATGCCATTTGATGTTAATGATGCATGTATGGATGAAAATAGGGCTTTAAGAGAGAAAGTAGATCATTTAACCAAGGCTATAAAAAAATTTACAATAGGCTCCAACACCCTTTGTAGGATATTTGAAGCCGCTAGAGGGGGGGTGGGTGAATAGCGTCGTGTTCGTTCATAGATGGAATTCAATCGTGGTTGTCTCTACAATTTCGTTAGCATGCAGCGGAATAGTAATGAAAGCAATAACGAAATAAACAACAATGCAAACACAAATATTTAACGTGGTTCGGAACCAAATGGTCCCTACTCCACGGATTGGGTTCGTACGAACCCTAGCGATGCCAATCACACACCACTATGATAAACACTCCTTCTCGACATAAGTCGGAGGCGGAGAAATCCCTTACAAGCAATCTTACAATAGTAAGAAACAAAAACAAGCAATTACAACAATTTATATGAAAGACAAGTAAAGAAAAACTTTACAACTCTTGCTATTGATTGCTTGAATGCTTGGTTGTTTGATTAGCACTTGGAGACCTGATTTGCAGCAACAAATCACCCCTAAAGCTCTCAAAAACCGGATACATTTTTCTCCATCACAAGATCCTTTTATAGCTTCAACCTGTGCTGGAAAAAATCGATCAGTCGACTGCTCGGGACCATCAGTCGACTGATCACACTATTGCTATGAGACAACGGTGTAATCCACGCTGAAAAAATCCAACGATTAGGACATCAGTCGACTGATCATACACATCAGTCGACTGATGAAGCATCACTCGACTGCTTGTCCCAGTGGTCGAGTGAGACTCCATTCTGTGCCCAAAAATCCGAGCATCAGTCGACTGATCACACGATCACGATCGCCACCAATCAATCACCACTATGGCGATGATGCTAGGGCAATTCCCGCAGTCAAACCCTAGTTGACTACGCCAGTCGACTGCCACATGACATCAGTCGACTAACACACCTCAAACATGAGGTTTTAACCCAAATATGGTGTCCCCATACTTGCTAGACCACCCTTAGCCTAGACCTAAGCCTTCTAGCCACCTCCATCAGCCTCACGCCTCTCGGATCCCTCCAAGTCATCCATGACTTGTTCATCCATCGCGCTAGTCTTCAGGTGATTCCATCAGCTATGTCATGCTAACGGTGTCTACACTGCCAAGGCACATTGGACTTACTCCGCCAAGACTCCGCTTGGACTTTACGCCGCCAATCATTGGACTTATGCTGCCAAGACTCCTGCTTGGACTTTACGCTTCCAATATCAAACCCCTTGAACTTCTCATGCCAAGATCCATGCTTGGACTTTCCCAAATGCCAAGTGTCCCACTTGGACTTTCCATGCCAAGTACCCATGACTTGGACTTTACCTTGCCAAGACCCATGCTTGGACTTCCCAAAATGCCAAGTGTCCCACTTGGACTTTCCATGCCAAGTACCCATGACTTGGACTTTACCATGACAATTACATTGTCATATGTTTTTGTCTAACATCAAAACATCTCTCGAGCCAAGCTCGAGTCCTGGTCAATCGTGACCTGGGCCGATTGCACCAAAAATCTCCCCCTTTTTGATGTTTGACAAAAACTAAACAAAACAAACCATTTGAGTTAGACCATCTAACTCAAAGACTCCTTACCAATTATCCCAAATTGGTGATTTAATGTTCTCCCCCTTTTTGACATACATCAAAAAGGTTATCCCTCCAAGGAGGTCAATGTCTCATGTCCTAATGAGATCTTATAATCTCCCCCTTGGTCTAAAAATACTTAGGATGCCTACCATCTTTCTAGTGATAAGTCCCATATCACTCAAGAGAGGCAATCCTATACTTTCCCAATTTCCAAATTGGGTATGGGAAAATCTCATTTTTCCTTCCCATGAACCACCATCCATCATAATATGACAGATACCTCCCCCTAAAGGCTTGCTCCCCCTTAACCATTGCACCAACTATGTCTTTGGGAAGTCCCTAAGCCAATAGGAACTCTGAGCCATCAAAGATAATGTTAGAAATTCAACATTGAACTTTCCAACACCTTAAATTTGATACAAACCCTAAACACCTCTCCAAATCCATATCCAATGGATTTTCACCCTTTATAATGCTTCCCAAAGCATATCCTAGGGTTAGGCCATCACCGACCGCTTCAGAGGTAATGATCGATAATCAAAACTGATTTTCAGATATCAGACTTGACTTTTGAAAATTCATAAGTAATTCTACGTAAATAAAAAAAATCATGAAATTTGATATGTATATTACTTATCACACATACAATCGGTGAAAAATTTTAGAAAAATATTTTAACCATTAAAATAGGAGATTGATACAAAGTTCAAAAACTATTAAAACTTTAAAGTTTTTGATATACTTTGTATCAACTTCTACAATGATGATGGTTATCAAAAGATAGACTTCACCAAGGCTTCTAGATCAAGTTTGTAAACCCATTTCCCAAGTTTTAGCAATACGTAACCGAACGAAGCACTATACATAACTTGTATATTAGCTTTCCTCATGATTCTTAGTGATGATTGAAATAAGTTAAGTTCATCTAGATGCACTATTGTAACGACCTGGCCCCTATTAACACCTGGCCCCTATTGGCGGAATTCGGCGACCCCTATTGGTCGACGATCGTCGCCCCTGTTGGCCCGTCGTTACACACCTGGTCTTCCCACCCCTGGAAGTGGGTTTTTGCCTTCCCCAGGATTCGAACTCTAGACCTCCAGGTTAAGTACTAAAGTTTATGAATCATGGTAACCAAGTGATCAAGTGATCATTGGTATTCATAACTTTAGTACTCCAGAGTTCGTCGGGAGGAAGGCAAAACTTCTAGGGAGGAGTGTCGATGAATGAATCGCCGGTGATAAGCCGCACTAATAGGGCCAAGCCAATAAAAGCGCAAAGCGACCCCTTTAATGTAACGCGACTCGAATTAGGCTGTTGGTCGGCAATCTTTGACGCCTTCTGTCGTTACTCACTTGGTCTTCCCACCCCTGGAAGTGGGTTTTTGCCTTCCCCAGGATTCGAACTCTAGACCTCCAGGCTAAGTACTAAAGTTTATGAATCTTGGTAACCAAGTGTCACACTTCGAGATCAAACCGAGCCAAAAATCAAACGGACGACACCACATCTGTCAACATTGGTTACAACAGCTCAATAACAACAATATATGTATGAAAACAAAAATTACAATATGAAACATACACAAGAAAGGATATACTACACATGCATCTACACCTACACACACACCACAATACGACGACAAAATATGAATATACACATATACATCACGAAAACTCCAAAATACAATGCACAACGGACAGCAGACCCAAAACAAAATACGGGAGCCTCGTGAGATGATAGCGTCGTGAGCGGTGCTCAGCGATCCAAGAAGTCTTCTACATTGCGACGAAACCTGTGGTCCGCGGGGTGGTGAATAAGAGGTAATAGAAAACATGTATATAAGTAATATCACATGTATTTCGACAACATAATCTAGATGTGTATATCATATAGTATATAAATACAAGCATATACCTAATCTAATCAAATGAATAACATAAAATGCGGACATACGCTACTCGATCCAACATATATCCAACATATATATAATATATATATATATATAGAAGAGTAAATCAACTCAAAATATACTCTAGCTCATGTGTCAAGGTATCTAGTGGTCTGCATCTAACACATACCAATATCACTCGTATAACAAATGTAAGAGACATGCATGAATATGATGTCCACCCAAATGCAGCAAGCATAGTACAAACAAATGCAACATCACAATAATCATATATATATAGACTGTATCCATATATATATTAATCTAAACAATCCATATATATATATATATATATATATGCATATATGTGTTAGTAATATATGAGAGATGTCCTAAGGCAATCGCCTTATGTATGAACCATTTATATGATAAATGAAGATTCACTATTTGAGTATACATGTTTTATGTATTTGATTGGATCTTAAACTCATTTATCGAATGTCCACGATACGATTCACAGCATGAGAGAATTTGTGATTGGATCACAACTAGTGAGTATCTCTACATGTGTAATTGTGATGTATCGGAATTATCCCTAGTCGATGAATTGATGGATCTGGACACCATCAATTCTGTTGAGACTAGCACGAGGTATACTCCTTGGTGTATCCAAGCAGCTGATTCTCACTGGCTGGAGACATAGTGATGTCCGGAGTTAATCGTGGATGCTAGTTATGGTAACTAGTTCATTGGAGTGACCAGCCGTAAGACTTCATATGGTTCTCTGCAGATATAGATATGTCAATGAAGTTCTTACTGTGGCTTAAGTGCGATGTTCCTTTGACTTGCGGTATTCAAGTCATCTTGATCATGGAGACTTATGCTTTGACATCTTAAGCAAACATCTCTAAGGAGATGTGGACCCGGGATGATTGGGTATCAGTCGAAGTGATCGAAGGTGTTTGAATAGCCTATAAAGGATTCACCACTCCTTGCGAGGAGATGTATACCCATGGCCTCTCGTCGGATTGTTACTAAAGTCTTGGGCCAAAGCATTACATGTTTAGAGTAAGGTACTCTTCGATACATGTGGAGTAACTAGAATCCGTAGGACGAGGAAATGATACTTGGGCTAGGTGTGACGTAGTCAGCCTAGTGGGATCGACACAATAGACCATGTCCTGAACCAAGTGGGTATAAGATGAGTGAAGGGAATGGGGCACGATTCATTCGAGCCATCAAGGGTTTTAAATAGTTCGATCAACCGCTGATCTTTTCGATTAATTGGGGATCATGATGTACTACTAGGTGCCACTCATGATCGTTCTATAATTAATGGTTAATTATAGACGGCCAACATAAACCGAGAACCTATTTGGTCACACGCACAACGAGTGTAATCCAAAGGATTTAAAACGAGCTTGAGAATGGGATTCTCGCATCGAGAGAAACTATGTTTGGTTGACCAAACATAAAGCGAGCATAAATTGTTTCAATGCAATGGAAGCGTGGATGGGCCGTGGTCTTATGAAGACATAATGGATGGACCAAAATGGTTTGGTTCTAATCCAATGGATGAGAATAAACCAAAGGGTTTGGTTTATTTTAAACGAATGAACCAAAGGTTGGTTCGTTCGTTTTTAACTTAAAATAAACCATCATGGTTTGGTTTATTTTAACTTATCTTAATGGAGCGGGTTAACGGGCCTAATGGTTATGATCCAATAACCATTAAGAGAATTAGTTCGCTTAAGCCTAACCCAAAGTTTGGCCGCCTACCTCATCTCCCAGCTTGAGTTGTGCCGCCTTCTTCCGCCTTTGCCGCAATCCAAGCTTCAGCCGGTGAACCTTCCGCGACCCTCCGTGATCCTCCTATAGGTTTGGCATCAAGGTGAGCACTTGGCTTCCTTTGTTGGCGGCGCCTACTCCTCCACCAAGCTGTCCAGTTTTCTGACAGCTTCTCCTCCTCGTCGGAGCTGCTTTGGACGACGGTTAGTGCTCCGACAGCGCTAACTTACTGGGATTTGATCTCGGTAATCCTCTGAGGTGGAGGACGAAGCGATTCGTCAAACGGTTGACGAATACCTCCGAGAAGCGAAGTTTTGAGAACTCGCTTTAGGATCCGAATTTGGATTCGGATCGTGATCATCTCTCCATCACGCCGCCTTCAACACGAGGCTAGTAACCCGCATTTAAGACAAAGGCTCGTGACTTAGCGGGTCATCCCGAGGAGCTCGGCGTGATACGATAGAGACGATTCTACGAGGATCGCTCCGCTGATGCCGCTCGCTACACGCCATACGAAAGGTATAACGAGATTTAAATTTCCTTTTATTGCAAATTTTAATTTACGGTTATGTCTACACTTGTTGTAATAGCATGCTTGTGTTGTGTGTGTTGTAATAAATATAGATTAATTATTATTTAATTGATTCCGCTGTTCTCATGTTTACTAAACATGATCGAACACACACACGCCATGCGAAAACCCAATAGTGGTATCAGAGCCCAGGTTGTGTTTCGACATAATCGTAAAATGGTTTTGCGATAGTCATAATGTATTTCTGGAAATTTTCTAATTTTGGAAATTTAGAAGTATTTATGGAAATTTTTCAATTTTGGAAAGTCTAGAAGTATTTATGGAAATCTTCCACTTTTTGAAAGTTGGAAGTATTTATGGAAATTGATATTTTCCATAAATAAAATATTTGATTAGATTCTGGAAATTTGTTTCCTAATTTAATCATGATTTGATTTGGGAAATCAAATCTTAAAATATTTTATTTCCATAAGTAGTTTTAATGATTTAGGAAATTGGTTTCCTAAATAGATTTTCCTTAATCAAATAATTCCATGAATAAAATATGTGATTAGATTTGGAAATTTGTTTCCTAATTTAATTATGATTTGATTTGGAGAATCAAATCTTAAACATATTTTATTTCCATAAATAGTTATGACATATAAGGAAATTATATACATGACATAATTGTATGCCATGTAATTGCATTAGATGCATAACATTATGCCATGCGTGTCGTGACATGTAGATGTATGCCATGTATGCCATGCCATGTAGATACTAGTTATTTGCATGCAAAGAGGATGAGACATAAAAACCCTTAATCAATATTAAAGCCTACACCTTCCATTAATATGGTTAGAACCAGAGTTCCGCTTTCTTGTTTGGGTTGTTGGACTCTTCCAAGCCCTACTAACTCAATATGTTCAAACCATGGAATAGTTTAATACTAATATGGTAAGAGCCGAGGTCAATCGTTAGCTTTGGTTGTGGGACTCTCTCCAAGCTGGGCTAATTGGTTGAATGCGCTCTAACCATATTAAAACTATGTCCCGATTAATGGGTTGGCTTTAACCTGGAGCATCGGCTTGTTGGACTCTCTCCAAGGTCGATGTAAAGGGAGGTGAAGTTGGGTGCTATGCATATGATGCATACTTGTTAATGTGTTAACAACCCGATGTATGTGTGAACATTCAATTAGTTGATAGCACATTGTGATAGTTGCATATACGTGATATGCAATCGTATAGATGATACCTACCATCGAGTTATGAATGGCTTGTTGACTCTCTCCAAGGTTGTTCATAACTATCGATGGATATCAGCCCATTCGAGATGGACCTACGATCTCCAAGTGATTTTGGGGTTTTTGAAATTCAAAAATGAATGGGATTTATAAATGTATGTTGATGCATTTTAAAATCATCTTTCATATATGCTCGCTTTGTATTTCTAAAATTGATCATGATGTCTTTGAATTTATGCTCCATTTTGGATTCAAATAAATCGACCGGGCCGAGCTTCATGGACTAGCTTAGAAACTTGAGAATTGTTCTCAAGGTTGAAAAGCTTGCAAATGTCCTCGGCGCCTCTTCCCGGCTTCTAGTGACGATGCAACTCGACCAATTGTTGGCCTATCGTAAACATGTGAGTGATTCTCAACAAATGAGTTGCATCATGCTTAGCCGCGATGGAACCCAAGCTACGAAAGCGCATGAGCATATGGATGCTCATATCGTAGTCCTTCATCTTGTGAGTTGGTTGATGAGCAAGTGAGATTCAAAGGTTCAAGTCTCAAAGCCCTCTTCACCTCCGAGATGCTAGAAGGTTCATCTGTGGTATCGCCAATATGTCAAGACTGTGGAGTCTTCGAGAAGCATGAGCAGGGACGGTTTGTAGTTGATTCCTCAAGAAAGGTTCTAAGAGGAAGTCAAAGGAACAAATAGAAGGGAAAGAAGAGAAGGGCTAAGAAGGTAGAACTAGCACAAAAGGAAACTTGCCATCATTATGGCAAGGAGAGCCATTTGCGAAGAAAGTGCAAGATTTATCTTGAGTCCATGAAGAAGGATAAGGCATCGGATGCCCCATCTTCTTCAGATATCTTCGTTATTGATTGTCATTCTATTTCCTCAAACACTTGGGTATTGGATACTGGGTGTGGCTCACATATATGTAATGACATACATGGGCTAAGGAATAGAAGAAGACTCCAAGGCCAAGGAGAGTCAAATTTACGCGGTTGGGAATGGAGCAAAGGTCAGCGTGTCGCCATCGGAACGTATTTGTTGGAACTCCCTGTAGGACTTGTCTTAGAACTGGACAATTGCTTTTATGTTCCTTAGTTGATAAAGAACATCATTTCTATTTCTTGTTTAAATAGAAATGGGTACCATTTGACTTTTAGTAACAATTGTTGTTACATAACTTTGAATGGAGTACTTTATGGAACTGGAACTTTAAGTAATGGCATTTATACGTTGGACGTATCCAGTGACATTTTCAATATCGAAGCGAGCAACACGCGTGCTCGAAAGGATAATCACATAGACTCCTATATGTGGCATTGTCGTCTTGGCCATATAAGCAAGAAACGCATGTCCGAATTACACCGATGTGGAATTATGGAATCGTTTGAATTGGATTCATACGATACATGCGAATCATGTTTAAAAGGCAAGATGACTAAGTTACCTTTTACTGGAAAAGGTGAACGAGTGGGAGAGTTACTAGGTTTAGTACATACTGATGTATGTGGACCTATGTCAACTCAAGCATTAGGAGGCTATAGCTACTTCATTACCTTCACCGATGATCACTCACGGTTTGGGTATGTGTTCTTGATGAAACACAAGTCCGAAGCCTTTGAAAGGTTCAAAGAATTCAGAAATGAAGTAGAGAAACAACATGACAAGAGTATTAAAATACTTCGATCGGATCGAGGTGGTGAATACTTAAGTCAAGAGTTTCTTGATTATCTAAGAGACAATGGCATATTGTCTCAATGGACTCCGCCCTATACACTACAGCATAATGGTGTATCTGAGAGGCGTAATCGGACCTTGTTGGACATGGTCAGGTCAATGATGAATCATGCAACTCTTCCTAAGTCCTTTTGGGGCTATGCACTTCAGACAGCTGTTTACTTGTTAAACAGAATGCCTACCAAGGTAGTCTCAACTACTCCATATGAGATATGGAATGGTAAGAAACCTCATGTATCTTACTTGAAGATATGGGGTTGTCCTGCTTATGTGAAGCGGACTGTATCAGACAAATTGGATGCTAAGTCTGATAAATGTCTATTTGTTGGATACCCTAAGGTAACAAGGGGTTACCAATTCTATCATCCTGTGGAACAAAAGGTGTTTGTTTCAAGGCATGCTGTGTTTCTCGAGAAAGAGTTTCTCTTGCAAGAAAACAGTGGGAGTGTCGTCGAGCTTGAGGAGGCTCGAGAGACTCAAATAGACATTGATGAGATACCTGGTGAAGCACCACAGCCGACACCTCCTAGTGAGGAGCAATCTCATTTGGACCTATTGTAACACCACATCTTCGTAGATCGTAGAACATAATATTCACGAGAGATATGGATTTCTCGTAAGTGAATCGAGCGACGTGTTACTCATTGATGATGAGAGCCTACAGTTATGAAGAAGTCTTGACAAGTTCGAGAAAGGGATAAGTGGCTTGGTGCCATGAAGAAATGGATTCCATGTATGAAAACCAAGTTTGGAACTTGGTTGACCCACTGAAGGCATAAAGCCTATAGGGTGCAAGTGGGTTTTCAAGAAAACCGACATGGATGGTAATGTGATTACCTATAAGGCTAGATTGGTGGCGAAAGGATATCGTCAAAAGCAAGGTGTTGATTATGGCGAAACCTATTACTTTGTAGCTATCTTAAATCCATTCGGATGCTCACGGCCATAGCGGCTCATTATGATTATGAGATATGGCGGATGGATGTGAAAACAACTTTCCTTAATGGAAACTTGCTCGAGGCGTGTATATGATACGACTGAGGTTTCACATCGGTTGATAAAACCAAGGTATGCAAGTTGCGACGATCCATTTATGGATTGAAGCAAGCATCCAGAGGCTGGAATATCCGTTTTGATGAGACGATCAAAAGTTTGATTTCTCACAAAATCAGAGAACCTTGTGTGTACAAGAAGGTTAGTGGGAGTGCGATCGTGTTCCTAGTATTGTATGTCGATGACATATTACTTATAGGAAGCGATGTGTTAATCTTCTGATCGATTAAGGTTTGGTTATCCAAGACATTCTCCATGAAAGACACAGAAGCAACCTACATCCTTGGGATTAAGATCTATAGAGATAGATCGAAGCAGTTGCTTGGTCTTTCGCATCTACATATATAGGCCGAGTGCTAAAGAGGTTTAGCATGTCGGAATCCAAGAAAGGTTATCCCCATCGGGCATGGGGTACACCTTTCAAGTCTATGTGTCGCGCCACGAAGGCGAGAGGATTTGCATGAGTAAGATTCCCTATGCATCCGCAATAGGATCTATCATGTATGCTATGTTATGTACAAGGCCCGATGTATCGATGCGCTCACGAGTGTCACGGCGGATACCATCACGATCGAGAATGGATCATTGGCGGTATTAAGACGATCATTAAGTACTTGAGAAGAACTAAGGATGTGTTCCTAATATATGGAGAAGGGGACATGGTGATACGCGGGTATATGGATGCCAGCTTCCAGACAGACAAAGATGATTCCAGTCTCGATGCGGATCGTGTTCACCTTGAATGGGGCACGATGAGTTGGAAAAGTTCCAAACAAGAGATCAGAGCGGATTCTACCACTGAGGCAGAATATATTGCAGCTTCGGAAGCAGCAAAGGAAGCGGTTTGGATCAAGAAGTTCGTTCATGAACTTGGTGTGATTCCGGCCATTGTTGAAGCAATACCGGTCATCTGCGACAACAATGGAGCAATTACAGCGAAGAGCCAAGGTCTCATCAACGATCCAAACATGTGCTTAGCTATCATCTTATCGGAGAGATCATCGGTAGGAACGAAATACAAATCGAGAAAATTCCCAAAGGAACTTAGCGGATCCTTTGACTAAAGCATTACCTCAAAGTAAGTTTGAGGTCATGTTATGCTTATGGTATTGGATACGTGGCGATTGGCATTAGGCCAAGTAGTAATATATGAGAGATGTCCTAAGGCAATCGCCTTATGTATGAACCATTTATATGATAAATGAAGATTCACTATTTGAGTATACATGTTTTATGTATTTGATTGGATCTTAAACTCATTTACTGAATGTCCACGATACGATTCACAGCATGAGAGAATTTGTGATTGGATCACAACTAGTGAGTATCTCTACATGTGTAATTGTGATGTATCGGAATTATCCCTAGTCGATGAATTGATGGATTTGGACACCATCAATTCTGTCGAGACTAGCACGAGGTATACTCCTTGGTGTATCCAAGCAGCTGATTCTCACTGGCTGGAGACATAGTGAGGTCCGGAGTTAATCGTGGATGCTAGTTATGGTAACTAGTTCATTGGAGTGACCAGCCGTAAGACTTCATATGGTTCTCTGCATATATAGATATGTCAATGAAGTTCTTACTGTGGCTTAAGTGCGATGTTCCTTTAACTTGCGGTATTCAAGTCATCTTGATCATGGAGACTTATGCTTTGACATCTTAAGCAAACACCTCTAAGGAGATGTGGACACGGGATGATTGGGTATAAGTCGAAGTGATCGAAGGTGTTTGAATAGCCTATAAAAGATTCACCACTCCTTGCGAGGAGATGTATACCCATGGCCTCTCGTCGGATTGTTACTAAAGTCTTTGGCCAAAGCATTACATGTTTAGAGTAAAGTACTCTTCGATACATGTGGAGTAACTAGAATCCGTAGGACGAGGAAATGATACTTGGGCTAGGTGTGGCGTGTCGGCCTAGTGGGGACCGACACAATAGACCATGTCCTGAACCAAGTGGGTATAAGATGAGTGAAGGGAATGGGGCACGATTCATTCGAAGCTCTTGAAGGGTTTGAGAAATAGTTCGATCAACTGTTGATCTTTTGGTTAATTGGGGATCATGATGTACTACTAGGTGCCACTCATGATGGATTCTATAATTAATGGTTAATTATAGGCGGCCAACATAAACCGAGAACCTATTTGGTCACACGCGACAACGAGTGTAATCCAAAGGATTTAAAGCGAGCTTGAGAATGGGATTCTCGACGAGAAACTATGTTTGGTTGGACCAAACATAAAGCGAGCATGAAATTGTTTCACCGCAATGGAAGCGTGGATGGGCCGTGTCTTATGAAGACATAATGGATGGACCAAAATGGTTTGGTTCTAATCCAATGGATGAGAATAAACCAAAGGGTTTGGTTTATATTAAGCGAATGAACCAAAGGTTGGTTGTTCGTTTTAACTTAAAATAAACCATCATGGTTTGGTTTATTTTAACTTATCTTAATGGAGCGGGTTAACGGGCCTAATGGTTATGATCCAATAACCATTAAGAGAATTAGTTCTCTATAAAAAGGGTTTTAGGGTTTGTTAAGCCTAATGAAGAGGCAACCCTAGTTTGGTGCCACCTCATCTCCTTTTGAGTTGGCGCCAACTTTTCTTGTCGCCAGCCCATAGCTCTCCTCAACCGCGCCCGAAGGCTGTTTCCTTCCTCCTCCGTCGAGCTGCTGCCGGAAGAGTTCACGATCCTCCTTAGGTTTGGCATCAAGGTGAGCACTTGGCTTCCTTTGTTGGCGGCGCCTACTCCTCCACCAAGCTGTCCAGTTTTCTGGACAGCTTCTCCTCCTCGTCGGGCGTCGTTTGGGACGACGGTTAGTGCTCCGACAGCGGCTAACTTACCGGGGATTTGATCTCCGGTAATCCTCTGAGGTGGAGGACGAAGGATTCGTCAATTGGTTGACGAATACCTCTCCGGAGAAGCGAGTTTTGAGAACTCGTTTTAGGATCCGAATTTGGATTCGGATCGTGATCATCTCTCGATCACGTCGTCTTCAACACGAGGCTAGTAACCCGTACGAATACGAAGCTCGTGACTTAGCGAAGTCATCCCGAGGAGCTCGGCGTGGATACGGATAGAGACGATTCTTACGAGGATCGTTCCGGTTGATGCCGTTCCCGCTACACGTCATACGGAAGGTATAACGTAGTTTAATTTCCTTTTATTGCAAATTTTAATTTACGGTTATGTCTACACTTGTTGTAATAGCATGCGTGTGTTGTGTGTGTTGTAATAAATATAGATTTATTATTTTTTAATTGCTTCCGCTGTGCTCATGTTTACGAAACATGATCGAACACACACACGCCGCGGTGCCGGAAACCCAACAATATGTATATATATATATATGGTAATATGCAAAGCGCCATCAGATACGGTAATGCGGCATGCATGGTCATGTCGGCTCACCCTAAAGCTACCACGACCCCAGTGTGACCTCGGTGGCTCGAGCATGACAATTGTCCCAACTCAACACCAACTACTACTCTCGAGTGGCCGAGTGGGCAGTATGATCGAGTAGCATATATGCGTAAAGAGCAAGCTACACGATGGGGGTCCCTGCTGTTGGTCACTCCGACAGTCACTACCCATGAGTGGTCGAGTACCACACACGCAGGACTACGACACGCAAATCCAACTACCACCGTCTATAGTGGTAGAGTGCGACACCTCAATGCTCGCTCACCATGCGGTTACTCCTTCTATGAGTAATCGTGAGGCGGATGATGGCGACCCTCTCAACCACAAGGGATACCTCGTCGCCAGCGTGCATGTAAATGCATGAATGCAATGTCTCACATACAGACATCCACCATAGACTCTCTATCCTGTAGAGAGTCATACCAATCTACTCGACGCACTCTCTATCCTGTAGAGAGTCATACTCAACTGATCATAATACTCTCTATCCTGTAGAGAGTCATACTAATCTACTCGACGCACTCTCTATCCTGTAGAGAGTCGTACTCAACTGATCATAATACTCTCTATCCTGTAGAGAGTCATACTAATCTACTCGATGCACTCTCTATCCTGTAGAGAGTCGTACTCATCTGATTATAACAAGCTAAGACCACCGGTCCGTAGCGTTACCCTAAGTATCATTCCTCTGACCATTTACACAACACATGTTCGGTGGTAACATACAACCTAAGGGTACTAGAACTAATCCTAGGTTAAAGTCATTATCTACCTACGAATGACCTTTTTGTCCAATATACAATAAGGTTGTCATCCGGACTTTACCATTTGCGCTTAACTTAAACAAATTCTAAGTTACTTGCATCACCTATATGTATAACTCCTAATCATGATAAAATAAACATGATATCAGCAATAGAGTTAATAGCCAACGGTAAAGGATCAAGCATACGATAAAAAGAACAGGGTCAAGGTAATATGAACACCTAACATGCTCATATCAATGATTAAATTTGAATGCAATACATCTACCCGGACCAGGTAGGAAATTACCCACCTGCTTTGTAGACACCAATCGTCTTCACATCCGTGAATGTCTCGAACCAAAATCCTGCAACGTGCAATTATTCATATCAATAGATCTCTAGCATAACCCTAAATCAATCCAAATTTTGATTAGTTAACCCCTACTACTCATTACCTTTATGAATTCATATAATTCACGGTCATCTTTAAGATACCCAAACACTATATATAAATTCACAAATGGAACCAATAGTAAACTAGCAATAGATCTAGATCACATCCTTAATACCCAGATTACATTTTCCTCACTAGGTTCCTTTTAACCATTTATTCTTGAATAAATACTAGATTAACTGCCAATAAATCATAAACTACTATATCATGTTCAAATCTGAATTTTACCTTATCTGATCCAATCAAATCAACCACAGCTTCTTGATCGGCTTAATCCAGATGAACTGAAAGCAACTTCCAAACTCAAAATATTAGACACCTGATAATTAGATCATAAGAAACTTACGAGTTGCTTTACATACGTCCACCCCAAACCGCTAGACTATGTCAAGTCCGTGCTCACCTTCGATCTTGCTATGGACTCACCGATGAAAACATCGGCTATTACCAGCTCTGCCTCCCACCAAGATCATCAAATGGTGCACCGAGCTCCTCCCTCTTCGATCTGAGATTGAGGAGATGACTGGTGGATGAGATCACAAATCCAACCTCGCGATGAAGGCAATATGGTGCTCATAGTCGATGGATTTGCAGCTCTAAATGACAACATAAGAGGCTGATAATCGAAGGGAACGATGGTGATGGAGCAGCAACCAAATCCATTAGCGACGAGTGGTTGGGCGGTGTAGTCTGGACGCGTGACACTTCGACAGGGGCTGCGACTCGGTGAGTGCGATTTGACTTGGGAAAAGGCCGATGGCAGATGAATCTCGCGACGAGGGGAAAACAGCCACAACAACGATGAATGTGGAGACAGGCTTGAGCGTCGGCGGCAAAGAGACAGCCCTAGGGCGGCGGCAGTCGATCCCTCGCGGCAGTGGCATGTGCTCGTGAGAAGAGGTGCGGCGTGGCAACGACGGCTGACAAGGGGGGAAACGAAAGCGGCGGTGATGAGGCATCGCTGTGTTCGCGCGTAGGGCCGGCATGACACGAGGTGCTCTGCTCGGGGTAGCGAGCGGCTGTGGATGGTCGCGGCACGGCGACAACGAGTTTCGCCGGAGATCGCTGGATCTACACCGGCGGCAGCAGCATAGCTCTCTCCCGCGAGTTGAGTTGAGGCGGTGCGTCGGCACTCAGCGGATCGGAGGAAAGCAGCCGGGCGGTGAGGTGGGTGATGGCGTGGAAGGTGGAAAAGGGAATGGCGGAAGGGCACTACGGTGAGGATGAGAAGGAGAGAAAGGGAGCGTCGGGGAAGAGGAACGACGCGATTTGGGAATTAAGGGGAAACGGAAAGAAAATAAAGGGTTTTAATTAAACCCATTAATTCCTTGCAAATAGTTTAAATAGGCTTTACAAAAGCCTATCTGCTTTATCCCCGTGAAATGTCTATAACACTTCCATTTAAATCCAGAAAAATTTCTATAAATTCTTGAAAAATTCTATAGGACAACTTCTTAATTAACAAGGGTATTTTCTATTTTATATATATATATATATATATATATATATATATATATATTTCCCGGTATTTTACATTCTCCCCCACTTATAAAAATTTGGTCCCCAAATTTCGTACTTAAGTGTAAGAACCAATACCAGAAATTTCTTGAACTACTACATGTCTCAAGTGAACAAATGAGGATATCGAGCTCGGATAGTATCTTCCAGCTCCCATGTAGTCTCCTCATCAGTCGGATACTATCATCCAACCTTTCCGAGTCGGATGGTCTTGTTCCGCTACTGTCGCTCCTTGCGACCCAAATCATTTCACCCATTTCGAAGGTGAAACACATAGAAATACTTGTTCCCCAACTAAGAATTTCTAAAGGCCTTCGCCTCCGGTCTGCATAACTCTTCTGTCGACCCTGTGTCTCTTATAACCATCATCCCATGACGCGCACTAACTCTGCATCATGTTGGATACTCTGTGGCCCCCAATAGCTATCATTTCCCTGACTTCCTCCCACAACACGGGAGATTTTCAGAGTCTAACCTATAGGGTCTCAGAAGGATTCATCTGGATAGAGGAGTGAGAACTGTCCTCATAGTTAAATTCCACTAAAGGAATATGATCCTCCCAACCACTCTCATAATTCATGACACAAGATCTTAATAGATCCTCCAACGTCTAAATGATACACTCAGACTGTTCATCTGCCTACGGATGAAACGTTGTACTGAGTCGAAGCTCTATGCCCATGGTCTGATGCAGACTCTACCAAAAATTGCGAGGTAAATCGCGGGTCTCCATTCGATATGGTACTTAAAAGTATCCCACGCAATCTGATAATCTTTCAGTAATACAACGTTGCCGGATGGTCCAACAAGTACGACCCACGAATAGGACAGAAATGAGCTGATTTGATCAGTCGATCCATAATCACCCAAATCGCATCACGTCCTTTATGGGTTCTAGACAAACCCGTAACACAATCAATCGTGATATGCTCCCACTTCCATTCCGGAATCGAAATTTTTCTAGAGAAATCTAGCGGGTTTCTGATGTTCAACTTTCACCTGCTGGCATACTAAACATCAAGCAGCAACATCTGCTATAACCCTTTTCATACCGTTCCACCAGTATAAACGTCTCCATATCGGTACATCTGAGTACCGCCAAGGTATATAACCCATCTCGAATGATGTGCTTTCTGTAGCAACTCTTCCTTAAACACTGCAACTTTGGAATCCACTATCCTTATTAGAGACGGGGAATTATTTTCTCAAAAGAGAAATCCATCAACCATCCAAGATACACTCCACACACGCTGCAAGTGCATGGAAGACTATAGCGATGAATCTCACTCGTTGCAATTGTTGCAACTGTTCGTGCTCCAGCAACTCCATTGTAGCTACCTAGTAGCTTGTTAAATTCAATGAGCACTTCTGCTCCATACATCCACAAATCCAGAAAATAACTACCAAAGTCCCATCATGTATATGACAGACTATCTCGTAGTTTCTTAACTGTCGTAAGCCTAAGATACGTCTCATGCAACTGCATCGGAATCATTCCGATCCTTGAAACGACGCATCTGCGTATATCATCCTTTTATCCACACCGGAAGGATTAACTAATACTCATGTAAAAGTTAACCGCCATCTAGGTCTTGTAACTGGTTTCACCAGCTTCCGACTAAATGATTTCCAACATCACCTTTGTCAAACAAGTCTGTGGTATAGTAATGCTAAGACATTCTATCCACATCTACAGTACTAACCAAACCATACAAGGCAAACCACCATCTACGGTGGTCGAGTGCGCAACTCCAACTACCACAATCAACAGTGGTTAAGTTACGCAATTCCAACAACTACAAAAGGATCCAATCATGTTCAAGATACACAATTCTCAAATCCTATGATGACTAAATCGTTAATTAGTCTAACAACTTAATCAAAACTCATACAATTCATACTAAGTATGAAATTGTCGTCCTTCATACACTTGCATCCTGCTTACTCCAAGTTGATGATATACCAATAATCACAACGACTATGATAATTGTATGATATCATGTCACTACAATATCAACACTCCAGTCGTAAACTAATCCTAGAGTATACATAGGTGTCTTTGGCTGATCTCAATAGATCATTTATCCACAACGAAGGATATTCTTCACAATAACTATTGTATTCCATCATCGATAATCGATGCATAACTTTCAAAGGTCCATCCCTCTTTCAACAAAGAGTTCTGGATCTTCTCAAGAAGGAATACTGGGATAGATAAATATCCCTTCCAACTTCTCCTATAATTACTACTTACATTCTTCCAATTTATATAGTGTTTAACAACACTGATACTCACAAGACTATCACCCGGTCTATGATCTTCGATATCAGACTATTTTTGCAATCATTTCGATCGCCTACTCCACTTGCCTATGCAAGCGGAAGCCTAGGAGTTCATCCGAAACTACATCCGAACACTCTCAGATTATACGCACATCCGAGAGACATATCGTACCATACTTCCAACAATTTGACCATCCGTAAGGATATGTCTACAGTAAAAGTATGTCTATCAAAGTCTAAGGACATCCCTCGACTTCTTAATTATTGATCCACATCTCACCTGACAGTAGAGATACCACCGACCCATTAGTTCGATGTATAGGACCTTTCTAATCCAACTAAGAATGTTCTAGACAAAGATACCCGTAAACTACAAGTATCTCTCAATATATTAACATTGAGGGTAAACTAGAGTCATACCCTGAACGATGAAATATCTGTCGATCCGATCCCAAAGGCTCCACGCAGGTCTCGGCCTTTCTCCGAGGAGAATAAGATCAGATCCAACTGTCCACGACAAAACAGTTGCATTTCTGCGTCGAATGATCCAAGGATTTTTTCTAGATCATCTGATCCTATCACTTAAATCTACGAGCTACAACTGTAGAATACTGAATAAATACGACCATCGTCGTATACTCTCTCCTCTGTACTAAGCAAATCACATCTGGAGGTAACTGTTGTTGTCTGCTGAATCTTCTAAGATGTCTTCTGCTGATGCTGCTTCTGTGCTGATCTCTGCTGAAGGGGAGTATTACGGAACTTCAACCACGCCTGAGGTAGTAGGTCGCTGCTGACGAAATAACCCAATCTTCGGTGTCGATCTCTGCTATCGAGACGGTGTATCATCTTCCCGGAATATCCCGGATAGTCTTCAACTGAGTCTTCAAAGTACACCTCCTCCACTGTACTGGTTGCTCACCATAGCAACAGCTGAACTGCTCCAACGGATAATCTGGCTTCGCGTGTCTTTGTGGTCCGCACTGCACGCACACAATTCCTTCGGAGTCTTTGTTCTGATTTTGCTGATATCCACAAGAACCTTCTGATGATCTTCGATTGGTCTTCTATAATAGGAAAGTAGCCCCAAGGCCTCTTACTCCGATCTTGCTCCTTTTGTCCAACATTCGGAGGCTTCTTACTCCAATATCTGACTTGCAATATCTGCTTATCGATCTTCATCTCCTAAACACTTATACGGAGTCATTCCTAAACTCCTGTCTCAATCCAACGTCTTCCAGCAGGATCTGGTAGAAGATCCCGGCATCCTAATCTAACTATAAGCCAATAACTCTGGGTGGCTTAAATCATCCATTCTTCTTCTTGAGCTATTAGGTGGTCGTAACTTCTGCAAGTCTCACGACTCTGCACAGTACACTATTACTAACCGATCGCCCTTTCTGGAAGCTCAAGAATTCCTTACAATGTGTCACTAAAAGTGACACGGGAAAATACACTCTTTTAACATCACTAATCCATGATCAAGTGATATTTTATTTCCCGAAGATTATTTTCTGCATTTATCACCAAATACCGGCTTGACCCCGATAATGGTATGCAAATAACTCTATTTTCTCGGTATAACATGAGTTAAGTACTTAAAAGTACTCTCAAAGTTATACAACTCAGTACGAACAACTCAGGGATAAAATCCCTATGAAACTCCATAACCTAGCCTTCCGCTATCTGCATCAACAATAGTCTACAAGTCTGTTCATTACCCACAGGTAATGATCTGACTAGCACAGTTAGTGGAAATCTCTAAGACTGTAGTCTCTGATTTCCATAATAAATGTGATGACTTGGCCCCTGTTTTCCGACTCGGTATCAGTCGGCTCTCAGAGGTAAATCACCTCCTCGACACAGGTTCAAGACTCACAGACTCAACAGGTCATTCCCGTGGTCAACTCATACCACGGTTACGAATAATAACCAACACAATACAGGTTATTCCCTGGTATAAGCATCTAAATGCATCGCCAATATAACCGAGAGTATAACCCTAAAGGTCACTCCGGTTGGTCGCCTCGGTGGACGACCCCTACTACAAGTCTGCACAGGTGTCATAACTATACTGTATACACCTACTGATCAAGTTTAGATAAATATCTACTAAACCATAAGTTTTTTTTTTCAGAAATTCTTACCTCGTGTTGCTTGGAGCTCAGGCCGCTATCCATCTCATCTCAAAAATCAAAACCGAATAAATCGACTCCCGAGAATCCAAGACTCGACACAAAAATAACATTGTATGACATCGCAGAACCTTGGGCTCTGATACCACTAAAATTGTCACGCCCCGAGAGCATACCGAGCCGAAAATCAAACGGACGACACCTCCCCTGTACGTGGCAACATTTCGGGTTAATACAAGGCTCGTAGGCCCACAATAACAACAATATATATGTATGAAAACAAAAACTACACAAGACACAGCGGAAACATACTACAACAATAGGATATCAATCCCACACATGCATACCGGTATGACTAACACACCACAATACGAAATCTCGACAAAATCTGAATATACAACATATACATCACGAAAACTCCAAAATACAATGCACAACGGACAGCAGGCCCAAAACAAAATACGGGAGCCTCGTGAGATGAGATGACGTCAGCCGGCGGTGCTCCAAGCTGTCACGAAGTCTTCTACCTGTTACCTGGGCGACAGAAAACCCAGGGTCCGCGGGGGTGGTGAGTAAAACTCAGCAGGTAATAGAAAACATGTATATAAGTAATATCACATGTATTTCGACAACATAATCTAGATGTACAACAGGTATATCAGCATAGTATATAAATACAAGCATATACCGTCTAACTGAAATGAATAACATAAAATGCAGACATACCTGAAGTCTGCTACGCTACTCTGATCCAACCTGAACATATATCCAACATATATATATATAACAGGAAGAGTAAATCAACTCAAAATATACTCTAGCTACAGGTCAAGGTATCTAGTGGTCTGTCCAACACATACCAATATCCGACTCAATCGTATAACAAATGTAAGAGACATGCATGAATATGATGTCCACCCAAATGCAGCAAGCATAGTACAAACAAATGCAACATCACAATAATCATATATATATAGACTGTATCAATATATATATTAATCTCAACCATCCATATATATATATATATATATACATGCATATATGTATATATATATATGGTAATATGCAAAGCGCCATCAGATACGGCAATGCGGCATGCATGGTCATGTCGGCTCACCCTAAAGCTACCACGACCCCAGTGTGGCCTCGGTGGCTCGAGCATGACAACTGTCCCAACTCAACACCAACCACTACTCTCGAGTGGCCGAGTGGGCAGTATGATCGAGTAGCATATAAGTGTAAAGAGCAAGCTACACGATGGGGGTCCCTGCTGTTGGTCACTCCGACAGTCACTACCCATGAGTGGTCGAGTACCACACACGCAGGACTACGGCACGCAAATCCAACTACCACCGTCTATAGTGGTAGAGTGCGGCACCTCAATGCTCTGCCCTCACACCGGTTACTCCTCCTATGAGTAACCGTGGAGGCAGGATGACTGGCGACCCTCTCAACCACAAGGGAGACCTCGTCGCCAGCAATGTCTCACATACAGACATCCACCATAGACTCTCTATCATGTACAGAGTCATACCAATCTACTCGACGCACTCTCTATCCTGTAGAGAGTCGTAATCAACTGATCATAATACTCTCTATCCTGTAGAGAGTCATACTAATCTACTCGACGCACTCTCTATCCTGTAGAGAGTCATACTCAACTGATCATAATACTCTCTATCCTGTAGAGAGTCATACTAATCTACTCGACGCACTCTCTATCCTGTAGAGAGTCGTACTCATCTGATTATAACAAGCTAGGACCACCGGTCCGTAGCGATACCCTAAGTATCATTCCTCTGACCATTTACACAACACATGTTCGGTGGTAACATACAACCTAAGGGTACTAGAACTAACCCTAGGTTAAAGTCATTATCTACCTACGGATGACCTTTTTGCCCAATGTACAATCAGGTTGTCATCCGTACTTTACCATTTGCGCTTAACTTAAACAAATTCTAAGTTACTTGCATCACCTATATGTATAACTCCTAATCATGATAAAATAAACATGATATCAGCAATAGAGTTAATAGCCAACGGTAAAGGATCAAGCATACGATAAAAAGAACAGGGTCAAGGTAATATGAACACCTAACATGCTCATATCAATGACTAAATCTGAATGCAATACATCTACCTGGACCAGGTAGGAAATTACCCACCTGCTTTGTAGACACCAATCGTCTTCACATCCGTGAATGTCTCGACCCAAAATCCTGCAATGTGCAATTATGCATATCAATAGATCTCTAGCATAACCCTAAATCAATCCAAATTCTGATTAGTTAACCCCTACTACTCATTACCTTTATGAATTCATATAATTCACGGTCATCTTTAAGATACCCAAACACTATATATAAATTCACAAATGGAACCAATAGTAAACTAGCAATAGATCTAGATCACATCCTTAATACCCAGATTACATTTTCCTCACTAGGTTCCTTTTAACCATTTATTCTTGAATAAATACTAGATTAACTGCCAATAAATCATAAACTACTATATCATGTTCAAATCTGAATTTTACCTCATCTGATCCAATCAAATCAACCACAACTTCTTGATCGGCTTAATCCAGATGAACTGAAAGCAACTTCCAAACTCAAAATATTAGACACCTGATAATTAGATCATAAGAAACTTACGAGTTGCTTTACATACCTCCACCCCAAACCGCCGGACTGTGTCAAGTCCGTGCTCACCTTCGATCTTGCTATGGACTCACCGACGAAAACATCGGCTATTACCAGCTCTGCCTCCCACCAAGATCATCAAATGGTGCACCGAACTCCTCCCTCTTCGATCTGAGATTGAGGAGATGACTGGTGGATGAGATCACAAATCCCAACTCGCGATGAAGGCAATATGGTGCTCATAGTCGACGGAGCTACAACTCCAAATGACAACACAAGAGGATGACAATCGAAGGGGACGACGGTGATAGAGCAGCAACCAAATCCAGTAGTGACGAGTGGTTGGGCGGTGTAGTCTAGTCGCGTGACACTGCGACAGGGGCTGCGACTCGGTGAGTGCGATCTGACTTGGGAAAAGGCCGATGGCAGATGAATCTCGCGGCGAGGGGAAAACAACCACAACAACGATGAATGTGGAGACAGGCTTGAGCGTCGGCGGCAAAGAGATAGCCCTAGGGCGGCGGCAGTCGATCCCTCGCGGCAGTGGCGTGTGCTCGTGAGAAGAGGTGCGGCGTGGTGACGACGGCTGACAAGGGGGAAAACGAAAGCGACGATGACGAGGCGTCGCAGTGCTCGCACGTAGGGCCGGCACGACACGAGGTGCTCTGCTCGGGGTAGCGAGCGGATGTGGATGGTCGCGGCACGGCGGCAATGAGTTTGGCCGGAGATCGCTGGATCTACACCGGCGATGCCAGCTCTCTCCCTCATGGCGGCGGCAGTTGAGTTCAGTGGCGTCGGCACTCATTCTTGTTGGATCGGAGGAAGCAGCGCCATGGTGAGGTGGTGATGGCGGAAGGTGGAAAAGGGAATGGCGGAAGGGCACTACGGCGAGGATGAGAAGGAGAGAAAGGGAGCGTCGGGGAAGAGGAACGGCGCGATTTGGGAATTAAGCGGAAACGGAAAGAAAATAAAGGGTTTTAATTAAACTCATTAATTCCTTACAGATAGTTTAAATAGGCTTTACAAAAGCCTATATGCTTTATCCCCGTGAAATGTCTATAACACTTCCGTTTAAATCCAGAAAAATTTCTATAAATTCCTGAAAAATTCTATAGGACAACTTCTTAATTAACAAGGGTATTTTCTATTATATATATATTTATATATATATATATATATATATTTTTTCCCGGTATTTTACAACTATCTATGCACCTTGAACCTAGCTTATTATCCTAACATCTCACATGTTAGCTAAAGTGTATACACACACATACATGTCAATTTAAATGTGAGATGTGGGATTAGGATTATTATGGCCTCATGCATTTTCTAGGCAACTCTACTTGATTCCCTTATAAATGAGACTCCAAGTCATGCCATTTTTCCTTAAATCAATTTTAATCACAATAAATGCATGAATGATCATGGCATAATGATAGCAAAATAATAACACATGACCAATGATCATGATGTCATGACATATGATATAATCTAAAAACAAACATGACATCTAAAATAATCCTAAACAATAGCATGACATGTTATATGATAAGATGAAATTTCATGTCATGATATGACAATTTTCCATAAACTAATAAATTAATACAAGCACACAATCAGACACAAGTGATTTTCATAAACAGAATATTTCATTCAATTAATAAAACTTCAGTTTTTTTACATCCAAAATGGAGATTTGAGACACTCAATCTCACTACAAAGACTGAAAACAGAAATCCTAACATCCTCTAGCTCTAATCATCTGCAGAAGGTGGAGGTGGAGGAGGCTGCTGGCTCAAGGTCCAGGCTCACATCATCTCATATATGTCGAGCTGGCACTGCTCAATGCAGCCTTGCCCTGCCAAAATCTCATCCAGTCTAGAGTCCACTGTCTGTTGGTACTCCTGAAATCTGGCCTCCAGCTGTCCAAGCCTATCTGATGGATCTGCTGTTGATGCATCTGCAGGTATCTGATCATCCTCATCAGTAGCATCAAGGTCCTCATAGTCCTCTGCAGCCTCTCTAGGCACTAGAGGTGGCTCCCCACGTGCCCTGGGCGGAAGTCGAGGTGCCAGCTCCATCTGCCCCTGTCCCATCCGCAGCTTTGCCAATGAGAAGTTATGAACTGATATGCAATCGTACACCTCAGATAGCGCCCTCAACGATCCCCTGTTAATGTTGATGCCTACTAACTCTAACTATGTAGTGATGATGTGGCCATAAGGCATATGCACTTTCCCTTGTATAGGGGATATGAAATGTACAATGCAATGAAACATGTTCAATGCAATGTTTATGTCTAGTCTATGACGCATGGCGTATAGAAGAAAGAGATGGGGAGGCCAAATCTTGGCCAGACCCTGAGTCACAATCGGAAGAAAACACCCAACAATGAATTTGTAGAGTACATTGTCAGGTGCAGATAGCTCGGTGATAGGAAATAGGTTCTGAGCTGGTGGACGAGGATGGCCAAAAATATGCTCATGCATGGAGTTCAAAGAGATATGGTCAAAGGGCTGGGGTAAGGGGGCATTGAAGGTAGGGTAGAAAATGAAGGAGTCAGCCGATGGCTTACACTCAAGAAACTCCTGCAATATCGCAAGAGTGAACTCTAAATCGCATTTTGCAACGCGAGTAGTGTAGGTAGGGCCATCGTCTACCTTCTTTAAGTTCTGATAGAACTCCTTAAGGAGATCATCATTGATGGCATGTGTGCATAATACTATTTTCATGAGATGATAATATGTAAATATGTCCATGACGTCACTACAGTAACGTGTAAAGAAGTCCCTATCGATGTACCTAACCAACATGGTTTGGTACAATCGTGATTCAACCTCGGGTGGGTCATTTCTACGGGATCGCCTATATGATTGTAATGCAACGACATGAAATGCAAGGGCACCAATGCACGATTAGATTATAATAGATTATAATGGAAAGAAAAATTAGGGTTTTAGAGGAGTAAGAAAATTTTACTTTGGCACCATTTAGGATGATGATGAGAGAATACTCAGATATCGGTGAAAAGATCGTCGGAGAGTTCGCCGGAGAAGTGGATCGCCGAAACCCTAATCGAAGAAGAGAAATCGCCGGAGAAGTGAGTGGATTAGGGCTATGAGATGCTAAAAATGTGAGTGAAATAGTTTAGCTATCAAACCTAAGGCTTGGGTGACCGATGCAGTCGGAAACACTGGTCGGACAAGGAAGCGGCGACCGGAGAGGTGGAAGAAGCGAAGGATCAACGCGTGAAGACGCCGAACCCTAGCGGTTCGGCATTATAAAATTGTGACACTAGTCGACTGATGTGCAACATCAGTCGACTGATCGCGGCTTATGAGCGGTTTTACCAACCGCAATCGATCGCTCGACTCGAATCGATCATCGAAGTCTTCGTGTCGTGCTACGATAACATCGGGCCGATCGATGTTGCTCATCAGTCGACTGATGCGATCACCACTCGACTGCTCAGCGAGCACTCGACTGATGATCCTCTGCCTCGATGAACAGTACCATCAGTCGACTGATGTATCCCATCAGTCGACTGATGTGCAAACAGTCGAGTCCTGGAAACAACACTCGACTGCTGGACGCATCGTATCGTGCTACAGTATGATCAGTCGACTGATAACTGTATCAGTCGACTGATCTCTGATTTCCAGTTCTGAAATTCAGAAAATCTCGATTTCTTTATCCAACTTATTTCATTTTCTCATGTTTAATCTTGTATATCAAATATATTGATGTTATGCTTATGTTCATGTATTCGTTAATGTATTTTGATATTTTATTTCATTTTAGCAAACATTAACATCAAATGGTTTCAAAATCCTAACATCTCACCCTTTCTAAGTGTTGAAATACACAATCAAGGTAAAAGACTTGTTTTGTGAGATGCAATCCACCCTAGACATTCCTTCCATGCAAACACATGGTGAAACACATGAAGCATGGTAAGTGCAAGACATCAAGGTGTGTGGCACTTGAGTATCACTCTTGATGTAACTTCTACACCTTAAACACACTTCTCTTGATACATTGATTCCTAAAGTGTGCCAAAGATCAAAGTGACACACTATGACCTCTAAATCTAGATTATACCAATTTTATTGATTTTCATGATTTCAAAAATATATTGGCACATCCTAAAATCTTTTAGGATTAAAGCTCAAATGTATTTCCAAGGTAACCATAACCTTGAAAATAACCTAAAGTGCCACCTTTACCATGGTTGAGTTAACTACCCATCCAATCAAGGTTGGCACATCCTAACCCATTTTATGTGAATCAATCACGCTCTTTGGAACCCAAAATCTATTTGAGCTCCTAGGGTTAATTAGGTATTCCTTAGGGATAACCTCCCTAGATACCTTCCTAATGACCCTTCTAGGCTTATTAGCCTTGGTCATTTGGGTCTTGCTATGGTTAACTCTAGGTGTAACTCCCCTTGCAACCTTCTTAGTGGCTTCCCTAGGTTTCCTTGAAACCCTAGCCACTAGGCACAACCTTTGGTCAACCATAGGGATGACTTCCCTATTGACCTTGGTCTTCCTAGACCTAGGTTTAGTTCCATAATCAAATGGAACATTGTGATAGTAGGCATTACTTTCTTAGACATAGGTTTGTGACTCAAACCTTGTCTCCTAGATGATTCTTGCCTCTTACACCCTTTTTGTTGACTTTTAGATCCTAAAGTTTGACACTTTGACCCTTTAAATTGATTTTGCATATTTGCAAGGGTCTTTTCCAATTTCTCAAGCCTTGACCTCAAGGCTTGATTTTCTAACTCTAATTGCCCAAATGATTTTTGATTAGATTTTTGGGCATTACCATTTACCTTAGACATATGTATACCCTTATTGGGATTGATACCTAAATGGTTTTCGATTTTCTTGATTGTTTTCTTAGGAATGAAATTTTTAGGGACATTAGTCCCAAATTTCTCCTTCTTTGAAATAGACCTAGAGTTATCATTCCTAGCATGCTTTGATTCATGAGTAATAGCAAAGTTATTTGAATTAATTCTAGAATGCTTTTGCTTAGAATTTAAAGAATATACCTTATGGTTAGTCTTAGAGACTCCCCCTACTTGTGAAGCTCCCTCCTTTCTTCTAGAACATTGGCTCCTATAGTGTCTCGGTTGTCGGCATTTGAAGCACACCACATGCTCCTTGCTCTTCTTGGTGGGGACACCGACATTCTTGACTTTTTCATTGACTTTTGGTGCCGGAGGAGACTTCTTAACTCTTTTCTGACACTTACTCTTGTAGTGTCCAGATTCCCTACACTCAAAGCATATTATATGATTTTTATTTACAATTGGCATGCTTGAGTTACCTATGGTGGTGGTAGGTGCCGGAATTGGAGCTTCTTCATCTTGACTAGATGTCGAAGCTTTCTCTTGTTGCTCCGGAGTGGAAATTCTTTCCTCCTTCTACTTCTTCTTCCAATGATCCAGAAGTTGACTCCTCTTCAACTTCCGATTCCTCACTTTCTCTTGAGGATGATGAACTCTCTTCATCCTCTTATCTTCTTCTACTTGTGCCAAGTGGGGCTTCTCATTGAACTTGGATAATTTGTCCCATAGCTCCTTGGCATCAAGATATTCACCTAGCCTAGACAAAACATCATTAGGTATCAAATCTTCTAAAAGTTTTGTTACCTTGGCTTCGGTTTTGAATTTTTGCTGTTGCTCTTGAGTCCATTTCTTCAACTTGAGGACTTGTCCATTCCTATCCCGAGGAAGTTCAAAACCTTCTACGAGGATGAACCAATCCTCTATATCCATCATCAAGAATGTCTCCATTCTTGTTCTCCACGCCAAAAAGTCTTCTCGATCATATGGCGGTGGAGTGTTGATGTCCCATCCAAGCTTGTCTTGGGATTCCATCTTGTTCCTCTAGCGTCTTGACTTCGGGTTGTTAATCCGTAGAAGATCCCCAGGCTCTGATACCAATTGTAGGATATTTGAAGCCGCTAGAGGGGAGTGGGTGAATAGCGTCGTGTTCGTTCGTAGATGGAATTCGATCGTGGTTGTCTCTACAATTTTGTTAGCACGCATCGGAATAGTAATGAAATCAATAACAAAATAAACAACAATGCAAACACAAATATTTAACGTGGTTCGAAACCGAATGGTCCCTACTCCACGGATTGGGTTCGTACGAACCCTAGCGATGCCAATCACACACCACTATGATAAACACTCCTTCTCAACACAAGTCGGAGGCGGAGAAATCCCTTACAAGCAATTACAACAATTTATATGAAAGACAAGTAAAGAAAAACTTTACAACTCTTGCTTTTGATTGCTTGAATGCTTGGTTGTTTGATTAGCACTTGGAGACCTGATTTGTAGCAACAAATCTCCCCTAAAGCTCTCAAAAATCGGATACATTTTTCTCCATCACGAGCTCCTTTTATAGCTTCAACCTGTGCTGGAAAAAGTTGATCAGTCGACTGCTCGGGACCATCAATCGACTGATCACACTGTTGCTGTGAGACAACGGTGTAATCCATGCTGGAAAAATCCAACGGCTAGGACATCAGTCGACTGATCATACACATCAGTTGACTGATGAAGCATCACTCGACTGCTTATCCCATCGGTCAAGTGAGACTCCATTCTGTGCCCCCAAATCCGAGCATCAGTCGACTAATCACACAATTAGTCGACTGCTCGGCCAATCAGTCGACTGCCCACCTATGGCAGTCGACTACTAGGGAAATTCCCGCAGTCAAACCCTAGTTGACTACGCCAATCGACTGCCACATGACATCAGTCGACTGGCACACCTCAAACATGAGGTTTTAACCCAAATATGGAGTCCCCATACTTGCTAGACCACCCTTAGCCTAGACCTAAGCCTTCTAGCCACCTCCATCAGCCTCATGCCTCTCGGATCCCTCCAAGTCATCCATGACTTGTTCATCCATCGCACTAGTCTTTATGTGCTTCCATCGGCTATGTCATGCTAACGGTGTCTACACCGCCAAGGCACATTGGACTTACGCCGCCAAGACTCCGCTTGGACTTTACGGCGCTAATCATTGTACTTATGCTGCCAAGACTCCCGCTTGGACTTTACGCTGCCAATATCAAACCCCTTGGACTTCTCATGCCAAGAACCATGCTTGGACTTTCCCAAATTCCAAGTGTCCCACTTGGACTTTCCATGCCAAGTACCCATGACTTGGACTTTACCTTGCCAAGACCCATGCTTGGACTTCCCAAAATGCCAAGTCTCCCACTTGGACTTTCCATGCCAAGTACCCATAACTTGGACTTTACCATGACAATTACATTGTCATATATTTTTGTCTAATATCAAAACATCTCTCGAGCCAAGCTCGAGTCCTGGTCAATCGTGACCTGGGCCGATTGCACCAACACCCTTAATATGATTATAGGGAGCCAAAGGGCTAGCTTCAATAAGAAAGGCCTAGGATATAAGGAAAATAAAAATGAAAAGGCCTATAAATGTTTAATTGCTAGGGGTTAAGATAAAAAGAAAACAATAGCTAGAAAATGGATTCCTAAGGAATTTTTAGTGAACCCAATAGGAAAGAACTTGTTTTGGGTTTCTAAATCCATCCTTAAGGGTTAGGAAAATCCTAGGTTAGTCAACCATATGGAACTTACCTATATCATATTTTTGGTTGACTTAGGAGGGCGGGACTAAGTTTTTGAAATAGTGTTGGGTGATGATAATGCACCCATAAATAGTTTAGATCATGCTCAACACTTAGTGTTATGTATGTTGATACACATTTTTAGCATAAGTGTTGGGTGATGATAATGTGCCCATAAATTGATAATAATGGTTAAATCATGATAATTAATTTAATTGTTATACATGTTTGCAATCATGATTTATGATCTTGATTTTTGGCACATAGTCATGGGCAATAAGGGCTCAAATCATGCTCTAGGTGATATTGGACTTATTATCATAATTCATACCTAATGCATGATCACAAATTGATGAATACAATTGTTTCATGATCGTAATATAAAATCAATTCATATATGTCTTTATGATCATGTGGGTTGTTAGGATGATACTTAACCTTGTATAGAATTGCATGAAATTGAAGGTTAAGTATATACAAATACCTTTAGGATACATCTCACATTCACTACACTACAAAAAATTAAGTATTTGGTGACAAATTTTGCAACGAATTTTGAATAAAAATTCGTTGCAAAATTTGTTTGCAACGAAATTCGCAACGAATTTTTTTCGTTGGAAATAATTTGTCGCTAAATTTGGCAATGAAAAGAAAAAATTCGTCGCAAAAATTGCAATGAATAAAATTTTCGTTGCAAAATTCGTCGCTAAATTTGGCAACGAAAATAATTATTCGTCGCCAAATTTGGCGACGAAACTAAGTTCGTTGCCAAATTTGCGACGAAAAAATAATTTGTCGCCAAATCTACGACGAAAAAATAATTCGTCGCAAAAATTTGGCGATGAAAATAACTATTCGTTGCCAAATTTGGCGACAAAAATAACTATTCGTCGCCAAATTTGGCGACGAAATTAATTATTCGTCGCCAAATTTGGCGACAAAACAAGTTCGTCGCCAAATTTACGACAAAAATTACTATTCGTCGCCAAATTTAGCAACAAATAATTAATTTCGTCGCCAAATCTGCGACGAAAATACAGTTCATCGCAAAAGTCTAATAAACAAATTTTCATGAATAAAAATAAATTTAGCGACGAAATGTCTTTCATCGCCAAATCTGCGACGAAAATAAAAAATTCGTTGCAAAATATTCATCCCCAGTCGACTAAAAAATACCATTAGTCGACTGACGTGTGACTAGTTCGACTGGTCAGTTGGCTACCGAAGATTCTGTAAGGTGCTACAAGAATCACGATCGATAATGTTCCATCACTGGTGGATTTTCCAATGATCATTGTAGATTTTTTTTAAAAAAATATATTTTCGTCGCCAAAATAATTTAAAAAAATATGAAAAAATACTATTATATAATTTATTATTTTTATTTGTTTTTACAATTTGTATTCCAAACACATATAACAATATATAAAAATTCACATATCAAATTTGATAAATACATCTAATCATTCAAAATGATTCATCAGTACAAATAATAAACTATTAATCGTATGAAATTTATAATACAAAAATATCGAATGTAACCTTACTAGTCAAGAAACATTTAGGTATAAAATTGAAACATAACTACGCTCAACTCTCGCGTATATTTCCTCTCAACAATTGATTTTTACTGGAGAAAGAGATCCTGCCTAAGTATATACAATTCGTTGAAGGTTAAGTATAAAATCATACCTAATGCATGATCACAAATTGATGAATACAATTGTTTCATAATCGTAATATAAAATCAATTCATATATGTCTTTATGATCATGTGGGTTGTTAGGATGATACTTAACCTTGTATAAAATTGCATGAAATTGAAGGTTAAGTATATACAAATACCTTTAGGATACATCTCACATTCACTACACTACAAAAAATTAAGTATTTGGTGACAAATTTTGCAACGAAATTTGCAACGAATTTTTTTCGTTGGAAATAATTCCCCGCTAAATTTGGCAACGAAAACAAAAAATTCGTCGCAAAAATTGCAACGAGTAAAATTTTCGTTGCAAAATTCATCGCTAAATTTGGCAACGAAAATAATTATTCATCGCCAAATTTGGCGACGAAACTAAGTTTGTCGCCAAATTTGCGACGAAAAAATAATTCGTCGCCAAATCTGCGACGAAAAAATAATTCGTCACAAAAATTTGGCGACAAAAATAACTATTCGTTGCCAAATTTGGCGACAAAAATAACTATTCGTCGCCAAATTTTGCGACGAAATTAATTATTCATCGCCAAATTTTGCGACAAAACATAGTCCATCGCCAAATCTGCGACGAAAATAACTATTCATTGCCAAATTTGGCAACAAATAATTAATTTCGTCGCCAAATCTACGACGAAAATACAGTTCGTCGCAAAAGTCTAATAAACAAATTTTCATGAATAAAAATAAATTTAGCGACGAAATGTTTTTCATCGCCAAATCTGCGACGAAAATAAAAAATTCGTTGCAAAACATTCATCCCCAGTCGACTGAAAAATACCATCAGTTGACTGACGTGTGACCAGTTCGACTGGTCAGTTGGCTATCGAAGATGCTGTAAGGTGCTCTGATAAATCACGATCGATACTAATGAGCAATGATCGTGATAATGTTCCATCAGTCGACTGGTGGATTTTCCAGTCGACTGGCATTGCAGATTTTTTAAAAAATATATATTTTCGTCGCCAAAATAATTTAAAAAAATATGAAAAAAATACTATTATATAATTTATTATTTTTATCTGTTTTTACAATTTGTATTCCAAACACATATAACAATATATAAAAATTCACATATCAAATTTGATAAACACATCTAATCATTCAAAATGATTCATCAGTACAAATAATAAACTATTAATCGTATGAAATTTATAATACAAAAATATCGAATGTAACCGTACTAGTCAAGAAACATTTAGGTATAAAATTGAAACATAACTACGCTCAACTCTCGCGTATATTTCCTCTCAACAATTGATTTTTACTGGAGAAAGAGATCCTGCAGCTAGATAATCGAAGATCCTGCTGTAACTGGAGAAGGAGTTCTTGTAGTTGGAGCTAGAACCAGAAAATTCAACAATTGGAGAGATCCTGCAGCTGGGGAAGAGCCCGAATACACATGTCCATCACTATTCCATCTATAACTGTCACGTCAAAACTATCAATCATAATTATTAGAATAATAAAGTAAAAAAGATTCACATATTCATCGAATGTATAATGCATAATATGAAAAAAAACTTACCATATTTTAGCTGCAATACTAGATGCCGAAGTTATCTACCAATATATCAAAAAAATTCTCTGACGTCTTATAACTTACAATTTTTTTCTTCGCTCGATTTGCATCCCTACCTATCTATATGTGATATCTTAACTTCTTGTGAAATTTACTTCAACTTTCCTCTGGCTTAGACTCAGAATCATATCTAGTAACATGATACGAAAAGAATCTACAAAAATTGTTCTAACTTCTTGTGTAGTCCTAAAGTGACTCTTATGTCCTGGACGACATAAGAAGTTAGAACAATTTTGACAGATCCTCTTCTTGCCATGTTACTAGATATGATTCCAAGCCTAAGTCAGAAGAAAGTTGAAGCCGAGAATTCGACCGGAGAAATTAAGATACCACATATAGATAGCGATACAAATCAAATGAAGAAAAAAATTGTAAGTTATAAGACACTGCTGGTCATCTTCTCAAAGATTGATGATATCCTGTAAATATATGGATCAACATAGATACTTATAATAAAATTTGAAACCTACAAAAAGTAACGTAAAAGAAAAAAAATAAGAATAAAATCTTCGGAGAAGAAATACAAAAAATTAAACATTAATGTAGTATAAAATAATAATGTTATAAATTTTAGAATATATAATATACTTGCTCTATGGACGGAACGGATGAGCTCCCAGCAGAAGACTTTACAAACTCGTGGATCACCTGAAAAATGGAAATACGATAAACCGATGAAAAATAAAACATTAATTTTTTATTTATATTATATAATTTAATTGAAATAACATGTTAATATTTTGTGCGTGATCTAAAGTCAACACAATAGTTGTGCCGATCCAGGGACGTCAATGAAATACCCACGCGCCTGGAACCGCATCGTGCCACCGCCGCCGTGCAACTGCGCCGTGGCACTGCCGCCGTGTCGTGCCACCGTGCCGTGCCATCATCGCCGTGCCACCGCGCCATGCAACCATTGCAGTGCCACCGTGCTGTGCCACCGACGCCGTGCCACCGCGCCGTGCCATCGGCCGCCGCGTGCGATCGTGCCTCGCGCGTGGCGTGGCGTGGCACCTCGCCAAATGCGCGTCCTGCGTGCGCCGCGACATCGCGACAACGGCGGCAGGCTAACCAACCCGGGAGCATGCATCGCGTGCTCGCGGCCGGGAGCTCTCCCGCGAGCACGCGCAAGCTCGCAGCCGAGCTCGCGCGTGCTCGCAGCGGTAGGCCACGAGCACGACGTGTGCTCGCGGCCGCGAGCTCACCCGCGAGCACACGTGAGCTATTCTGCGAGCACGCGCAAGCTCACGGCCGAGCTCGCGCGTGCTCGCGTCGTCCAAGCTCGCGCGTGCACGCGATTGCGAGCTCCCCGATGAGCACGCGCGAGCTCGCGGTGGCCGGTCGTCGTGCTCGTGGCGGCCGACCGCGAGCACGATGCGTGCTCCACGTGATCGTGGCGGCCAACCCTGAGAACGATGCGTGCTCTGCGTGCTCGCGGCCGCGAGCTCTCCCACGAGCACGTGCGAGCTCGCGACCACCCATCACGAGCACGACACATGGTCGAGATCCATTCTCGCGGCGTCGTGCCCGCAGCAGGCGACCGCGAGCACGACGATGCGTGCTCGCAGTTGTCTCCTCGTGCGGTAGGACGACGCGAGCTCGCAGCGACAGGCAGGATCGAGGACGTCGGATATTCTCCTACTGAAAGAGCGGAGAAAGGGAAGAGATACATACCAGGATTTCGGAGGGATCGGATCGGCGAAAATGAAAAGAGAAAGGGAAAGGGAAAGTGAGGGATATTGATAATTAGAAATTTGGCAACGAATGAAATATTCATCGCTAATTTTGTGACTAATTTAATATTCGTTGCAAAATTTGCAACGAATTATTAAATCGTTGCAGATTCAGCGACGAATTCATATTTCGTTGCAATATTTTGTGATGAATTTTTTTTTTCATCGCAAAATTAGCGACGCAAATAAAAATCGTTGGCAAATTGACGATGAATATAAAATTCATCGTAAAGTTATCCCGCCGTTATTTTTTCCAAATAATTGAAATTGTCCGATGAAAAACTTTCGTTCCTAAATTTATCGCAAAAATTGCAACGAATCCGGGATTCTTTGCAAAAGTTTGCAACGAATCCGAGATTCATTGCAAAAATTGCAATGAATCGTGGATTCGTTGCAAAAATTGCAACGAATCCGGGATTTATTGCAAAAGTTTGCAACGAATCCTAGATTCGTTGCAAAAATGGCAAGGAATCCTGGATTCGTTGCAAAAGTTTGCAATGAATCCTGGATTCGTTGCAAAAATGGCAACGAATCATGGATTCGTTGCAAAAGTTTGCAACGAATCCTGGATTCGTTGCAAAATTGCAACGAATCCTGGATTCGTTGCAAAAGTTTTCAACGAATCCTGGATTCGTTGCAAAAGTTTGCAACGAATCCTAGATTCGTTGCAAAAGTTTGCAACGAATCCTAGATTCGTTGCAAAAATTGCAACGAATCCTGGATTTGTTGAAAAAGTTTGCAACGAATCCTAGATTCGTTGCAAAAATGGCAACGAATTCAAGATTCGTTGCAAACTTTGGCATCGAATTTGACATTTCGTCGCAAATTTTCCACGAAATATCATTTTCGTCGCAAATTTGCGACGATGTTTTCGACGAAAATAAATTTATTGGAAATGTAATAAGTTTTCAATAAAAAAAATTTTGTTGCAAATTTCGTTACAAATTTGCGACGAATTTTCGAATTTGTCGCAAAATTTATTGCAGATTTGCAAAAAATTATTTTCGTCGCTAAATTTCATTGTTAAATTCATGTATTTTTGTAAGTGCTATAAGGATAACTTTGATTGAGAATATAGTATGGGTGAGATGATAGGATGATACAAATGGTCCACTATTGCCTATGACATTTAGATGGTCATTTTAAGTATCAAAATAACAATAATAGACCAATCATAGGGAAGGATTATGTTTAATTCATAGATATATTGCCCAAAGATCGTGGTTGGATATTTCATATGTTTTCAAAATAATTTGTTACTTTAAAATCTATGCTTTCATGTTTTGAAACAATCTAAAACAAAACTAGGTGTTTTTGAAGCTTTAAAATGGATACAAACATGATCAAAACACTAGTTGTTTTTGAAGCTTTTGGATTTTTGGCAAATCATTGAAAATATAATTAATTCTCATGAAAACTCATTTTTCACTGATAAAGGACTTTAAAATAAATATATTTTCAAAATTTCACAATTTTTTTGAATTTTTTGGAATTTATAGTACATTTCTGAATTTCATCCAAAAATCAAAATCGATTTCCTTTGTGCTGATCATTGTCATGATGAATGATCGATGTAACGTCTGAGCACAGTAACTTAATTTTATCAGGTTTTGTTTGGTTTTTGGTAGTTTTTCCTCCTTAGAGTTGATACCTTGGATTATGACATTTGGAAAATATTTTTGATGGTGTCAAAGGGGGAGAAATAGGGAAGTTTAAGTTAATCGTGCTAATAGGGAAGTTTAGCATGTCTTAAGGGGGAGTTGCATGGTTAAGGAGGAGTTATTATACTCATGTTTTTATTTATATGCTTTCCTTGCTTATGATTATTGTTATTTGTTTACCTAACTTAAACGGATTGCCACACATCAAAAAGGGGGAGATTGTTAGTGCAATCAACCCGTGATATGGTTTTGATGTGTGTGGCAAAGAGTTTAAGTTAGGATGTTTGGATTTGATGTGCATTGGAGTCTTGCAGGACTTAGTAATTTGCACATGGAGCATTGGCGAGTTTCACCTCTCATGACTCGGTCCTTGAGTCGGTGAAGGATGGCTTTGCGGAAGCCGTGCGCTTGGAGCATCCGAGGGACCACCGGACGAGGAGATTTGAGTGAAGCCGGAGGAAGTAGACTTCAGAGCGAGACGCGAAGGATGGCGCTGCAGAGCCATGCACTTGGCGCATCCGAGGGACGTGGCCAGATGAAGACAACTTCAAAGGTGAGGGACTTCAAGGAATGAGAGTGAGCGATGTTAGGGCAATCTCTTGCCGTGATATGGTTTTGATGGTGTAGCAAAGGGTTTAAGTTAGTTTGATATGTTGATTTGATATGTGCGTTGAAGTCGTGCAGGACTTAGTAATTCACACATGGAGCCATGGCGAGTTTCACATCTCATGACTCGTGCCTTGAGTTGGTGAAGGATAGCTTTACGGAAGCTGTGCGCTTGGAGCATCCGAGGGACCGCCAGACGAGAAGCTTGGAGTGAAGCCGGAGGAAGTAGACTTCGAGGCAAGAGACGCGAAGGAGCATTGCAGAGCCGTGCGCCTGATGCTGCCGAGGGACGTGGCTGCGAACGAAGAGAACTTCAAAGGCGAGGGAGTCCGAGGGATGAGAGTGAGCGATTGTAACCCGGGAAGGGTAGCTCTTAGGTGAAACTTGGCCATTTGGCCAAGTGTCGGATGAGTTTTCCCGACACCAATCGACTGCCATGTCATGGCGGATCGCTCGAGTCGATGGTTCGATCGGTGGTCTAATGTGGTGAATCAAGTTGATCGATCGCCATCATTAGCGCGATCGATGGCTTGATCAGTCGACGCCAAGGGACGGCGAATAATCGGACCTCGTTGAGGACTCGATCGGGTTGACATCGGCCGATCGATGGGTGCCATCGATCGATCGATGCGATCGCTGGATAGTATCCAACGTGGAAAGCGGCCGTTATTGGGCAACGACTACAGCACCAGTCGACTGATGGGTGCCATCAGTCGATTGATTCTGTGTCAACGGGAAGAAACCCTCTTCCTCTATAAAAAGGAAGGGGGTAAGGCTTTGGGAGGCTAATGCATATACTCTAACACTCTCCCAAAGTTCCCTAAAGCTTTCCATCCTCTTACCCAAGCTTATTTTCATTATATTTGTAAGAGGAGTGTTGTTGTAAAGAAGTTACCTCCACCTAGCTTTGTGCAAAGGAGAGATCTAGTGGATAGATTGCGGAGTGATTCACCGTGGACGAATCGGACCGTGGATTAGCGGCGTAGCCGTGAACCACGTTACATCTCTGTGTTTGTATTGTCTTTATTTTATTTCTATTTGCTTGTCTTAGTTTATTGCTTTCGCTTGCGCTAACATTTTCGTAGATGAGCAAAATACGACATCCAACGAACGAGGGCTATTCACCCCCCTCTAGCCGGCCAATAGATCAACCGATCCGTCCCAACAAGCGAATGTAACCCGGGATGGGGTAGTACGCTTAGGTGAAACTTGGCCAATTGGCTAAGTGTCGGATGGGATTTCCTGACATCAGTCGACTGCCATGTCATGGAAGTCGACTGCTCTAAGTCGATTGTGACTCGGTGGTATCTGATCAGTTCATGTGCCATCATCATTGCCAAGACCATCGATCATCTCGATGGCGTGAGTTGACTGGTCGAGAGGGTTTGGGGCATAGAACCTCTCATAGCCGACTGGGCAGTCGACTACGAAGGCATCAGTCGACTGATGGATACATCTGTCGACTGCCAAGGTTTCCGTTGAACTAAAACGGTCGAGATCTGATGTGTTTGGAGGCCGTTGTAGTGGCGGTAGTCAACTGCCAAGGGCAGCAGTCGACTGATGGTGGCCAACGGGAAGAAATCAACCCTGTCTATAAAAAGAGAGGGTGTGGGCTTTTGGGAGGCAAATGTTCATGCTCTAAACTCTCCCAAAAGTGCCCTAAAGATTTTCAATCCTCTTACTTGAGTTTATTTACATTATATTTGTAAGAGGAGTGTTCTTGTGTTAAAGAGGTTACCTCCACCTAGCTTGGTGCAAAGGAGAGATCTAGTGGATAGATTGAGGCGTTATTCACCTTGGATGAATCAGACCGTGAATTAGCAGCGAAGCCATGAACAACATTACATTGTCATGTTACATTGTGGTGTTAGCGTTTGTATTTCTATTCTTCCTTTGCTTTGTCTTTAATTGTTCATATTAGTATATTCGGCTTGCGCTAATAGTTTTGTAGACGATCAACGAACGATTTCCATCTACGACGAAAGAAGGCTATTCATCCCCTCTAGCTGGCCATCATCGCCCCTACACCCAAGTCCAAGGTAGATAAGCCTACCTACCATAGTGTTCCATTAGATTATGGATCACAAACTAGGTCTACGAAGACCAAG